>JAWZYV010013301.1:0-226678 GCA_038373885.1 Cheiracanthium punctorium
GGAAGCTGTTTTGGGCCTAATATGGAAACCTTTTATCTGGCTCATAGCAACAATTAGGCGACAAAATAGAGGTTGAGAAAAATTGATTTAAATATTTGCACCAGTCGGAAATGGAAATGGATTCTCTTATTAATATATCCCTTTAACTGCCAACCCCCCCCCCGTGTTTCTGTTCTGTATTACGGGAATCTGACGCATATTCACGTAACATCTGGAAAAAATCGCCCAAAACTCTAGACCACTAGATCGACAGCCACGCGAGGAGAAAGAATTCCGAACCTGCACACTAAGACGCTTCCCAGTGCTCAGCTTTTTATAAATTCGTCCATTCTTCGGCATGATTGAATAGAAAAGAAAGACTAGAACTACTGTAAATTCACACTTCAATGTATCGACTGCTTTTTCTTTTTAATGCTTTCTACTGGGATCAAATTTCATCATGCTGTTATTCATTTTAATGAGAACTACACTCTCGTTACAAAAACTACCCTGAATACAGATGTAGGTTTAAATGACATTAAATTATGTAAAGTATCGGTATCGGCCGATACCATATCTTAAAAGTATCGGTATCGGCTATTTCTGAAAATGAATTTATATTAAAGTATCGGTATCGGTCATCGGCGAAAATGTGGTATCGGTCGATCCCTACTTCACTACTGTACTTGACTGATATTCATCTCAACCCGTCCTGTTTGGGGACTCATTACAAGACTGAAAATACCCGACTGAAAAGATCATACATACTGGAGTTAAAGGCCTAGTGCCCAGGGCACTCCTACAAGAACCTATCATCAGTCAGTCAGTCAATTTATTATATAAAGGACCGTACTGATGCTAGCCGCCTGGTAATTGGCTAGAGTCTAAGCCTGTATATGTGTCTTGTGTAATTTAAATTATCGGTTACCATTTTGAAGATGGTTGTAATGTTTGTAAATGTTCCAATAAAATTTGAAAATTAGCGTGGGAAAATTTTACTCCTTGCCAGTGGTTGTTAAATACTGAGCCTAGCCCAGTGAAAACTCTCTAATCTGACAGATAAAATCTGGCATTGTGCAATGCCAGTTAGTTATGAAAATTGCACAAAAACTGTGTAGTTTTCATTTGAATTATTTAACATTTTCAATACTGCCAACATTTTGGAACAGAATTATTATACAACCATATTGCTTACAGAGATATCCAGGTCTTCAAAACAACATTATCAATTGTAACTGTTTTTAAAAAATCAGGGGTGTTAACTTATGTAAGCAGTTTTGAAGCATTTTTGGGAGCGGCAAATTTCTGTTTCGGAGCAGGTGAACATGTACAGGGAGCAGTTCATTTTCAATAATATAACTGCTTAACAGCAGCTAATTCTTAAAAATAATTATGACTAATTAATAGCAATAAATAGTAAACAAATTTAAATATTTTTATAAAAATATATAATTAATTTAAACAACAGTAATCTTAGACGGAAATCGATTACACAGGCCTGCGAAATTGAAGTTTTTGAAAAATACAAAAGATGTGTTTGCTTATTTTTATATTATTTGGTGTGCTGGTTTCGAAAATGACCTCATTTTTTTCCCATCACATCAGGATTTTTTGTTAAATCAGTATGGATATTTTTGTAAAATCCTATTTGAAAAAGAATTCTCACAAACAATTTTGCATGTACTATAAAGCAGACTAGTTTTTATCCATTGAAATCTATGTAAAATAATCTATTCTTGGTGAGGCAAAATTATTTTCCATCATTTCATGTTATTATTTGTTTTTTATTGGTTTAAATGGATGAAAACCACTGTTGCCAGATCGCACGAGTTGACTGGTTGAGAGAACAGAAAGTTACCCCGATTTTAAACTTTTAAAATCAAATTATGGTACAGCTTCTAGAAAAAGAGTGCATACTATTTTAATCTGTTTTTATTAAAGTATCTTACTGATAATATTAAAAGATATTGACCAAGAGGAGCAAATGTATATATATCAATATTGCAATTTGAAGCAAATTTTTAACTGAGCAAAGAACAAAACAAATAAAAAAATGTTTCTACTTAAGTACAAACTCTTTTTCCTTTGAAACTTCTTTTCGACGTTCTTCGTTTATGTTTAATATCAGGCCTATCTCGTGTTAACATCCAAAAATAGTCAACGAGCATATTCTTGTCCCATCTTCCTTGATATTTACGCTCCATATATTTGATGTCTTGGTGGAACCTCTTACCCTGTTCTTCGCTGACTGATCCTAAATTTTCAGGAAAGAAGTCCACATGTGAGTGAAGGAAATGCATTTTGAGACTCATGGAGCAACCCAATGCTTGAAATTTGTCCAGTATATTCATTACAATTGTTTTGTAGTCAGGATGCTTGTAATTACCCAGAAATCTACTAACGATATCTTTGAAGGCAACCCAAGCTTCGTTTTCTTTTGTTGACATGCTAGTCTCAAATTCTTTATCCTTCATAAGTTTGCGGATATCTGGACCAACAAAAATTCCCTCCTTCAACTTGGCTTCGGATAAATATGGAAACTTTTTGCACAGGTATTTGAAACATTCGCCATCTTTTGGAATTGTGTGTGTGTGCTTTAACAAACTGCTTCATTACACCTAACTTAATATGGAGAGGGGGTAACAATACTTTTTCTGGATCAACTAGGCTGTTTCTGATAACATTTTTCATGCCTGGTTCAAGTTTTTGTCTTTTTGGCCATTCTTTCTTGACCCAATGTTGACTCTTATCACGGCTGTCTCACTCGCAAATAAAACATGGGTACTTTGTGTAACCGCCTTGTTGACCAAGTAGCATGGAGATAACTTTCAAATCCCCGCAAATGGTCCAACCATGGTCGGCATATTTTATTTTGGTGAGGACGAGAGACAGGTTTTCGTAGCATTCTTTTAAATGCACCGAGTGTCCAACTGGTACAGATGCATACTGGTTTCCGCGATGAAGAAGGACAGCTTTAAGGCTCCTTTTCGAGGAATCTATAAACAACCTCCATTCATCTTTATTGTAAGTGATATTAAATTTGGTCATCAATCCAGGAACATCAGAACAATACACCAGATTTTCTTCTTCCTTAAAGTACTTAACAAATTCCTTTTCTCTATTCCTGTACCAATAAAAAGAGGTTCCCTTGGCCAATAAGTTTTTTTCTTTTAATCTGGAGCCCAACAATTCAGCAGCCTCTTTTGAAAGGCCCAGATCTCGAGTGAGATCATTAAGCTCAACCTGAGAAAAAAGCTCAGGGGAATCACCTCCAGAGAGCTTATATTCAGTATCAGAGACAGTAACTTCTAGGTGTTCTGCGTCTGAAGACCCTGAAGAGATAACTGGCAATTCAGTCAGAGGCAAAGGCACTGGTACACCGGGTAATGAGGAACGGGTCGAATGGCCGATGGAATGTTATCAGGATAGGAAATCAGCTTGTAATTTTTCCGGTTAAACCCACGAACATGGCAGGAACAAAAGTAGCAATCATCATAGTGATTTTTTGGTTCCCTCCATGTCATAGGAATTCCAAAGCGTAAAGCAGGCTTCTTCCCTTTCAACCAATTTCGCAGATCATTGAGACACTTCACACAAACTTTATGAGGAGCCCACGATTTGTCCTGGTCTCCGAGTTTCATGCCAAAATACGCAAGATAAAGTTGTCTAATATAATCTGTAATGCTCCTCATACGGTTTTTGATAACACTATTCACCGCATATATAACAAGTCATCTGGTAAATTTTCACAACGTCTCGAACTCGAAGCCATGCTTCACGAAAATCACAGAAAAATTAAATGTTAAAATTATTTCTGTGGTGTCCACTTGTCACAATGTCAGAGAATGCGTGATACTATATAAGACTACACTCCTAAGAGGTCAGCGAACCAACAGGAAGATCTGAGAAAAGGATTTGAGCGACGCTATTGGTTATAGAGGTACCGCAACGTGAAGGGAGGGATGGCGAAGGTGGGAGGTGGCGGGGAATCACATAGGGCTATTCTGTAGGTTTTAGTTTCACCCTGGTAGAATTATGGCCAATCACAAATAAATAAAATGGCCCAATATAAATCTATGGTCAGGCAGGGAGCGAAGAAATTCAACCCGAAACATTTTTTTAGTAAATGTTGATAAAAATCCAAATAAAATCGAATTTAAAAAAAAAAAACGTGACGTGATAGAAATTTTTTATTACTATTTTTGAAATCAGCATCAAAAAATATAATAAGTTCGGCTTTCAGTTCCCTTGTATTTTTTTCATCGCAGGCCTGTGTTATTTGTTTTTTTGCATGTTTAAACGCGTACAAGAACAAATAATCAGGTGTACTTTTAAATAGTAGGTAATCAAATGAAAAAATACTACATACATACTGTACAGTAATGCTAAAGGAGGGGGAGTGGAAGGGGAAAAATTTTTAAATGGCCCCACCATGGTTAAGTGGATAAAGACGCTGAACATAGTAGCTGAAGTGTGGAGGTTCTGGGTTTGGGCCCATCGCATGGCTGTCAATGCCAATCCAACGCAAGGACGTATTGAGGGGGAGGTTCGGACCCCCCCGAAATTTGGATTTTTGTTACTAAAATGGTAATGATATAGTATTTTTGTGTGAAATTCTGCCTTTTTTGCTGTTTGGATCCCCTCCGAAATTTTCGGACCCCCTCCCCCCCCCAAAAAAAAAATATTTTTTTGGATACGTGCCTGATCCAACGGTATGGAGTTTTGATCGGTTTTCTCCAGATGTAACGTGAATACACATTAGAACCCCTTAGAAAGCCCTCCAAGGCAGGCCCTACACGTAGCTTTGCCATAACAACAGAAACAAACAAAATTTTAAAACATTTTCAAACCAGGGCTTAGAGACTACGTTTGTATACTAAGGCAAAGCTACTCGGCTATCTGCCTTAGAAGGGTGCCTTCAGCAGAGGACTTTTTAAGGAATTCTAACGTGTTTTCACATTACACCTGGAGAAAAATGCCTAAAAGTCCACATCATTAGATCAATGGCTGCACAATAAGCTCAAACTTTGAATCTTTAGACTTCAGACTCTATCATGTTCAGTGTCTTTTTATTCACTTGGTCATGGTGGGGGGCCTTAGAGACAATGATCATGGTGAATGCAGGGAATGGTCTCTTATTTTTCTCCCTCTAAAATTTTCTCTCGGGAATCAAACTGTATTGATGGGTCCAGCTTCAAATCTAACCTGATAAAGCAATATTAAGTGAAGAATCCAAGATGATGTTTGAGGCCCTATCAGTGTTTTCCTGAATAAACTTTATTAACATGTGCAAATTAAAAAGGGAACAAGTAATACACTGTCTACCAACAAGTATTTGGACACCTGTGATAGAAAAGAAAAACTATATTCAAAATCAATAGTTGGTAGAGCCTCCACGAGAGGCAATTACAGCGTGAACCTTCCAGGGCATACTTTCCACAAGTCTTTGTATTACAGCTAGTGGTATTGTCTTCCACTCGGCTTGGAGTAGACATAGAAGTTCCTTCACCGATTTTGGACGGGTAGTGCACCCCTTAATTCGGCGATCCAACTCGTCCCAGAGGTTCTCGATAGGGTTCAGGTCTGGGCTCTGGGCAGGCCAGTCTATTCGATGAACTCCATTGGCACCATACCAAGCCTTGGTTAACCTCGAAACATGACAACTGACATTGTCGCCCTGAAAGTAACAGGGGTCCAACACGTAAAACTGCCACAACGTAGGAAGCACATTGTCATCCAAAATAGTGCCATAGGCATTGGCAATGGCAGACGCCAGACCCAGACACTGCCATCCGAACGGTAAAGGGTGAACCTTGATTCGTCGCTCCAAAAAACCCGTTTCCACTGATCTACGGTCCAATTTCGATGTGCTTTGCAGCGCGGTTGGACTTTGTGATCAAAGGCTTATTTTTTATACCTCAATTAAAAAGACAGATTAAAATGTTTGATGAACGATTAGTTGTAGCTTTGAAAAGAAAAGGGAGATGACAAAAATCGAAACAGGTTGACAACCAAAACTGTTGGTAAAAATTCAAGCACATTTCAAGGCTCATCTCTTAAATTTTTCAAGGATCCTCGTATAAAAAATTATCACTATTTTTCAAAAAACCCTTACCCCTAGTTATGAAAAATAGTCATCCTTTCAGGCAGAAAAAGAAGATATGTGTGTTTCAAACTTTACAATACATATTTAAGTTGACATCTAAAGTCGCAAACTCCTTTTTTGGTGAGAAAACACAAGACATCTGCCACAGATTAAAACTCACCTTTTGAATACCATATGAGCAAAAAGTTAAAATTCTAACTTCACATGTAATTCACGTTTTGAAAGTAATTTTTTTTTTTTTTTTTTTTTTTTTTTTTGCCACTACTAAGGACCGAACCACAGGCCATTTTATAATGAGGGCACCCAATGGGCGGCCAGAGTTACCACCTATGAAGGATTGGACAATTTAACACGCAAGCCGGGAATTGAGCCCAAGGCACGATAGAATGGTTCTTAAGCCACTACACTACCTAGGCGGCTATGAAAATAATTATAAGTACAGTTCTTTTGAATGTTAAACAGTCATATAAAAGTGATTTCAAATAAAAATTTTAACACCAATTTTGAACAAAATATAAGTTTGCTTTAGTAAGTTGCTAATAAGTAAGTAATAAAGCTGTAGTTGTAAAAATAAAAAATTAAGTAAAAACAAAATAAGAGTAATAAATTTTTTTTTAAAAAAAGTACATATATCTGCCAAAAAGTGCATTTTAGGAGACGCCCTAAACAAGCTTTTCTGTCTGGTTTTAGCCTCTTCTAGAATTCCAGCTCATAGAAAGGCCAAATATGTCTCTCTATTCTAAAAAAAAGTAAAGGCCGCTGGCGCTGTCAAAGCTTGTGGACCTATCTCCTCCTAAACCGTAGGGATTTGAGTTTCGACTAAGGTTCCCACAGATCCGAAAAATTCCGAGGAGCCTGCTAAGCTGATTTAAATTTCGAAAATCGAATTATTTTAGAAGATATTAATAAAAAACTGAAAAAATAAACCGAATAGTTGCCAGATTTGGCATAAAATCATCCATTCCTTTGCAACAAAGCGTTTCCAAGTATCTAGAATCACGTGAAATTTACAAACATGAGTTAGAATTACGCCCATTTTATGCCAAAATAAAAACTATATGAAATAAGTAACTCAAAATGTGTTACACAAAGTTGACAATTTTCAAATAGTAAGTTCGCTTAGACAACAGGCATAGTTAACGCCGCCAAATATTTCTACTGGTAGCAAATAATCCAGCTGAACGAGAACCGGCTTTAAAATAATCTGCATTTTAATTATTTTTCATTTTCAAGATATTAGTTATTTTGTTTTGGAAAAACGAATAATCGCTAAATCGTTTAGAATTAGCGATTATTTTATTTACTTTTTATTAAATTTAATGAATTAACATTTGAAAAAACTATTTGAATTTGAGTGGGTGAAAAAGTATTTTATTAACGACTGAAAATTTAAATAAGCTATATAAATATATATATAGGGAAAGTATGAACTAATAGTAGGAATTTGAAAAAAAAAAAGATGTACAGTTAGATCATAGATATAGGAATCTCTAGATTGAGCATAACGAGAGAAAACTTGTTGCCTCCAAATGGTAGCCATGATCGTGGCATACGCAAGCGCAGAATGGCAATAACTTAAATTATAATGGTATTTTCAATCATTTTAGAACGATCTGCATTTTAAAAAGTACTCGTATCGAAATATTTTCCCCCGAACTTATTTATTTTTCTGAAGTATTTCAACGAATGTTCTATTTTACATCGACGGCAGCCATGATAGTGGCAGAAATGGGGTACGTTTTTGGCAACAAAAAGCACATGATTAGGAACATTGGATGAGCAATCTAGTTATTCCTAAATTTATTAGATGTGTGTGCGTGTGAATATTGCAACACTATACTAGGGCGATATGCCAGGGGGGGTGCCTTGGTAAGACTTTCTAAGGGGTTCTGACGCGTATTCACGTTACATCTGGAGAAAACCTACCAAAACTCCAGACCGTTAGACCGACAGCCGCGCGATGGGACCCGAACCCGGGACCTACACACTTCAGCCATCTACCATTTTCAGTGGCATAACCACTGTGCCATGGTGAGGCGCATAATTAGATGTTACAGTAGTTCTAAATACACAATTTCAGCATTCTACAGTTTTAGAGATATGCGAAATAATTTTTGGTGCCAAATTTGGTCATATTTCGGCAAAAGTCGCCCAGGTCGACAACAAATGGCGAGGTTTTGGACATGGACCAAACAATGACTAACTATCACCAAATTTGGTGATATTCTGCCAAAACTCCCAAGAACGAAGACAAATAGCGATACTTTGGGCAAGGACCAAATGACTGACTATCGCCAAATTTGGCAAGATTCGCCATGGTCGATGACAAAAGGCGAGATTTTGGGCATGGACCAAACAATGACTGACAACAGATGTAATATATTGAAGATGCCCATAGGCATTAATTTATTGAAATTCTTTTGGGTGGTCCTGTAAATAAACTCTCCAGTAGATTGGAACCAAAAATCGAGATGCGCAACTAGATGTTACAATAATCTTATACATGAAATTTCAATATTCTACGACGAATAGTTTTTGAAATTTGAGAGTAAAATACATACACACATACAAAACTTGCCAGGGTTGGCGACTTTTGGCGTAATTCTTGAGGGAGGCACGTGACTGTGGTCGGACCATTACCTAACTATATGATAGGATTGTATTGTACTTGAAATGGATGAATGTCCCTAAAACTGCCATTGACCGTACAGCATATATTACTTCCGAGTCATTTGAACTAGCCCAATATCTCAAAATACGCTTTAATGAATTTCTGCCCATAGAGCGTAATGTATTTAAAATCTTTTGGGTAGTCTTGTAGATAAACTATCCAGTCGAATGAGACCGAAATGGCGGGGGCACAACTAGATGTTACGATTCCTGAATATAAAATTTCAACATTCTATGTCTAATAGTTTTTGAGATATGCGAGTTTAATGAATTTCGGCCCATACAGCGTAATGTATTTAGAATCATTTGGGCGGTCCGGTAGATAAATTATCCAGTTGATTGGGACCAAAACTGTACTAACATCCAGTGTCATCCACTAAAAGTTTTAAAAAATGTATTTGAACTTGAGTGGATGAATAAAAAAAGCATTTTATTAACGACTGAACACTTGTACAAGATATATATATATATAGGAAGAGTGTGACCTAATAGTAGGAATTGAAAAAAGAGCGCCTGCATTTTTTGTCCTGTTCAGACCCGACAAAAATCTCACATGTCAAATTAAAGAGCTATCTCATAATTATTTTCAAAGACACCTATTACATTTGAAAATGACAAATAGAAAGCGCATTTTCATACAATTTTTTGATTAAAATCTTCATTCCCAATCTCAGTTTCAGTAGTAAAAAGTTGCTATCACTCATAATGGAAGACTGACAAGACACTTTTATAGATAAAGGATGTCCTACAAGTTCTTTTCGGCTATTTGAATTTCGCAACTAAGCAAAAAATATTAACAAATTCGACTTCGGAAATTTCACTAACATTCAAATATTTTTTTAGTGTAGCGGCAAACAAAAATAAAATGTGTGCATCAGTGAGCAGGATTTGCACATTCACATACGTTAACATCATTTATTCAAAATTAAAGCACCGACGCATATGTACGTCCATTCAGAACTACAAAAAAATCTTAAAGAATCGCTTTAAGAATGGAAAGAAAAATGCCCACATATGTGTACCTCGGGACCGAAGAGGTTATTGTTTGTTTGCATGGAATAATCTTCAAAACTCTACAGCAGTCTTCAGTGTGCGATTTTGCAATTAGTTGCTGATCATTCCATTCGCAGAGACTTATTTTGTATTGTGACTTCAGCCACTGTTTCTGTCATATACGAGGGTTGCTATTTATATTTCTGGCCTAATAATGAAACAATAAATATTTGTGATCAGAATTAGTTTTGTTGTTTTCCAAAATATTCTCCATGAAGTTCAATGCACTTTTGTATGTGCTTGAACCAATTTTCGAAGAATTTTTTCCACTCTGATTGGGGTAACTGCAAAACATGCGTTTTGAATGCATCAACCGCTTCTTCGGGTGCCGAAAATCATTGTCCTCGTAATTTATTTTTGATGTACGGGAATAAAAAAAGACATTGGATGCCAAATCATGGCTGTACGGCGAATGACCCATCAATTCAATGTTTTAGCATTTCAGAAAATCCTTTGTTTGAGCCGATGTGTTAGAGCTCGCATTGCCATGATGAAGAATTATGCGTTTCTTCTTTTGCTTTTTTCGAATTTCTCCGACGACTTCTGGCAAACAAATAGTCGTGTACCATTCAGAATTGACCGTCCTGCATTGCTCTAACGCCACTGGACCGGTAATGTCAAAGAAACAGGCAACCATTTGTTTCTATGTCCTTCTTGCTCGAACAATTTTTGTTGGATTTTGCTCGTCTTGGAAGACCCATACAGTCGATTGCTGTTTTGTTTCCGGCTCATATGCATAGATCCATGATTCGTCACTTGTGTAGATGTTATACACAGCCTTTGATGCACCTTGATTGTATTTTGTCAGCTTTTCCTCGCACCAATCGATATGAGCCCTCTTTTGAGCGTTTTTTAGATTATGCGGGATCCAACGCGAACGATTCTTTTTTACGGCCAAGTGTTCATGTAATATCTTATTGATGCTTGTCATACTAATGTCCAAAGACACCTCAATCTCACGGTATGTCACATGACTATCTTGCTTAATCAGTTCTCGCACAGCATCGATATTTTCTGGCACAATAACCGATTTTTGACGACCTGCACGGAATTCGTCCTGGATCGAACACTAACCACGATTAAATTCCTTATACCAGATTTTTACAGTGCTGTAAGGATAGTGCTTCTTCGCTGTATAAAGATTTAAGTTCATCGAAGCCCTCTTGTCTTGACAATCCACGTCGAAATTTATGAAAAATAATTGCAAGAAAATGTTCACGAGTCAACATTTTTTTAACGAGATGAATTTTTAAATTTCCTGTAAACAACACAAATCAAGCTGAAATGACAAATCGTTCTGAAGAATTTATGTTTACAAATATCAAATTTTCGATTTAAATCATGTGCGATCGCCTAGCAGCGCTTTCTGTTGCCAAGGCCAGAAATATAAATAGCAGCCTACGTAGCTCCTCACCATTTCTGCGACGGTGCTTTTGAAGAGAGGTAAAGGGAGGAGAATCACTTTATGAAATGCATTTGCCAGCTACTGAGAATTGCAGAGCTACATAATTTTCAAGTTGTCAATGAGAAAAGCATTTTTTTTTTAAATTTAGGTTTTGGAGTAGCTTAGGAGCAAAATGAAGTAAAATACAGGTTTTGGCACAAATAGGAACAAGTACTATACAATGGAGTCCGCCGCAGCAACTGGAGCAGAATTAGCATCCCTGAAAAATGGATGAGGAGTAATTTTGAACTCTTGTTATCCAAGCAATCTTACTTGCCATTTGAAAACTATTAGCTTTATACATCTTCTGGACTCATTACTTTTTTAAACTCTATAACCAGGGGTGGCTCCAATGGGGGGTCCGGGGGGCACGTGCCCCCCCCGTCGGGGAACTTGTGACCCCCAATCGGGGCTATTTGATTAATTCGTCGGGAAATTTTCATAAGAAGAAATCTATATTTTAGCTGAGTTTTAATTTTGATTTTGCGACTTAAAAAAATTAATTTTGTAATTTTTAAATACACATGAAAGGCGAATGAGTATTGGAGATTGAACGGATATGTTTACATTTCTGGGAGAGGGGGGGGGGGTATATTCCTCAGAACTTCCGAATAATGGCTAAAAGTACTTTCCGTTTTCATTCATTTCTTATCTCTGCGATCCTTTTCATGTCGAGAAACAGCCACTTCCTGCATCTTCCAATATTGTGATGTGTTGACGACGGCGGGGGAGACTTCAAATTCGAATAGTGTATACTTGAAATCTGTGATCCCACTCTCAGGAGGCATTTAACTGGATTTGTAGCAAGACATCAATCTTAAGGTAACGAAAGTGCCAGTCTATTCTTCAAACGACAAATTTATGAGACCACATGTGCGACCACTTTCTATTCGAGGCTCTTTTAATTGCTTAAACGATTGTGCATTTTGTCGCCGACACCGTAGGAAAGTACAATATGGGTGTGTGTGGTCGGGATGGGGGAGACAGTGACCGTTAATTAGACCAGTCGGGTAGATAAAAAATTTCGAGGGACGGGAAGTATGGCTTTGCTTACACAAGCAAATGGGGGATGTTCTTTTTTCCAGAAATACTGTTTTTGTACTTTTATTGGTCCTCAATAACAGAATGATGAGAAAGAAATGGTTCGTCAAAATATCCCGTGTAATTTTATTTTTTCTTCGCAAACCCATAGCACATCACTTTTCCAACTCTTGTTACTGTGCATTGTGCCAGTGAGTTAGACAGAGTTTAGAATAGTGGGCATTTTTTTTTTCTTGTTACGGCAGCATAGCATATCATTGTGAAGTGTATAAAAGTTTAATTTCACTTTTGGCTGTATGTTTCCTAAAAAAAATATCGGTGGTGCCAAAAGCACAAGATATAAAGTACAGTGTGCTTTATGTCGTGATATTTTTGATAATGATTATGTTAAAAAAAAAAAAAATAGATAACTAAGCATTCAGATCTTCATAAACAAAATCGACTGGGGCCTGTTCAATTACCAAATGGAATTAAGAGAAAGAATCCTTGGGATATTTCTTCTTGCTCTTCGAATGTATGTTTATCTACGGAATTAGAGAACGAAAACTCTTCAAGTTCATCAGATCCACAAACTTCAAGTAAGTTATATGTAAATTACATTCATATATATACTTGTGTGTTTAAAACCTTTAATTAATATGTTATTATTAAAAATATGGTCAGTTTATTTATCTAAAGCATTGAATTATATCTTCTAAGCACTTGCTTTTTGTTATGTATTTGTACAAAAATACGATGCCCAAGGGCGGATTCAGAAATATTTTTCTGGAAGGGTGTAAAGCTTGAATACCAATTCAGAATTGCATGAACATGCAATTTTATTTGAAGCGTATTTTTACTAGTGTAAATATTTTCCTCTCGGGGAATTCGCGCCCCCTGTGCCCTCGCCCTAAAACCACACTTGTCCCTCACTCCCCCCCTTATAAAAAAGAATTGAAACTAGTTTGAGCACAAATTTTGAATGACCACATTCTGCGATATTTAAAAATAAAAATAATTTTAAAATAAGGCACATATTTCAAAAACTGAGTCACTTGTTCTGTCTCAGAAATTTTAAAATACTACTTTACACATGTGGTCGCACATGTGGTCTCATAAATTTAAGTTTATTTATTAACAGCATTTTAATGATACATATATATCATTAAATGTCCTTAGACATGGATGCTCGTAATGGTTTGGAGTGCACTTTTAATCATAGCTGCGGACCCAGAGTCATAACTTTTTGAGTTGAAGCTGGAGGAGAAGTCGGACTTTTTGACCTCACATTCTGATTCTATGAAATGTTGTACAACATTATTGTATTTTAAATTATATTAACTGTCTGAGTACTCTATGAATTAATCTAAATTTTCTCCTGATTGGTCTTTTAAACACTATGAGTACTTTTAAATGTGCTCTTGCTTTTAAACCATTGATAAGTAACATGTTGTTCACCCCATTATATGTCATTCCCGCTAAATTACAGGACAGGATATACATTTTAAAAATATATTCTTTCGTTGCAATTTCGATTTTTTTGGTATATTTATCAAATACGATATAGTAATTGGAGTGAGGACGAAAGGTATGTCTCTATAAACTTTCAAATTGCTTAATGCAAATTTAAATTAAACACAGATTTAATGTAATTGTATGTAAATTAACAGTATTTTAATTCACGAGTGAAAAGCTTTTGTGTCATAAATGTAAAATAAAATTTCCCATTGTATTACTTTTATTCATAGAGCTACAAAATTTATAAGTCTTAATTGATATTTTAAAAAGAGATTTACGACTCGGGCGATAAGAAATTTCGGATTTTGTTTACTACGGAAACTTTTTAAAGTGTATATTTAATTGTGTAATAATTTGACATGACAAAATATTTATAAAATTATTTTACAGTTAATCATCTCTGGCATTCAAAATATGTATAAATCTATGAATATTTAAATGCTTTAACTAAAAATTTTCATTTTAATTAGAAAGATTTTAAACTGGTCGTATTTTATTTATTTATAAGTTAGTGTGTTATGCAAAGTATTCTATGTCTTTAAAATTATTTTATCACAGTAATCCTTACTTGAACTCTTATAACTGTTGAGAAAGTAAAAAGATATTTTTATAACTAAGTGGTTAATTAGATAATTTAACTTTTAACTTCTTCCGAATAAAAAAAAAATAGTACTTTTCTGTTTCTTAGATGGCAAATTTGAATAAATTCTAAATATACTTTTTATTTATAAATAGATTCAATCGAACACAATATGCACGATTTAATCTTTAATTTTATAAAAATTTAGCAGTAAGATTTTTTTTTTTTTTTTTTTTTTTTTGTAATTTAAGAATTAGTCAAATACATAGTTTGTTTATTCGGTAACATACTTTATACATATACAGCGAGTGAGAATTTGCACTATATAGAGAAATGTGACTGAATTAACCGGCCCTCTTTAGCTAAGCATTCATAGCTATGCACACCAAGAAGATTAACAGCTGCAAGGGAATTAGAATTTATTACATTTTGCTTGGGGTTAAAAAAGAAAAGTTAATTTTAAAAATTTAAATAATAATAACCAGCTCCTCTGATAGACCAAAGCCCTCTCCAGTCCAGTATGCAGATGGCTGTGGATAGATCTAAAAACGGAATATAAGTCAAAGGAAACTGATTAATCTTTACTGACAATTTAATTTTTATATCGTTGTGGAAAAAATAACTAACTTTTGTGAATTTTAATTCAGTTATTTTACTGCAAAGTAAATAAAAATTATGGTATACAGCGTCTATATCGTCTTCCGAAATTTTCCCTTTTATCCTGTAAAATAAGTAAATAAAATAAATACAATAAAAGTTTTATATTTGCGTGTAGATTTGTATGTTATATACAGTGGCGTATCGTAAGCCACCGCAACTTCCCTTATTTTGAATCTTTAAACAAATCGCTATTGAATCCATGGATGGCACCTGCATTAATATAAACTATTAAAATAAACTAATAGTATGTGTTCTAAACTGATTTTTGAGTTACAGAATTCAACTCTAAAACTTTTAAACAGATTAATATTATGTTTGTTATTCGCCTTATTAATTAAACTCTTTTTCGTTGATGTTGAAATTTTAAAAGTGACACTTTCACTATGAATTATTAGTAAATGAGCTTGCTTTATAAAATTATTCATCACGTTTGTGGAAACCTCGTTCAAAACTATCTTGGAGTATTACAAAAAAGTAAATTTTTATCAACGTTAGTTTCGCTAAAAATAATTATTTTTTTCGTGTGTCTTGGCAAATTATAAGCTGTCCGATTATATTTTTCTGACGATATTTTTTATTTTATTTTATTTTAGATTTTAAAAGAAAGTGGTTAATTTTCTTCATGAGTGCTTGACTTTATAAAAAAATTAATAGCGCATATATTTACGTTCTCTTTCGGAGATTTTTATAATTTATTATTATTATTAACTGAAGCTCCCAGGGGTACACTTCACAACAATTCTTTTCGAAATTGAGATACGTTGCCATCTTTTAGCTTTCAATAAGTACTATCACCACATGAATTATTATTGAAGTAGAATCATTTTAAAGCTGTAGAAACAAGCGATAAAGTTTCGGTATGCCACTTTACTGCGCGCCTTCAAAATCATTTTTCTCAAAAGAAAATTTTTGTTGTAAAGTGGTTCTACCTATAAACATTTCAGTTGCATATTTCTAACTTTATTGTGATTTAAAATATTAATATTACATAAATTAACAATTCGATTAATATTTTTACAGTAAAACATGTTGGCCAGAAACGCTAGACTTTTTGAGATAACGAGTTGAAATTAAAGGGAATCAGTTTGTAAATGGAAATGTAGATTATGGCCAATTATCTACGCTAGGGATCTAGGCCGGGGGTGGGTTTGCCCTCCGTGGGGACTTTCTAAGAGGTCCTAACCCGTATTTATGCAAAGTTTCGGGGAAAAACCACGGAAAACTCCGAACGGTTAGGTCGGCGGACGCGACCTAGTGTCGAACCAGGCACCTACCGTCTCCCAGTTCAAAGCGCTAGTGCTATGCCACTGGTGGGGTGGGATTCAATTTGTAAGGGAAAACACATTTATTGAGATATCAAGAATTTCGATGTTCGAGATATCGAAATTAAACTGTAATTAAATTTACATATATCTCTTAATTTTATAAAAATAACTGCAATTTGTGTAAAAGCGTGCAAATTTAGTCATGCTTAATTTATAAAATAAATTTTCAGTGAATTTACAGCAATATTCTTGCACAAAAAACTTTTGTTTCTGATATTTTTTCTACGGGAAAAAAAAAAAAAAATGCGTAGAACTTTCTTCGCTGAACTTTTTTCAAAGAATTTCATTCATATGAAATATTTTAAGCGTTAACCTGAAGAACTCTTTAAAGTAGCTTTCGAGATTTTACAGAAACGTGCAAGGCCGATACCAGGGGGGAGGATCATGTGGGTTTGATCCCCCCCCCCTCCAAAATTTCAGTAAATGCATTAACAGTTTATTTACGTTGATTCTAGAGATCAGTTAATTTAATTTTAGCACTACAGATCCCCTCCACCCACCGAAATTTTTTGCTTGCTGAGGCCTTGGGGAAATATTTGTGTAATGTAAAAGGATTTTGAGATACGTTAATTAGGGTCAGTTTAAATAATAATCTACCAGGAAAGATTGTGCAGTGGTTTTTGAAAATATCCGGGGCCTGGGTGTCCGATTATGTATGTCGATTCGATTCCATGAACCACCACAAAACAGAACATTATATTGTCCTCCATCTCCTCTAAACTTATCTGGATTCTGGATATTTTAGTTTAGAAAATGATTTATTGTGAAAAAATCACCTTCTAAAGTAAAATATTTTCAAGTGGTGCAAATAGTTGCAAATTTCCATATCATACTTGGTGACAAAAATGTCATAAAAGAGGGAGGTCAAAGCCCCCTCTTGGATACGCCACTTAGCCTCTGTACATATATTTCTGTGCCCCCTCGTCGGGGAGTTATGACCTCCCGTCGGGGAAAGTCTAGCGCCACCACTGTCTATAACTTCGTGCAAAACTGGTACAATTCCTATTTTATACAAGGGGTGTCCAGCAAATAACATTATTTCGAAATTAAAAATAATAACAAAGAACATAGAAGGATGCAGCAAACAGTATGTTTATAAAGTAACCCGTAAAATTTGAAACAGGAGTTACAAAATAGTAGTTACAATCAGTGGCATAGGAAAAGGAGGGAAGTGCTTCAGTCTTTTTTCTTTTTTGGGAGTTCTAGAATTAATCTAACATACTGAGCCCCCCCCCCCAAAAAAAAAAAAAATTATCAAATTTTTTTTCCTGGTTACAACAGCTGCTAACAGACAGTGGGATACATTGACTTGCTTTGGGGGGGTGGTGGGGGCTATGGACAGAATCTTTTTATTGTAAGTCATAATCTTTGTGTTGAAAATTAAAAGTTTATGGACTTCATGTAAAAAAAAAAAAAAAAAATCTTACATTAGTCAGAACCCTCAAACCCCTTCTTGTGTATGTCACATCAAATAGATGGCACTGCACATCAAACAATATCAAGGATATAATGTTTAAGTATGAATTCTGCCTCTGTAAGCAGTTCACAACACAATCTTTTCCAAATGCCCACCCTCCGACATACAGAGTTGGCACAAACGAATAATGAAATTTGTCATCAGAGAGTAAATTTTCAAGGGAAATAATTCACACAAATTGATAGATCAAGCTCATCCAGCATGTTGGAATAGTTCTGGTAGACAAGTGTCTTTCAATGTGCCCCCACAGGAAGTAGTCATAGGTGTCCGATTCAGAGAAGAGTCATACAATAAGTGTCATCTGTTACTGGTTTTAGCAACTAGTATTTTGGCACTTATGCTTAAAATTCTTTACAGCTTACATATTTAACATACCATTTGATGCAGCCCTCTATTCATCTTTGTTTTTAGAGTTTTTAAGTCCGAAATAAATGTTATTTGCTGCATCCCCTGTATTTTTTAAATGAATGCAGATCATTCTGCATGCCTGGTATAGATTTTCACTTTGTTTAAACAGAGTAAATCATTTTATGCTGGCAAACATTGAAAAATGTGGCAACTATGATTCTCATTTTTACAGCTTTTAATAATTTTTTCCATAGGGTGTCTACTAAATTTTTAAAAGTTAATTTCCGACTTTTTTTCAGAATTTTGGGAGCTATTGTCATTTTATCTTTCACCCCCTTTATTGAAAATTGTGTCCCAAAAATGCAACATAAAAGTAAGAATAAATTGTTGAGTATTGAATTGTTTATTTTTTTACTGTGCAACGTCTTATCCTCCCGAATTCTGTATCCCTCAATAAACATTTATCTACTTAACTGTAACTGTGCTCGCACACGGACACGCATTCTTTTTACTTCTATATTTTTTTCCTTCTTGATGTTACTTTGTTATGTGATGTGCCTGTTTCTTCCGATCTAATTTAATAAAGTAAATGTTGTTAAAATCCCATGCTTACCATGTTTGTGCCATAACTCTGATAACATTTCTAAAAGGTTATGGACACCAGATGGATTAATTTATTTATTTGCTGATTTTTAACGTTCGTTTCAAGGCTGCATCATTCATCCTGAAAATGGCAGCTGGAACTTGGCAAATTGAAATGCTGAATATCATAAAAATAAGAATGCATCAAGATAACTTGTAAAAGGTGTAAACGCATCCGCACTGGGCTAGCGAATGTGAAAGTGGAAAAAAGAATAATTTTAAAGATAAGCCTAACAGCCTGGGATTCTTATCCACTCTGGATGACTCGCTAACAGGGTTACCAGGCGAAATGCAGCAACCCTACTTGCCTAAGCTCTCTCAACAATATCAAATAACAAAAAGCAAAATTTTTGGTGTGTTAAGATAGACACGTAAAATTATATAAGTTACTAGCTGAAGTACCCGTTCTTCGCACGGGAATGAATGGACTTTTTGATATTACGATTTGTGGTGATTACTATTCATTGTAATAAAGAGATATAGCAAAATAGATATCGCATTATATTGTGTTCAATAACCATGCATACCGAATTTCAAGGCAATCGTTTGTACGGCACAGAAGGCCATGCGGCGTAGCGCAATCTAGTGGCGAGTTTTAGCAAAACGGATACGGCGAAAATATTCTTCGCATTCAGATATCGATGAATACGAAATTTCAGGACGATCGGCTGGACAGCCCTGAAGTTCATGTGTTGACGCGACATCTAACGCGAAACTCTTCCCCGAGTTCAAATATCTATGTATACCTATTTTCATAGCGATCAGTTGCACAGTCAAGAAGTGATACACTGCAGCGCCATCTAGTGGTTAATTAAAGTAATGATTTGCTACAGAGCCGTCAAGTGGCGAGTTATAGCAAAATGGATAACGCCAAAATATTCTCATTGTTCAAATAGCTATGTATACTGATTTTCATAGCGACCGTTTGAATGGTCAAGAATTTGGCCTGCTGCAGCGTCATCTAGTGGCGAGTTAAAATAATAATGCATTGCAGTGCCATCTAGTGGAAAGTAACATCAAAAGGAACACAGAATATATTCTTCGTGCTGAAATGTGTAAGTATAAAAAATTTTATGCCGATCAGTCGAACGGTATAGAAGTTGATGCGTTGCAGCGCCATTTAGCTGCAAGTTACAGCAAAATGGATACTGAAAAATATTCTCCGTGTTCTAATATCCGCGTGTACCAAATTTCATTGAAATCGGTTGGACGATATTCACATAGTAAACGGCTAAACGGAATAGAATTTGACGTTCTACTGCGCCACCTGGTAGCAAGTTAGAGGAAAACGGATAGCATAAAAGGCTTCTCCATGATAAAACATTTAGGTGAAGCAAATTTCATGGTGCAATGGTGCTGGAGTTTCTCAGCGGTGCTGGAGTTTTTCAACCTCATACACACATACCAACATTCATTTTTATCTATAACCAGTGTCATTATATATCCCAGTCTCAAATAAAATCCAGTTTCAAATCTAAGCTTCGCCAAAATGCTTAGATTTCAAACGCTTGCAAAATGGCCAACATACGCCATTTTGCAAGCGTTTTTTCAGGAAATCATTCGAAGCATTGACTTAGCAGCAATCAATATGGGAAAAGGTTCGACCGCGAAAAAGTAAAGCAAGCCTTTATTTGAAAAGTGGAATTCCTTAATACAGCTGAATTTTTTTAAATTATCAACTATAACCTGTTTTATTCATCGTTACTCCGATGTACTAAATGAGAAGATTTCAATTTTCTGAAATTTGGCAGAATTCCCCCAACTTAAATCAATGTACTCATTTGGCGAGAATTCTGGAGATAGATCGCTTGAAATCCCTTAACTGCATTATTTCTTCACGGATCATTAAAATTTAACGCTGTATTCTAATAAAACCTTTGCACTTGTTTTCAAAAATCTATTTCCTTAAGCTCTCAATAAATTGCGCCAAGCCGAAATCTGTGCAAACCGCTAGAACTCACTTTCTAAAAATCGGCCTATCAGCCATTTTATTTTTCGCCAAACTAAAAAAATTTACCTATTAGCCTCGGAAATCTTCAATTCTTATTGTTTTGCGTATAAAACATTTCATTCCTGCTCCGATTTCCCATGCACATGATATTATAATTAAAAAAAAATAATAATAACCTTACGAATATGAACTAACAAAAAAAAATCATTATTATTCTTTTATTTTTACTTTGAGAATTTAAAACATTTTATTCGGCAAAATCGCCACACATGGCAACCACGATCCTTATTTCACACTTTTTTCACTACAGGGGTTACAATTACGGAAAGCTTTTTGCGTGGAGAGCATAAAAAATAGCTTAAATTCCGGGAACGGGTGGACTTTCAAAGTTTTATAGTGGACTACGATTTATTCTATATTATTTTACATATCTGTGCTAAATTTCAGGCCTATAGGTCCATTTTTGTGGATTTGTATACGAATCAAATCCACAAACAAACAAACAGAATTTCATTTTTATTTATAAGATTTCAGTTATCATCGACCACGTTTGCAATTGCAAGGAAAGATCAGGAAACCCTCCTACTTCCAGTCGATGAAATAAATGTAAAGGAAGAATAAAAGAAAAAGGGGTGAGAGATAAAATGACATAGTCAGTTAACATTGTTTTAATATGGCAATAATGAAACTCAAAAATTGGGGGGGGGGGGTTCAGGGGGGTCTTCCCCTGACGAGGCTCGAAGAGGATATATATATATATAAAGCAGTGGCGTAGCTAGGCGGGGGGCAAGGGGGGACATCTGTCCCCGGGGGCAGCACCAAAGGGGCGCCAAATCGATGTTACGAAATTTTAGAAGAAAAAAAAAGGAGTTGTGTTTGTATTTTTATTTGTTGACAGAAAAAGAAAAAAAAATAGAACAATCACAAATGAATTTTTTTATAAAGTTATAATCAAACTTTTCACAATGACTTGTACAGGAAATGTTTGTAGCTATTTCAGAAGATTTTCTTTGGAAATCGAGTTGAGCTTCCCTATTCCTTTCTTCTTCTCTCTTGAGGGCTTCTGTGTCGTGTAACTGCGTTTTTTATATTTGGCCATTTCTGTCTCTGACTATATTCCTAGGATGTTCCAGAATTCTTGTTTACAGTATTTTATCAAGGTCAAAACATTACTCAAGTTTTCCCAAACTTTTAGAATGATCTTGGAGGATTTCGTTTTGAATATTTATGGTGTTACAAATCAAACTTTTATGCATTAGCCATGGTAAAAAAAAAAAAAAAAAAAAAAAAGCCTATATATATATGATTAATCGGTAATAGAGAATGGCATTCTCAAACCCAAAATACTCTCTTAAATTCAGATCAAGTTTTTCTCAGTTTTGAGTTCAAAATAGCGCCTCTCCGAAGATGGCGCCCCTTGCTTATCTTGCTTACTGTGTCGGGGCGCTCCTGTGTACGATCCACCCGTTTGGTAATTAATAACGCAACTTTTAATATAACTCTTATTAGTATAATAAAATGGAGTATTATTTCTAATAAGAACGTATAAAAGATTCACCGATCACTATACTAGTGTAAAATTATTCTTTTAAAATTATTTAAACAATCTTGTATTTTAGATAAATTTAAACTTGATTTTTAACATTCATTAATAAAAATTTATTCTTTATACAATCATTATCAAAAATCAAAGCTGGAATCATTAAAGCTGTGGCCCACAGTTCAGTCTTCAAATTGAACATGAGGCAAAATATTTTTCAATAGCCCGTGTATGTTTATCTAGAAAATGCAAGAAATCAGTCGTAAATTTTTTGACTCCTCAGTTACCTTGTTGCCGGAAGACTATCGTCCAGAGGTTTCAGTGTATTCATTATGTCTACGCGTAGACCACCAATTATGTACTATCATCCGGTACTTGAGTCATAAATTACGTTCTGGATGCAGTGGCGGCTCATCCATTTGAGGAGATGAGTACGTGAAGCCCCAAAGTAAAATATCTATATAAATAAAATTAGACTTTTCTGTACACTTCTTGGAATTCAAAAATTTTAAAAAAGTTTGTCTGTCTGTCATTCTGTCCGTGACGCTTTTTTGTTTAAGTATCACGTAAAAACGAGTGAAGCGAATGATATGAAATTTGGTGTCATGATAGATGGTCACTCAACTTAAAACATAAGCGTCGAATTTTTAAAAAAATCTTCATTAGATTTCGAGATTTTGTGAAAATCCTTTCAAACTGCGTAAATTTGTGTTCCAGCATCACGTAAAAACGACCGAAGCGATTGAAATGAAATTTGGTATCATGATTGGTGGTCACTCAACTTAAAACATTGTCGTCGAATTTTTAAAATATCTTGATTAGATTTTGAAATTTTGCGAAAATTGTTTCAAACTGAGTGAACTTTTGTTCACGCATTACATAATAATGACTAAAGCGAATGATATGAAATTTTGTCACATGATGTTGCTCAACATAAAGTATAGGTGTCCAATTTTTTAAACATTTTGATTAGATTTTGAGATTTTGTGAAAATTCTCTCAAAATGCGGTTATATTTCTTCAAGCATCGCGTAATAACGACTAATACGAAATTTGGTGATATGATAGGTAGTTGCTAATCTTAATTTATAGGTGTTGAATTTAAAAAATATTTTGATTACATTTTGAGATTTTGTGAAAATCGTTTTAAAATGCTGAAATTTTTGTTCCAGCATCACGAAATAAAGACTGCAGAGAATGAAACGAAATTTGGTGACATGATAGGTTTCAACTCAACTTAAATTCTAGGGTTCCAATTTTACAAAAATGTTGTAGATTTTGAGATTTTGCGAAAATTATTTCAATATGCGGAAATATTCGTCCGCTCATCACATAATTACGACTAAAGCGAATGAAATAATATTACTAAGTTACTCTCTAACCTGTAATATTTTAACAATGTACATAGGGCCGTGGTAGCCCAGTGGTTAAGGCGTTGGACTCGTAACCGGAAGGTTGAGGGTTCGATACCGGCATACCACTAAAGACCACAGTGTACATGCGGTGTACGTGCACGTTAAATCCTTGGTTCCGAAAGTCCTCTCAGCGGTCGCTAGCAGTTTCCGAGGGGTGCCAATATTCAGAAGCTCCCCCACCTTCTGATGAGGTTCCAAATTGTGGCGGGAAATTCCGGGAAGGACGCATATGTAGCTCTAAGCGACACATTCAGTGACGCGAGCTGTCCTCTCCTGGCAAATAAACAATATACATAAAAATTATAACTTCGCTTTCTTTACTTTGGCAACATTCTACATCCATTCTGTGTACTCCTACAATACTACGAAAGTTCTTGCTTTTTGAAATTTGCATTCATTTTTTTTTTATATACTAACCCGTCAACGGCGGGTACTTCAGCTAATATAAAATAAACACATTGGCAAATTATTATTTTTTTTAAATATTAAGTACACTTCTAGATTTTTGTGAATTTAAAACGTCAGTTTTACTCTCTTCCCCCACTATTATTAAAATACTCTTATTATGGATAACGCACTGTAGTGTAGGTTCTACAGTACAGCCTTTAATCGATCGCTCGTGCGAACGGAAAAATTCCCTTCTGATCCGCTCTCTGAGAACAGAAGCGGAGAGAATTGAGAAGCAGTACGGCTCTTCTGATATCATTCCGTTCGCACATTTTCGGTGTGGACAAGGGACATTTTTTGCGGTTATCTCTTCCGGATTTTCCCTTGGTTTGTTACGTTCGGTTAGTTAATCCATTTTTATTTCATTTTCTTATTATTTTCTTCATTTCTATCCTTTTTCCACTAAACTATTTTTTTTTAGAAACTAGTGTAAATAATTAAGATGGGAGCAAAAGAAGTGTTTCGGAGCTAAAGCAGGGACAATTTTCAATACTATCCTTTGACAAAAAATTGAAATAAAATGAATCAAGACTTGTACCTTTGCTAACACTTATCTTGGTGACGAAATGTAAGACAAAATATTACTTGTTTTCTTTCAGTTGCGTGCATTGTTTTCCTTTAACTGCTGGAAACGCAAATATATTTTAATTTGTAAGGTGCGTTGTATCTGCCTATTTAATTTTCGACATTTGTTTTGTGAACCTCCATTTAAATAACCCACGAGCCGCCACTGTCTGGATGCTCTCTCGTAATTCGGGGACATTTGAAGAGAACTGAATGTCAACGTGAGATATTTTTTTCTCATATGATTCTACTTAGTCTTTCATTCCTTATATAGTAATAATCTGCTGTACTCGTCTTTTTAAAAAGCTGCATATTTAAATAGAAACTGCTTTAAAGTCTGCGTTTCTGGTTCTCCTTCCCAAGAGAACCTTCAAGTTAAGGTAAGAAATATTGTACTTTTGCAGTTTTCTATATTGCTGAATGCTAATTATGATTTTTTGAAATAAAAATGCGTGTTTAAAATTTTTCAGTGCTTAAGGTTGTTCTTTTAATTATATTTTTACAAGTAATAATGCAAGAAATAATACAAGTTTTGAGCATCTTCTCGGAAAAAAAAAAAAAAAAAAAGTTGATATCAGTAACTGGAAAAGAATTCAAAATGTCTTATATTTCAAATGCCAGAAAAAAAAAAGCCCGAAAAAAATTCATTTTGATCCGTTTGGTAATCGGGTCAGTAAAATATTCGAATTGTAGAAAATAAATGCCATCATACGTACATTCATTATTAGCTGGTGTGCATAATCTATCGAAGTGCAAATCACTATACGAGATACATGGTAAAGCAAGTATAAATTAGTTTTGACCTGACATAAATATTAAATATAGTTAATTCGACTGCTGAAGAAGGATAAAACATTTTTGTATCACTGACATATGCCCAACCCCCAATGATAGGGACTAAAGCCCGCCTGAATGTGGAGAGTTAAAAGGGAATTTTTTTAAAAAAATAGAAAATTGTCAGTTAATGAATTAAAATGTTTTATTCTTAAAACTTGTCCTCAGATTATTTCTATCACTTTTTTCACATAACGAATTACGTTGATAATGGGATTCTATGGGTAAATGGTATGGCGTTCTATGGACAAATGGTACAGAAGGTTTTGATGTTAAAAGAAAGTAGCTGTAATCGGCAAACAAGCCAAAATGCAATCAAGAAAGGAAGGGGGTGGGGGATTTAACGTATTTTAAATAATTGTATTTTTTAATCACTTTTTTTTATTTAACAATTTTTTTAATTTTCAGATATTACAGTTTTCTGAAGAACTTTTATGGGTTTGCCCTTTCCCTTTTTAGGGGGAGGTGGAGGGGGGGGGCGCAAAATCTTCAGTTGTCCCCGGGCGCTGGTAACCCTAGCTACGCCTCTGATATATAGTATATTACTGTGAAAGTCCGAAAATTGGAGAACGTCCACATTCACCGGTGAATGTCAACATTCACATAGTCGCTTGGTGTATGTCCGAAATATTTGCCAAGTATCCTTATTTCTGACTTACACTGGCGAATATCAACATTCACCATGCACTAATGGTGAATGTTGAATATGTCGGGGGATTTGCATTTTGTTCCCCGTATTTCAGGAGCAATAAAACTCCGCAAGGGTGACATAACTTTTTCGTCTAGCTTACTGACAGGAGCAACCGATCAGTGAGGAGAGAGGTTCGTCACTCTGTAAAAGCGTTTTCACTGCTGGACATGTAGCTTTAGATTCTAATGTGTGAAGAGATACTCGATATTACTTGCCTTCTTAATAATAACAGCAGTTGTGCTTGGATAAATGTTTGGTGTGTTATTAAGCATTTAGCCTATAAAGAACTTTTTTGCATTTATACCATATATGTCAAAGTAGAAAAAAGCTTACGTAACAACACATGTAAATAAACTTTTGAACTTAAACACTACATTCTAAATGAGAAAAGAAAATAATACCAATAAAAAAACTTACTTTATTACGTTATTGAAAACTTATTTACTGTTTTCGATCTCCACCACAGGATATCTGCGATTGACGACATACACCAGTGATGGTCCGAATGTACAAGAAAGAATATAATCAAATATTCGGTCTTTCACCGACGTATTTGGTATATGACAACATTCTACAATTTCGGTCTTTCACAGTAATATATATATACACACACACAAGTAATATATATTCCAGACCACCTACAAACCTTATTTTGGGAAATCCCTCAATAGAAATCCCCACTTTTTATAATTTAATATTTTCTATAACTTACTTAAAACAGGGTGTCCGCCATTTTCAGGAGGCAAAAATAGTATCATTAGTAGCCTCACGGACGTAAAAAAAAGTCCCCAGTTTAGTAGCCCTTTTTAAATTTTAGTTGCCAAAATAGTAGCATTTTTGCACGATTGTGAGGTTAAGAAATAAACATACGTCATTTAGCTTCATTTAAGAAGCAATGAATAAAATGATAAGTTAAAAAACTTCATGCGCTATATAACAAAACATATAGTGCATTTATTTTTTATACCTCAAAAGACAGATTAAAATGTTTGATGAACGATTAGTTGTAGCTTTGAAAAGAAAAGGAAGATGACAAAAATCGAAACAGGTTGACCACCAAAACTGTTGGTAAAAATGCAAGCACATTTCAAGGCTCATCTCTTAAATTTTTCAAGGACCCTCGTATAAAAAATTATCACTATTTTTCAAAAAACCCTTACCCCTAGTTATGAAAAATAGTCATCCTTTCAGGCAGAAAATGAAGATATGTGTGTTTCAAACTTTACAACAGTAACAGACTAATGGGGGGGCGGTCCGCCCCGGGCCCCCGAAATGGTTAGAAATTTTTAAATTCCAGTTTCACTTATTTTTTATAAAAACTTTTTTTTCTTTCTCCCCTCCTTAAATGTGCGGGTACTTGCTTATCAAGCATTCGCCACTACAAAGGCCCGAATTACTGTCCATTTTATCATGGGGACAACCCAGTGGGCGGACTGCATTACCCCCTATGAAGGGATGGACAAGTTGACATCCATGCCCAAGCGGGATTTCGAATCCAGACCCAAGGCGTGATAGAATGGTTCTTTAGTAGCTACACCACCTGGGTGGCTTTAGAAAAAATGTTAATGTTCAAGATTATACCGAAATCTCAAGAGACGAAGCCAAATAATCCTGGGGCCCAGAATTACTAAGAGATTTGAAGTTCTAGTCTGAAAACTTCTAGTTACTATACATAAATGTGTCAGCTAGGTATGACTACATATAGAGAGCCTCGGCCTAGGGGGCCTCTAAAAAGGCGCCCATAAAATGGGGGGTCAAGGTAGGTCGCTTGCCTTCCCCCCCCTAGAGTTTTAGTGCCTTGTCTAGGATGTAAACAAAACTGCACTAGGAAGCAAAATCAGAAATGAAACTGTTACAAGTGTGAAATTCGCCCCCCCCCCCTCTCCCTTAAGTTTTTTTTTTTTTTTTTTTTTTTTCCCATAGGCCCAGGGATTAGTAAGAGCTTAAATTCTAATCTGAAAAATTCTAGCAACTATACATATATATGGTATGAATGTATAGGGGCCCCGAACAGTGCTTAGGTAAGGTCCTCCTACTGTCTTAGTCACGACCTGTATATAAATTGTTTTTTACATAGGAAGACCTTTTTTATAATCAAAATATTGAGAAGCTACACAAGTTTTGCACAATTCTTTTCATTCCAAGGCGAATTTATTTCCACGATACTCAAAATCAATGACCGACGTATTGTGCCACTACATGATTGGGGCCTTAAATTAGCTGTTGCCCGGCAGCAGCTACCACGTCTAATTTTGAGGTATGTGAATAAGGTTTTGGACTGTGGACACAAGCTTTACTAGCTTATAATAATGGAGTTCTGTATTAAAGCCTTTGTTGTCGCTAATCAAACTGAGCATCTTCGATTCGTTATGTTCGTGCCACGGATCACAAATATGTGGATGTAGTGCACTCTTTTTTTGCGGAACATATTTTTATAGACAAATAATGCTACTTTAGTAACTTAGTAGCAAAAGAAGTTCATAAGACACCCCTTAGAGAACGTGCCATAGAAATAGGGAGGCGTGGTAGGATGAATGAACGGGATCCCCAATATGTTCACTTTTATTCATTTATTTGGGGGGGGGGGATCACTTAGGCTGGGGACAAGGAAATTGTTCGCGGTGTCCAACTCTGCGAATTGCTTCAGTATGTTTCCCCCAATGTAGTTATTATTATTATTATCACTGTTTCTCACAAGATGATTGATTGTTATTCCATTTAAGACGCTTTGCAAGAACAAATCGGGTAAAAAAGAAAAACTTTTCATCACTATCTCAGAATTTCATGATTTTTTTTTCTTGTGTTGCCTTACACAAGGAAAGAAAAAATCTGAAATATTTTTAATTTACCTCTTTTAGTTTTGGAGTTATTGGGGAGGGAGGGGGGTCAAAGTCCCCACAGGAGCGATGTAGAAATAATTTCGGTCATTTTTGTCACGTTATTTTCTCGACTGTGACTGGCTCTGAGGTGCTTCGGAGAATTTTTTCTTTTTATCTGGTAATATACCTTGAATATTGACAACTCATATTGAAAATTCATTCGAAGATAGTCAGAACCCCCAAATACCTCCAATTTCATGAAAAATACAGTTTTTAAGAATACTTTAAATGTTGGTTCTGACGTGATATAAAAAAAAAATTTTGCATGGTGCAGTTATACATCTTCATATAAAGTGAATCCAGTGTTAAAAATTTTGAAGGCCCCAGGGACTCTCAGTACGGGGCCCCAAACATGGTCGTTAATGCTAATTTATACAATTTCGAAGGACTGGTACAGCTGGCGCCAACTTCCCACATGAGAACTATTGGCATGGAGATGCAGCATCAACCTAGTATTTCCATATTATGAAAACACATTTTTTGAAGGACCAGAGATGGCTCGAGGGGCGTGCGGGGCCCCAAGCGAAGCCTCTTCTCTATCATGTCTTATGAGATAGCAATAAAATAGCCCAGGAGCGGGGCCTCAGGCGATCGCCTACGTTCGCACCCCCCTTGGGCCGGCTCTGAAGGTACAACTGTTTCCAAGAAAAATCCCAAAAAGTACCCCTCTCTCTATTTGGGGCATTTCACTCACATGCATGGAGCATTTCGTCGTTACTTTTAGAAGTTTAATTGACTGTAGAAATACTACAGAAAATTAAACTTACCCTATACCCATAATTAAACTTACCCTTGTAATACATGTATCACAAATAGTTCTTTTTTCCTCTGAAAGCTACACAATGACTATTCCTGAGTATTATCTTTATGAGTACTAAAATTCATGCATATAGCATAATTTACAGGAACACTCCAAATAATTCGTAAATAATGTCATAACTTTCTCCATTCGCCAACTGAGGAAAAAAAATACTATGTAAATGTAACTCTACCCATACCATATCTTATACTTCATTTAAAATAAACAAAAAGTAAATAATATTGCGATTAAAAGAAGTTGTCACAAATCTACATAATTTATTTCTGACTTGTGTACCATTTTCCAACAAAATCGGCAAACATCATTTCAAACAAAAAGTAACATATAAAAAATATATATATCATGTTATTTACGTACTTTTTTATAGAGTCTATTGTATAGTTTATTGTGAGCTGTTTTGATACTTTTTACATTAGTAATGGTAAATGGAGTAACTGAAATCAATTCAATTCGACCAAAAAAAATCTTGTCTACAGTAATTATTTCTGCGTCATCTTGGCGTGGCGTAGCCAAATAAAAGAATCCGAGCCAGGTATTGCATGCAAATACTTCATCGTAGCGATCTCACCTTGTTCTCATAAAGCGATAACCCTTCCGATGTCAAATAACTTTTCATATTCCACTGCATCGTAAAAGCTCAGCTCAATATCAGCAACTTCGTACTATTTTTCACCAGAGGAAATCATATTTTTAAAACAGGAACAACGCAAAATGCTGTTTTTAAAAAATGTTTCATTCATAGAACATCCATTTTTTTTTTTCCAGTATGTCTGACATTTTTGTGCGGGTGTGATTTTAATTTTGTAAATTCAATTTTCAATTTTGCAGTATTTTTTAACTACCTGTGTTTCTGTGTCCTCGTGCGAAAGAAGTTTTTCGAAACCTAAACTAATTAAAAATTATCCAAGATCGACAATGAGGGAATAAAGATTATCAAATTTGGCTATTTTGTCCATGGAAATAAAAGTAGCTGCTACTGTTGACTTTGATGGTGTCATCGACAAATTTAGCAAAGCGAAAGCACGCAAATATATTTTACCTTTATGAGTACAGTTTTGATTATTTTGTTTTTTTTTAAATTTCCATAAGTAATATTTTCTGATTTAAATTAATATACTCCAAACAGGGGCGTAGCCAGAAATTTTTCATCTGGGGGGTTAGGACTACTACAATTCATATATATGTATACCTGTGTGTGACAATGTAGTGAAGAATATACATTTTGTATGGGAAAAATTCCACATGGGGGGGAGCTTTATGACCCCCCTAACGCCCCCCTTGGCTACACCCCCGACTCCAAATATTTGTTTTGTTTTTAATTAAATATTTTAATTAATGCCCTTTCAATCGCTTAAGTATACTGTTTTAAGGTGATACTTTATTTGTCAGATGTTTATTTACTATAAATGTAAACATACATGATAAATTAGCAACTCTTGCATAGCTACGAAAGTATGCCAATAATGGCGTCAAACATAAGCAAAGTGTCTATTTTCAGTCATTTTGACAGTTCAGTTGCAATTTCTGCCATAATACACTATATTTTATCAGGGTGTCCACCAAATTTCTGAAAGTCAATTTCCTGACTTTTGGGAGGTCCCAGGAAAAAAATTCCTGACCAATGCATTTTACTTTGGGAAATTGCACAGTGCCCCCTCCCTTATCTTTATATTTGCATATTTTGTACAACTTCTTGAAATCAATTTTAACTGAAGTATGCAGGATTAAGCTTTCATCAATTGAGAAACAGAAGTAGTCGCACTTTCTGATAGAATAAGTAACTGTTCTTGGAAATACGGTCCTAAGCCATAAGTTACCAAGTAAGCTAATTTGTCTTTTACTCTCCTGTCACGATTGATGAGCCCCATTTCCCCCTCCTTATACAAACACATCGCTTGATGCTTTCTCAGTCCGAAAAGTACGTTGCAGCTGCTTTCGGTTTTGAGTCCGACAATTAGAGAGAAAGGGTTTATAAACAAAGGACATGAAAAAAAATTGATTCTTTTGGTGAATTTTCCGGACCTATTATCCAATTTCCCAGGTTTTTTTTAGACTTTCCGGACCCATTTCCTAATTTCCCGGCTTTTTCCAGACTTTCCGAAGCGGTAGACACCCTGTTTATAAAAAAAAATAAAATCCACTTAGTTAAATTTGATCATATTTCTTTGCTCATTTCCGATTTTGGTATTTTTTACCTTTTACCATACAGAAATATTTACATAATCCATAGATAGTATATTAATAGTTGTCTAATAAATTTGTAGTATTGTATTATAATTTAAATAAATCAAAATTCACTACTTACTTTTCAGTATGTAACAATTTTAATGTCTTGTGCACCAGCAATTCTTCATTGCGTTTTGTCCTCTATATCTTTTAGCAAAATACATTTTCTAAGTATTTTTTACTCTTATATTAACTGTTGTAAGGAAACCGCTGCTGCGAAGTGTAGGTAGTTAAAAGTTTTAAATGTACCGAGTTATGTTATCATTATTCCTATATGATTTGGGCCAGCTGGTACCAGCAAAATAAAATGAGTTTTAGTTTCACGCAAACTAGTTTACTAATTTTCTACAAATCAGTCAAAACAGACTATTTTTCGATTTTACCAAAATGTAAAAGTAAAAAAAAAATATAGAATTTTCCCAGATTTTTTTTCAGTTATGAATGTTAGCTTTAAAATGTAATTTTCGGTTTAAAAATACAATTTTAAAAGGGGGCCCCAAACTCAGAGACCGCCCCGGGCCTCACTTAGCATTAGTCCGCCACTGCTTTACAATACATATTTAAGTTGACATCTAAAGTCGTAAACTCCTTTTTTTTTTCAGAAAACACAAGACATCTGCTACAGATTAAAACTCACCTTTTGAATACCATATGAGCAAAAAGTTAAAATTCTAACTTTACATGCAATTCGCGTTTTGAAAGTTATTATTTTTTGCCACTACTAAGGACCGAATCACAGGCCATTTTATTATGAGGGCACCCAATGGGCGGCCAGAGTTACCACCTATGAAGGGTTGGACAATTTAACATGCAAGCCAGGAATTGAACCCAAGGCACGATAGAATGGTTCTTAAGCCACTACACTACCTAGGCGGCTATGAAAATAATTATAAGTACAGTTCTTTTGAATGTTAAACAGTCATATAAAAGTGATTTCAAGTTTGCTTTAGTAAGTTGCTAATAAGTAAGTAATAAAGCTGTAGTTGTAAAAATAAAAAAATAAGTAAAAACAAAATAAGAGTAATAAATTTAAAAAAAAAAAAGTACATCTATCTGCCAATAAGTGCATTTTAGGAGACACCCTAAACAAGCTTTTCTGTCTGGTTTTAGCCTCTTCTAGAATTCCAGCTCATAGAAAGGCCAAATATGTAATATAAAAAAAAAACAGTGTAGGAAAAAAAAACAATGTTCTCCCACAGATATCATGCTGTTCCATTGAAATATAAAGGGGGAGACTTGGGGAGATGCAAGAGGCAAAAAGTCTTAATAATTACTGTTGTGCAATTGTTTGCAATTACATAAACACATCTCAAAATACTTAAGGGATGGCAAAGAATTTCCCCAAGTCCCCTTGCCCAAATTTTGAATTTCCCAGTTAATTTAAATTAATCTCAACGGCTCCACAACCAGGCATTTTTGCACTATCAATTGGGCTTTTGCTGAGCATGTAGTACAGTGAAAATAAACATCTCAGGAGCACGTGCAGGCAACGAAAGACTTGCAATCTCAGATTTCAATTTTGTGGAGTAGCCGCAAAATAGACACAAATTTTGTTTGTATCGACAGTTTCCACCTCTAGCTCCACCTAAAACTGTTCTATAACGGAGCTGTCGACAATCTGGCCATGTTCTTTGGTGGAAGAGAGATTTCCCAGTGCTCACCGAAAACTCTATATTTTCAAACATAATTCCTGACTTTCCAGACATGAAAAAATTAAATTACATTTTCAGACTGCTGGACACCCTGCGAAACCTCATTTTCAAATTAGTCGCCTGGAGTAAGGTACAAGTAGACAAAAACTTGAAAATACAGTAGGTGCCTCTTAATGTAATCACTTTGGGACAGATGGTATTTGATAAACAATAACCGTTTTCGCTTACAGTTCAAATTTTCGTTTAACTTTGCTTTGTTTTCAATCTCGTCTCGATTCTTTAGAATTTTACAGATTAGCAGCAGTGTTCCTTTTGACTTATCTTTGGTAAATTATCAAAACACTTCAAAATGTCAATTTTGTCCTTAACTGTTAAATCGTTACTTTTTTTCTCCATTGCTAAAATGCATGAAAGTGCAGTAAGTTTTAACTGGACTAAGAGAAAAAATTCTATAACTCACAATAGGCTGGAGGACTTTCTCACGCTACAAACAAGAACAGCAATAGGAGCGAATAAGGAGACACACCGGAACCTGCTTTCCCAGTTTACGAAAGGTCACGTGGTTTTGGATGTGCCAGTTGAGGAAACTGAATGAAGGGAAGGGAGGGAAAGGTAAGGAAATTGCCACCTGCCCAAACTCTAAATTCCTTCATCGGCCCACAAAAGGCATCCGCTTTTGGTTACAAAATGGAGGTAAAAAAATAAAAAATAGTAAGCAAAAGTGATAACAATTAACGAAGGATTTGATTACAAAAACCGATATTTTTAGTATGTCCGTTCTGGACTTCATTATTCTGATAACTAAACGAATGATAACATTATCCATGATATCATTAAGCAGCGCCTACTGTAGTATGAAAATGACATTTTTCATTCAAAAAAGTCGCCCAAGTCGCCTTATCTTTAAATTAGTAGCAAAAGTCACCTTTTCAGTCACCGGTGGACGTGGACACCCTGCTAAAATCAATTTTTAACGATAATAGAATTCATGTTTTTAAGCTAGACAGGAAAAATCAGATAGTTTTACATGTTAAGTAAGATACATCAGTAAAAGAGTTTTATGTAAGAAACTGGTTGGTTCAGATTCTCAAAAAATGCTGCTAGAAATTTTTGGGATAGTGATGTATCTGGCATCTGTGTAATCCTTATATTCTAAATTTCGAACAAAAGTATTTATTTTTTGTCTACTACATTACCAACCCAGAAATAAATTGTACTGCTGATCATAGACAAACAGCTTTTGATCCTCCACTTACTGCAGAAGGTAGAACTGCAAGCATTACATATCTACAAACATTTTGACTCGTACTTCCTTCCTAAACATAAATTACCCTTATCAGCATCTTTTTATTCTTTGGAATCTGACTATGATAGGAGGGGAGGGGAAAATCCGATTCCTTTTTTAATAAGCAGAGGAAAATTCATTGCTTTTGGTGAATTTTTCTGATTTAGTTTGCATTTTCCAGACATTCCTGACCCATTTCTCATTTTTCTAGCTTTTTCCGGACTTTCCAGATTTTTTTGACAAGTAGAAATCCTGTTCTAAAATAATTTGCATCTCTACATTTAAGTCAAGTGATTTTATTTGTGACTGTTTGTGGTGGTTTCCTTGAAGAATTTCTGTATCACAATTTCTGTTCACAATTTTACCCTTAAATTTTAAACAATTATTTCAGAAATATTTTGATGAATGTGAGATATAAAACACTACATTTTACGGAGGATTTACATTGTTTATATTACTGCAAACATAGAAAAAATTCACACAGAGATTCCTCATTTATTTACAGTAACATATATTTACAAACATTTGAAGTTTAAATATGGCAGTGAAGAAAAACAATATACACTCATACAGCAAGTAACACTTAAATAACATACACAATACAAAATTGTAAAAAAAATGTGAAACATGTACAAATGAAACCATCCACCAATTTCAATGACAGTCAAAAGTTTACACATTTACCATCTCTACATTGTAGAAATTGTTATAACAAATTGATTATGAAAATTACAGCTGCTCATAACATCAACTGGCATCCAAAAGCAACTGTTTTATAAATGTAAGGCTACCTTTAACTAGTACAAATTTTTTAAAATACACAAATTAATTTTAAAAAACTAAAATATATAAAATTCATGGCACTCTACTGTAAGAACTCATACAATACTCATCTTTAACCTTTTTACATGTATGTGGTCTATGCTGACAAGAGCTTCTACACCTGCTGTGGCACATATGACAGAACAATGAGAAGGATAAGCAGAAAAATTTTTTTATCTCATGCATGCCTAATATAAACTTTCCGCTTGTTTTAACTCGTTGGATCCCGTAATAGCATTAACACGTGTGAAGAATGAGGCGGGACGATTTTTGATGAATTGGATTTAAGCGTGGGGGAATTTGCGGTCAAGCGGGAGAGAAAGCAGTTTCAATAAACCCCCTTTGGATTATCACAATAGGCAGTCTCTCACCCCTGTGCTACTCAATATGGGAGGTTTTAAATTATCAAAAATCACTTAAAAAAAAAAAAAAAAAAGTGCTTGCTTTCGTTACGTGGGGGGAAGAGATTTTTCGGCTATTTCTCTGAGAATCAACAGCCATGAGATTATCTTGGAGATGGGAGCTAAAGAGTTAAATATTATCTCATACACCTTACTAAAGGTTTTCTGATATGAAGAAATGAAGCATGAGTATTATAAGACACATTCACATGGTGAATAATAATTAATATCAAGCAATGCTTTTATATACAACACTTCTTTACAACAAATTTTTTTTTCTTCTTTTAATTATCTATAGAATATAAAACTTATCGCACACTTAAGGGGAAAGCAAAATTTAAATGTAAATAATGTTTGCCTAGATCAAAATTTTGGTCAGCCACATTTAAATTCCATTTGTTGAAGTAATTTATAGTCTAAGTCATACTCATATTTTATTCAAGATAGATTTCATTACCAACTGAGCAACACAGAAAAAAATTGACATTAGAAGAGTTAGCCTTTATATTATCAATCACTATTTAATGCTTTAAGTTTCAAGTTTAAAATATCAAATTATAAACTTAAAAATATAAATTTTAATAAATATGCATGTATTTATAATGTGACATTACATTACACTGTACATTATGAACTTAAATAGATGTACATGTATTCAGGTATTATTTTTATAAACTTATATACAAGATTATTTGAAATCGCAATAAATATATGACAATGTTTTATATTGTTTAATTACAGGATTTCTACAGGTAAAAAAAAATTACCTTTCGTGTTTTACAAGTTTCTTGTATTTTAAATTATTTTTTAGTTTTCTCATGTAAGCCTACATAGATTTTTTTCATTAACATTTTTACTGTTTTTGACATCCCCTGAACAAAATTAATTTTCCAGATTTTCACTCACTTTCTAGGCCTGTAGAAACCCTTAATTACTTTAATACAACATATTAAAACAATCTGTTTGCTCCAATCATTGAGAAAATGCAATTTGAGCAACTGAAATTCACCCTCCTGTGCACAGCATTGCTTAACCTTGTTGGTTTTCAAAAACCATGCAAGGGACCCGTGTCAGATGCTCGACTGCAGGTCATTTAGAGGTCAATGCTGTGTATGCAGGGTAGAACTGTTGGTGTCTTTGCAACATAGAAGGAGTAAACAAGTTAATAATGAAATTTTTAAGAATGCAGTGAATGCTTTACAAATACCAGGTTTATTTGACATAGGATGATGCGACTACAATGAGATGGAAATAAGGCACCAATAGCAATCAGTCATTAAACTGTAACAAGTTCATGGCTCAAAATCTGTGATATCACAAGTATAGAGTTATTTTAACAAGAATTTTTAAAATGGAAAAATATGAATTCATTGAATGGCATGCAGTTTGTTGACAAGAAATATTAAAGTAGCCTGCCCCTGCATGTTGCCGACTCACAATAGCAATACATAACTTTATCAGCAACACTTCCAACTTCATAATTATAGTCCCATGTAAGTTCAGTACCAGCATCTATTGAGCTAGAGAATTGAATACAGTTAGAAAATTAATATACATATAATGAAATTACAATCAGTAAGTTCTGTGTATTAAAATTTTAATATCTTGTTATTTTAGCCATTTTCAGATATATCGTGTTTTATTCCTCATAATCATCTTAAAATGCACTCTTAATAACTTACCGTAATTTATGGAAGAAACGCCGCGGCGTTTATGAGTTTAAAAGTTCAAAAACAGTAAGTGCGGCGTTTACAATATTTTTAATTTTTTTTTTTTTTTTAGCCGATCTTCAACGAAAAATTCGTTTAGTGATAATTTTCTCAAAAGATGGCGCCACCACCGACACATACTCTTTAGCGTGCACAGATCACAGCGTAGCGAATCAGAATGCGAACCTACCCCCATAGAAAAGAGGTTTAATCTTTGATTCAGTTTTGGAGAAAGTCAGAGAGCCCTGAGATGGGTCCATGTCCGGTGCTCTGAAGTGGATGGCTTCATACATCCAACCAATGTCTCCTCAATTAAGAAAAAAAAAAATAGAAGTAAATCTTTTACATCTACACTTTAGAACTATAATTAAATTTTAATGAAGTTTTGAATATATATTTTGAAGGGTTAAAGTTCTGTAAAATACCGCAAAAGTGAACTACCCTCTATTAAATGCACCCGTTTTTCACATGAACCTCTATTGTTCTTAAAATACTGAATTTCTATTGTACTTAAAATACTGAATAGAACTGTAATTTTGTGAATTATTTTCAAATCATCAGAAATAAGTCATAAAAACATTACTTTGAATACGTTGAATTGAAAAGAAAAAATTGTACAGATATCCCAAATACACAGCTGAATGTTGACAAAAAAAAGATGCAGCAATTGTGATGTACATCACATTTAATTTTAACTGTCTTTTCTTTAATTTCAACTGTTGTTTTCTGTTTCTTAAATTGAATCTAATCAAAATCAAGTAGTTTATTTTTCTGTACTCATTTTTCACTACTTTGGCTTTCAAAATTCCTATTACATTTTCCTACATGCGAGCCTTTTAATTGTCTATTTTTGTCAGTAGACTAGAGCCTTCTGGCTAAAAATAGCTTTATTATATCAGATTTGTAATCAAAACGAAATTTTGCTTCTCTGTTGCAATAGGCATTGGTTATCTGGGCCAACTTTGTATTCTTGACAATGTCACGCTCTGTGTTAGCATCTTTTTTAAAGCAACTCCACTGTTTATTGCTTGTTAAGAGGATGCATTTTTCTATTTTGCTGAGGTTCACAGTGCAGCCCATTATATGTACTACTATATTTTGGGCTGGATTCTGGTCAAATGCCGCAAACTCTCTAGAGCGCTGTCACATGTCAGGGGGTTGAGCGGCGGTAAAGGGGAAAGCACCCACAGGAGCTATCCTGTTCAAAAGACTGTCACTCTCCGCAACTGCTGACGTCACCGTATGACTGGAAGTAAGGAATCCATGAATGCCGACTGCAAGAATCGCCTTTTATCGATAACCATAAAGCATTAACCAATCAAAACTCACGGAATATTTTCTGTATATTTTTATCATGTATAAAACACTTGGGGGGAAACAACTATCTTTTTTTTTTTTTACTTTATTTTTTAAGATTGGTAAATTAAGGTAAAAAAAGGTAGAATTTCTCACAAAAATACTTGATTTATTGATATCTAATTTGCAAAAATCACAAATTCGCCCAACGCCCCTGTGCTTCCATCCTGGCTACTGTTTTGCATTCGATTACCTTTTTTTCCTTAAATTGACCCTGCTTGTAAGAATAACCTACTTGCTGTAGTATGCAGGCTTATGAAAAAACTTGTTTTTTTCTTTTTTGCCTAATTTTGATAAAGTGAGAAGTTATTACACTGACAACTATCATTTTTTTTTACTTTATTTCTTAAGATTGGTAAATTAATTCACATTCGATTACCCTTTTTTCCTTAAATTGACCCTGCTTCTAGGAATAACCTACTTGCTTGTAGTATGCAGGCTTATGAAAAAACTTTTTTTTTTCTTTCCTTTTTGTCCAATTTTGATAAAGTGAGAAAATTTATTACACTGACAACTATCTTTTTTTTTTTTTTTTTTTTTTTTTTTTTTTAAACTTTAGTAGAAAAACTGTCGCTTTGTAGATTATCAAAATTAGGCAAAAAAAAAAAAAAAAAAAAAAAAGTAAAGTGAGAAAATTTATTACACTGATTTTCCAACAGGAGATGTTTTTCTTACAATGACTGATTTTCTATTTATCTAACTCTTGAAGGAGAGTTGATTCATCGACGAATTGTTATATTTCCATCAACTTTAGTTGCAGTAGAACTGGTAGTAATTTAATGGAAACAATCCCAAAGAAATTTCTGATTTTTAAATTAGTCGATTTGAAACTAATGAGAAAATTTCCTTTTTAAAAAAGTAATAGTTCAATAATCTAAGAAAACTACAGTGAAAATGAAAAAGAAAGACATACTGCTGTCTGATAACTGGACATCCGGTTGAAAGTTTAGCTGGATATTCGGTATCCGGCCAGATTAATATTCGTTGCATAACTTTATTCAATTTAATCAACTGCAGTATTCAGACTCGAGTGCATTTTAAATAATTTGCTTCTAAAGGCCATAACGTGTAAGCTTCTTTTTTGTAGTTCTGTAAAAAACTGTACATCCTACACCAAAATCAATACCAATAGTTTGGATTTTATTATTATGCTTTTTGTAATACAATCACTCAAGAAATTAGAGGTATATTTGCATGCTCAAAGCATTTTTTCAGTGATGCAGGATTCTCAAGAATTAGGTCCCTCAACCCTTTAAGGTGCAGTGATCCCGCTCTGGGAACACCCAACTCTGACGTTTTGACTGTTGCCAGTCACGAAGAATAGATTTGATTTCTATAAAAATAGTTGCGGGTGACATAGCTCCACGAGAATCTTTTACTTTTTAGCACGTCATTTCCCGTAAGAAAATGATCACGATTATTTTTTAAAGCACTGACATCTGCTGAAAAATGGAAGAATGCGAGAACATCTGTACAGATTGCCCAATGCTGAAAAAAGGGCGCGCACAGCCAGCTACGTCAAAAAAAGGGTATCTAGATCTGTGGCACGTGATGAACGTTTCGATCGTCCACCATCTTGCTGGTAGTTAAGTCGACCTTTTTTCAGCATTGGGAAAGGGTTGCGCCTCAAAGGGTTAAAGTCCTCAATCCAAGTCACCCGGCACCACAAACCAGTTCGCATGTGCGTAGCTTTTTCTTAACACAACACAAACAATTATTAGATTGCTTATTTGGAAATGATATTTGGAGACATTACATTGAAAAAAAAATATATAAGTAGCCAAAAAAAAAAAAACCTATAATACTAATAATTTATTTGAAAATGAATCAATAAAGCAAGCAATCGTTAAAGATTTTACGATTATCTGCAGGACCAATAATTATATTTAAAATAAAATGTTTGTGTTTTAAAAATAAGTTTTCGGATTTAATTCACAAGGGGCTCTACCACGTTATCACATTACATATGGAGAAAACCGTCCTAAACTCCAAAACATTAGACGACAGCCGTGCATTACATTTTTTATTTGACCTTTCACTTTTTTCTTTTTTTTTTGAAAGTGCCATTTGTAATTCGGCTGTTTTGTCGATAGCTTCCAAAAATACAAATTCAGTTATTTTAAAACATTCTTTTTTTAAAACACTACACTCAACAGCTGTTAAAAACAATTAACACTTCTAAAATTAACAAATGCTAGATACAATACAAACAGCCAACATGCTGCAAAACCCAAGCAAGTACAAGCAAAAATTAGAACACAAAACTAAACTTTTACGTGCAAGTTGCCAGCACCCAAACCATAATTTTATTATTCTTTTAACGTACTATGCCATCTGGGGACTAAATTCAAAATTAAATTTCAAAAACTAAACAACGACCATTCACAAAATTAGATATATGTTTGCCTGCTCCAATTGTATATTCATTAATGCAGCATTCTCAGAAATTAAATTGCTTATCTTTATTTATTTTATTTTATTTTACTAATTAAATTACTATTCTATTTGGAAACAGTACACAAAGAAAAAAAAAACCTATAATATTAATTTATTTAAAAGTGATTCAATAATGCAAGCTGTGATGTTAAAATTAATTTCATTATTAACTAAACTAGATATTGAAATTAACAGAAGAACGATAAAAATCACTCCGGCAGTAGCTGGATTCGAACCTTCAAACACGATTTTCGCAGCCTGACGCATTTACACACGACGACAGGATGGATCGGTATGCTTCCCATTAAAAATGTACTAAAGTTGCATCCGCTTACCATTAAAAATGTACTTAACAGGGATGAGATTGGCAAAAGAGCAAAAAAGCTGAAATCATACGAGAGCAAAAATTTGTACATGTGATATTTATATCTAATTAATGTGAAAGAAGTTTTAAGAGAAGAAAAACATTGGAACATGCTAGAAGATAAAAATATCACACAGTTAACTAATAACGACAATCAGGAATTCACAGAAAAAACAGAATTTTCAGAGAAAAAAGGCAAAAAAGTGATTTCCTCTTTATTCACAAAAAGCTGAAATCAGCTAAAAAGCTGAAGAATCTCATCCCTGACTTAAGCTGCATATGCTGATTTTCAAATGTTTTGAGGGTGATTTTTTGAGTATGTGTCCTAAAATTTGTGTCGGTGATTGCATGTCATGAGCTACATTTGTACCAAATTTCATTCAAATCAGTGATTCTAAGGTCGCCTCTTCCCCTTGTAGGATTAAAAATTGTAAATAAAAATATAGAGCATAAAAAGTAACAATACAGGACAATAAACACAAAAAGCATTTACGTATTTGCATTTCCACTGAGAAGACATTTTCTATTGCTCTCAAATGTGGACATATTTTTGCTATTATTCGTGTCATAACTGTAATGTCAGTCATCTTTAACTGTCGCTTATGCGACTTGTGGCTGTTAGATGCTGCCTCAAATTTTGATCACGTGACACTCGCTTCTGCCACTACAATACGTTCTGCAAGTTTGACCTGTTTGGCAAAATAGCTCATGTCCGCAACTTTGCAGATGAAAGGGAAGATGCGAGCAGTAAGCGTTTGACCAGAATCAGCCCCTTTATAATATTAGGAGGGAAGGGGCTTCACAATCATTATTCTTTATAGGGTAGACTTAGAATTTTTATAGCCAGGAAGCCACTGTAGTGCTTAATATGCCACTGATTAAAGTTAAATAACATAGCTTTACATTAAATAAGACTTTTTTAAAAATCAAGAGCTACTTACTCAAGAGCAAAAAATGCTACAGATGGAAATCTTAAGTCATGAGTATCAACAAATACATTTTGTACAAATACAGTAGGCTCGCAGCTATGCTGTAACAAAATAAAATTAAACTTTAAAATCACATAAATATCAAGTAGAGCATTTTATTTCATTAAAAATTTAACAGTGAAACTTTAAAAGTTTTCTTTGAATTATTTTGAAAATAAGTTGAGAATACCCAGTAGACAAATTTATTTTCATTATTATCACTATTTGTAATTTCATGAAAAGAACTGAACTGAATGTAAAATAACTGTTTCTAGACAAAAACACAAATCTTGTATGTCAAATACATAAGCATACAAGTGTGTCAGCAGCGTAGCAGAAAATTTTCATGAAGGGAGGGGGGGGGGGTAGTAGTGGTGTATGACTACTGAAATTCACATATATGTTTACTTGAGAGTGATAAGGGACTGAAGAACGTACATTTTGTATGGCAAAAAAATTCCTCATGGGTGGGTGGGTCCTCGATACCTATGTTCGCCTTTTTAGGGGTGCAGTTGGCCCCGAGTTCATTTTAATGCATGCTAACATGAGGCCACATGGAACTCTTCTAGTCAACGAATTTTTAAAGAGTGAGAGGATATTCTCAGGATGGATCGGCCAACCAGATCTCTGGACCTTAATCCTGTACAGCATGTCTGGGATGCTCTGGGAAGGGCCATTGCAACTTGCAACCCACCTCTGAGAACAATCCAGGAAATGAAAACCGCATTGCTCAACGAGTGGGACCAATTGCCACAGGAAATGATAAACTGCCTTATCTTCTATAATAATAAAAATGAATGTTTGTAAATCTGTCTGTCTGTATGTGGGCGGTCTCCAGACAAACCTACTGCACGCAGAACTCTGAAAATTTGAATATATAAGCCCATGAGTCCGATAATGTGCACCTGAGAATCAGAATTTTAAAATTTTAATTACTTTTTTAATTACTAATTAAAAACCGTTTTCAGGATGCCATGCTCGGCGAGTTTCACCAGCATGATACTGTGAAACAAAATCGCATGCATTGGGAAACATGAAATGGCACGGAAATTTAGTCAGTTTTGCGCCAATCTATATCAATAAAAATGAATGTCTGAAGATCTGCATGCGTGCGATGTCCAGAAAAAACTACTGGACGCAGAACTCTGAAAATTCGAACATATGAGCCCATTCCTTCGGTAATGTACACCTGAGGCTCAGAATTTTGTAATTTTAATTACTTTTTAAATTATTAATTAAAAACTGATTTTAGATGGTCATGTTTGGCGAACTTTGGCCTCGTGAAAAGATTTATGCTTGAAGTGAGTGGTAACATCAAAAGTAAAAAACCGTTTTTTACGTTGCCATGCTTGGCGAGTTTCGCCCGAATGCTACTATAAAACAAATCATTTGCATTTGAGAAGCAAGAAATGGCACGAAAATTTCATCAGGTTTACGCCAAATCTATCTATCTCTATAATAATAAAAATGAATGTTTGTAAATCTGTTTGTGTGCGGTCTCCAGACAAATCTACTGCACACAGAACTCTGAAAATTTGAATATATAAGGCCATGAATGCCGATAATGTGCACCTGAGAATCAGAATTTTAAAATTTTAATTACTTTTTTTAATTATTAATTAAAAACCGTTCTAAAACGGAAATTTTCTTACCCTGTGTTACGAATTTAGGGAGCAACCCGCTATTCTGGGGTTTAAAATTCGTATTCTATGCGTTAAATAGTTAAATTTTGCTTTTTGTTGCATTGATATGTAATGTTCTGGAAATCTCGGGTTCTATGGGTCGTAGGTCTTCGAAAACCTAATTTTGGAGACTAATTTTTAGTGCCAAATTTGGCGATACTTCTTTATTTGGCACGGTTTTCCTAAAATTGATTGAAATATTTAATAACTCCAGCAATTTTAAAGCAAATTATATGTTTATTTTTCTTCATCTATTCCTTTTACAATACCTGGCCGATTTTTTAAAAAAATTACTTAAAAACTGTGGTTTAAAAAATTATTTTGTGAAAAATTGTTCTGCCATTCGAATACTATGCGAAACTTCCCTTCCGTTTTTTCAAATGGGAGAAATGTGTGACGTCACAGCAGTGAGTTGTTTTTAGTGGTGCGTTTGTAAGTACGTACCTGAAACTCTGGAACCATTATCTGCACATTCTTTTATATAATTGCGGCCTAGAGTACTAATGAGTTGCAGTTTACATGTCAGATTTTGTAAATCGCATAATTTAAGGGGTTCACGGGCAACGCCGTGCGGGTCTGCTAGTTTCAAATATGAAATCACGCAGCTAGACCTGTATATCTGTAAGAGGAGACCATACCCCTATTAACCCCTTTTTAATTCTGCAACCGCTGTTTTATACCTTCAAACTTTAACATGTGTTACGCACAATCATGCATGTGTATTACAATTACTGAAAGGGTATTTGTTTTGTATTGTATCAATGTTTGTACATATCAAATTTCATTAAAATCGGTCCAGTAGTTCTAAAGAAAATCGACCAAGCCTGCAAATTCTCTTAATTTCTTACACCAGTGTATGTATTTGCTTATTTTTAAAGAAAAATCAGGGAAAATAATAGATGGTCTGTGTAGAATTTAGCCAAAATAAAGCTAACTTTAATTTATTATCATTGAAATACTAACTAATGACTTCATCATTCCGAAAGTCAGAAAATTTTAATCAATGGTGGCTTTACACTGATCTGCGTTATTTCATTTAAAAGGAAAATTATGCAAGACTACATAATAAAAATATTATAATTTAGTAAAGTATTGCTTGTTTCCTTGTCACCTTAATTAGCAGGATACTGTAATGAAATAAAAAGATTATTTTAAAATGTTTTTTCATTGTATCAAAGCTGTTATAGTTGCATTTGCATAATAAGACAATTAGTGGAACAATATGAAACAAATTGTATATTATATGTAAAGATTACATACATTTAAATAGCGTCCAATGTTTCCTTTGCACTTAGCATCCATTATATACAAGGAATCTTCACCAAAAAAGCTACGCACTGATTTAAACTTTGACTCTCTGTGGTCAAACTGCAGAGTTAATGGGTTTTTCATGCTGACAGATTTTTTTGCAACAGCTTTTTGAGTTACAGCTATAAAAAGAAGAAATACAAAAATATTACACAGAAAAAATAATAATAAATACATGTAATAAAATGTATTTTGAAAGTAAATCACTGAAACACATTACAAACATGAAGCATCATTCTCTAGCACTTCTAGACATAAAAAAAAAATTAAACACTAACACATACCAGAATAAAATGACAAGCAAATAGTGCAACTTCTAAAATAAATAAATAAAAACAAGCATTCCCTCATTCTTATGCAAACAAACACAAAATTTTAAATCAGCAATCAAAAATTTATAATGCAAAATTTGAGAAAACATGCTTGCTGTGACACAGATGATTTTTTTAGAAGAAATGAAAATCAGAAGACAAATATAAAAGGGAATTTAAGACTCTTTATTTAAACCTTTGAAGGGCAAGCATTTTCATCTCATTCTTATAGACTTTGTAAATGACAGCCATGTTTAAACTTCTAATATATTTTTAATTAAACTTTTCCTAAATATACCTGTAAATAAGTGAAAGATTCACACTTCTTTTTTGTTATCTATAAGCATTATGTGGAAAATTCTTTTATTGATGAAACAGAGGTAGGAAATTTGGAGAACGCTTACATATTTTTTGCGAAAAGAGGTAAAGAGCTAGAATTTGTCGGTTTCCTATTAAACGAACTCCCATTAAGGGGTTAACCTAACAATGATTCATGGGCAGTGCAATTACTAATAACAAAAATGAAAATCTGTGTATATGTTTGCTTGATTTGTACAAAATCCACTACATTTGGCAGATTGGTTTGAAAATTTGATCAAATACTTTTTTCTTTATGCAAATATAATGTCAACTTTAAAAGTCTTTAAACCCACCTGATCACTGATTTTTCATCATTTTAATCTCCAGTAAGCTTTCCTAATATCTAATAGAGTAGTCATTTTGATGTCGCAGGTTTAAAAATGCATTAAAAATCTAATTACAGTTGATTGGTTGAAGGGCCACAAGGTTTCAGTGTTATAAAAAAGTCTCAAAAATAAACTGTCTCACCACAGTTCAAAATATCATCAGCAGGAAAGCACATGTTGGAAAGTTCATGTTGAATTTTGTTTTAATGGGTGCTCTTTAAAAGATAGAGTTCATTAGACTTACACAAAATGTCCTATGAAGTAAAATGCTACCCATAAGAAATGTCAGGGTACATGTTTAAAGGGGGGGGGGTTTGAAAACTCTTAGCCCCCTCCCCTTTAGATCAACACTTTAAATCGGTTCTCTAGACATTCCTTCCAGACATATAAATTTATTTTATATGAATTTCATTAAACTAGCAAGACGCACTGGTTATATGCATAATATAACATGCACACACACACCCAAAAAAAAAAAAAAATATATATATATATATTAATAGGGAAAGTGCTCTATAATACTGAACTTCCAGTGAATGTCATGCAATCAAACATTTCACATTTACGGTATACATCAATTTAATTACATTGCTCATCTCCTTGATTCTCCATTGAACTTAAAGAATTGGTTGGTTCACCTACAAAATATCAACACAGAAATAAAATCTATTTTTCTCGGATATACCATATAACTGATGCATGTGTTTGTCAATCTAAAAAACTAAAATCAAAGGTGCTTTTTTTCAAGTTCACTGACCTTTAGATTTTATGGCAATAATGCTAGGTTTTATGTTGACACAAACCTATTAGAAGACAGTTTTCACTGAATCAAGTTCGCAATATTTAAAGACTATTATCCTTTAGTCACAGTAGCTCTTTCCAATTTTATTGCTTAAAAATATATTTCCCTTCCCTTTTTTAACAGTGTTTATGATTTCGGTTTGTCTGTCTGTCCATCCATCCATGCTCTAAATTCTGTGAATATGCATAGATTTATATATATTATTCTTATGTATTGTACCATGTACTCTATTGAAAATGGTCTATGTAGCATTTATAGTTTTTCTACAGGAGCACTCAAAATATTCCCAATATATTGAGCTCTTTAAGGGAAGTCATTCTTTAAAGCGTATCATCCTACTATATAGTTTAGCTGATCTCTGGCTCCAAGATAAAACTTTTTCTGCCATGACTGCAAAAAAGATTACAAAGTAGAAAAAGCCTAATAACTTCTACACCGTTCGTACAATCTACTTGAAAATTTTCATAATTATGAACGAAAATATAGAAAAAATCTCCGATACTTTAAGAATCTGAAAATCCACCCATTACCTCATTTTTAAGCTATTTTTCGCTATTTACAGCACTTTTATTTCCAAGGGTCAAAAGTTAATCATTTGCATGAAAAAATTACCTATTTCAAGTGAAAATGAAGTCATAAAATTGGGATTCATATTCGTTTAAAATAGTTTTTCCAGATTATACAGTTTTTTTTTTTTTTTTCAACAAATAAACTGTCTGCATGGATATAAGAATGGATGTTTACACAAAATGAAATCTTCAGAATGCAAAAAGTTTCTGCGCATAACCAGAAGAGCATGAAATTTGATTTGGGTATATAATAAAAATTGAAGTTATTTATTTTAGGTGGACAAAGATTAAATATATTGAGTGTAGACATGCTTTCATCAAATGTTTTTTCTAGCACCTGTTGTAATTGCCGCCACAATGGGCTTTGATTTCTAGTTTGAGACATTCTGGTATTTAAAATGAAACAAACTTGATATGTCATTAAGGATTACAAGGTGAAGCTTTCCATCTAAAATAGTGTCGGTATAGTTAACAGTTCTTCTACAGGAGCACTCAAAATAATTTCAATACGATACGGCCAGTGGCGGTTTAGAGACAAGCATCTATTTAAAGCATATAATACTACAGTAGAACCTCGATTATCCAAAGTAATTGGGACCGAACCTACTTCGGATAATTTAGAATTCATCAATAATCATCTAGTTTAATATATAGTATCGTCATTGAACTGTTATGACTATTTTAACTGTTAAATAAATTGAAATTATAAATGAAAACAAATTTATTTCTGAAACAAAAACTTACAATGGTTTAAACGGAAGCTTCATCTGGCATAAATTGGCCATCCTTTGCCGTGCAGCTCTATCCCGAAGTTTTCTTAAAAGCATGATTTCAGAGGAATCGCACTGCTCCTGTTGTTCCAACCAAAGAAGGCCTTTTGAGAAACACTCAAAAGCATCATTGTTACTGATCATATTTACTCCAGAATCAGTCTCATCTTCTTTTGGAGATTTTTGGACTTTTGCTATTAATTCCTCATTATTGAGAAACTGGAAGACTGCATCTTCCACGTCACAATTCAACCAATCTGCGATTTCTCTGTCCCCACAATTTTCAAAACCTTTCATTGTGCTAAAAAGGCTTGAAAACTCAGTAACACTATCTTATCTTTCACAATGTCTGTAGCATTTTCGTCTGCGCAAGTTGAAAAATTCGCCAACTTCGTCGTTCGATTCTTACGCATTAGTTCGTTCGATTGCAGCATAGATTCCCATGCGTCACTGATCATATAAATGCAGTCTTTGATATTGACAGTTTTCCAAAACTCAATTATTGAATTTGCACCAGATTCAGAATCTCCCCCAAAAAGTAATTTTCTAGTAAAAAAGAAAAGTGAAGAAGAAACTGACTTCGGTTAACGGAGAGTTTCAGTTAAACGAGGTTCTACTGTATTTAAAGCACATACGCTTATGTTGCTGACTTTTAAAAAAACTGACAAATATGTTGTGAAAAAAATGCTTTGAAAAATGAAGCAAATTTGGCGATATTTTCATTATTTGGCAATAAATCAAAAAAGGTACCAACGTATTATCTTGGCAGTCATTAACGCCAAGTTATTGTTTGTTTGTTTGTGGGATTATGACTGATTAGCTCGCCTGGGCTCTAGGTCGAAGTGGGGGTGCCCTCCTTCGGGGTCTTTCTAAGTGGTCCTAACCTGTATTTATGCTAAGTTTCAGTGAAAACCATGGAAAACTCCGAACGGTTAGGTCGGCGGACACACGATGGAACCCAAACCCGGTACCTTCACACTTCGCCCGTCTACCATTTCCAGTGATATAACCACTGTGCCATGGTGAGGCTAACGCCAAGCTATTTTTTCCTCAAATTTGCTGGCAAACTGTTGCCAATCTTATTCCGAACTATCGATAATTCCACAGGTCCAGCATTTATCCTGGCAAAAAATTGGTTGGTTCATGGACCACCAGGATAATATGCAAATACCCATAAAAATACCTAATGTGATTATATTAAGCTATGACGATTTAATTTGGAATTCTGAAAATTCATTACTTGCACTGTAATTAACTGATTTGGTTTATTGTGTTTTATTAAGGAATGGCTATGGGCTATCTGTCTAGAAGTAGGAGGGGGTTGCATTGCTCGGAGTAATTTCTCCAATCAAACCAACGAAAATCCATTAATACATTACAACCCAACACGGGTTAATGGATTTACATGGAACAAAATTGCAAGCTTTGATTTCGGTTTGTCTGTTCTGTTCTGTTGTCCACCCGTCCTGTGTTCTAGCTGCTGTAAATATACATCAATTTGTGCAAAACTTATGTTTTTTCTATGTACAGTACCGTGTACCTTATTGAAAATGGTTAAGTAGCATTTATAGTTCTTTTACAGGAGGGAAAAAAAAAATCCAATACACCGCACTCTATGGGCAGTCATTCTTGAAAACGTGTTTTAGAGATACTACGTTTTTTGAAAGAAAACAAACTTGGCATACACATTATAAAGACTCAAAATAATGCTCTCCATAGAGAATAGTGTCTGTATTATTAATACTTCTTCTACACGAGCACTCAAAAGAATTCCAATGCATTACAGTCTGTGGCATTTGAGAGACACTAATACATTTCTTGCATAGGACAAAGAGTATAAAATTTTCAAATTCTTCAGGGGGGTGGGGGTGGGATTTAAAGGTCTTTTAAAGGGTCTCATAAAATTGCATTTATAGTGATAAATAATACAACATTATTTTATATCCGAAATCTCACCAGTTTTAAGGAAAATATATCGCCAAATAAATATTTTTGGGTTGGAAAGTGTTTTATAATCTATGCGTTTGGCATGATTTATCATTCTTGTTCACTATTTAGGTTCAATATTTATGTTAATACTGCTCAATATTTATAAACAGAATCCTGCTCTGTTGCTATATATTCTGAGAAAGTAATAAAAATTACATTTTACAATAGTATTGAAAACTTCATATTCTGGCATTTCATCAAATTAACTCTGACTGCAATTTAGGGATGCAACATACAGGACTCCCACCAAATTTCCGATTTTAAAAAAAGGGCAAAAAGAGACCATCTCTTAAAAAAAAAAAAAAAAAAAAAAAAAAAAAAAAAAAAAAAAAAGTGGGGGGGGGGGGGGGGGGGAAAGACTAAAAAGGGGACTATTTCATTGCATAATTTTTAAGTCAAAGCCTTTTAACTGAGTTTCGATGTTTAAGTGCAGCTTTACACTCATGACATCAAAATGATGTCAATTTCACTTGCAATATCTAACTTAAATTGCAGAAAGAAGAAAAAAAAATCTCGCTTTCACTGATCTACTTTTATTAGATATTGTGGAAGTTTATCATTTCAATCATGGAGCAAATTTCATGAAGACTTAACCTAAACTGATTTTGAATACATTTTTAAAGTCCTGACATTAAAATGATGCCAGTTTCGCTCGTGAAATCTAACTTAATTATTGAAAGCAAAGTATTTCATGCAGTACATGGTGAGTCATGTGACTCTAAGATACAAATATTTAATAGTCTGATCACATAAAATGAAATCGCTTATTTACAAGCATACAAATTTGTATAGTTTAGATGAAAACATTTTTGTGAAGAATTTCCTTATTCTTACATACATGTCCATATTATTGTCGTACCATGCTATTATATAGCTTAAAGCCTTCCTCATTCAACGGCCTATCTAATGCAAAAAGAATTTCCACGTACAGACAGACAGAGATGGTGAGGAACTTTATTTTATAACATGTACAGATGGGGAGACGTTAGATGCAACTCCATAGAAGGAGGCACATCTCCTTTCGCAAAATCTAACTCTAGCCAACATTCGAAATGAAGTTCTGCACAAGTGCGTGAGCTGACTTTTTATTTTATTTTTTATTTTTTTTTTTTAACTTAAATTAGCAATTTAATTTAAAATGGAACTAACAATAAACAGAAATCTATGTATGCTAATGTACTAAATCCGTGTAAAAGTAATTCCTCCTGTTCTACGTTCGCATATTTTTTCCGATTCCGGAATGCTGCGATGTGGATTAATTCCTTTTATGTGAAATTTAAGTACAATAAATGTTAGGTAATAACTAAAACTTTTAAATTGATTTTGATAGTTCATGAAACATGTATAGAGAGAATAATGTTTCAGGGATCTTATCCCTATTTTATTAAACTGATATATATATATATATATATATATATGAGACATTCGAAAGGAAAATTTTGGATTTCCCCAAAACAAGGGCGTATTTGGGTGGGGTGGGCAGATGGCTGCCCCCCTTTTCTTGTCATATAATTCTCGGAAGTAATTATTAGGGCTTTAAAAGATTCATTTTTCTATATTAATTGCATTATTTAGCTACTAGCAGACCCGCACGGCGTTGCCCGTGAACCCCTTAAATTATGCGATTTACAAAATCTGACATGTAAACTGCAACTCCAGATTAGTACTCTAGGCCGCAATTATATAAAAGAATGTGCAGATAATGGTTCCAGAGTTTCAGGTACGTACTTACAAACGCACCACTAAAAACAACTCACTGCTGTGACGTCACACATTTCTCCCATTTGAAAAAACGGAAGGGAAGTTTCGCATAGTATTCGAATGGCAGAACAATTTTTCACAAAATAATTTTTTAAACCACAGTTTTTAAGTAATTTTTTTAAAAAATTGGCCAAGTATTGTAAAAGGAATAGATATAGATGAAGAAAAATAAACATATAATTTGCTTTAAAATTCATGAAAAGGCCCATTAGGAAAAACGTGCCAAATAAAGAAACATCGCCAAATTCGGCGCTAAAAATAAGTCCCCAAAATTAGGTTTTCGAAGACCTACGACCCATAGAACCCGAGATTTCCAGAACATTACATATCAATGCAACAAAAAGCAAAATTTAACTATTTAACGCATAGAACACGAATTTTAAACTATTTTAAACCCCAGAACAGCAGGTTGCTCCCAAAATTCGTAACACAGGGTAAGAAAATTTCCATTTTAGAACGGTTTTTAATTAATAATTAAAAAGAGTAATTAAAATTTTAAAATTCTGATTCTCAGGTGCACATTATCGGCATTCATGGCCTTATATATTCAAATTTTCAGAGTTCTCTGTGCAGTAGATTTGTCTGGAGACCGCACACAGACAGATTTACAAACATTCATTTTTATTATTATAGAGATAGATAGATTTGGCGTAAACCTGATGAAATTTTCATGCCATTACATGCTTCTCAAATGCAAACGATTTGTTTTATAGTAGCATTCGGGCGAAACTCGCCAAGCATGGCAACATGAAAAACGGTTTTTTTACTTTTGCGGTTACCACTCACTTCAAGCATAAATCTTTTCATGAGGCCAAAGTTTGCCAAACATGACAATCTAAAATCGGTTTTTAATTAATAATTTAAAAAGTAATTAAAATTTCAAAATTCTGAGCCTCAGGTGTACATTACCGAAGGAATGGACTCATATGTTCGAATTTTCAGAGTTCTGCATCCAGTAGTTTTTTCTGGACATCGCACGCATGCAGATTTTCAGACATTCATTTTTATTGATATAGATTGGCGCAAAACTGACTAAATTTCCGTGCCATTTCATGTTTTCCAATGCATGCGATTTTGTTTCACAGTATCATGCTGGCAAAACTCGCCGAGCATGGCATCCTGAAAACGGTTTTTAATTAATAATTAAAGCAATTAAAATTTTAAAATTCTGATTCTCAGGTGCACATTATCGGACTCATGGGCTTATACATTCAAATTTTCAGAGTTCTGCATGCAGTAGGTTTGTCTGGAGACCGCACACATACAGACAGACAGATTTACAAACATTCATTTTTATTATTATAGATATACTATGAACAGGGTGTCCAGTGCTAATGGTGCCCAATTGCTATTTCCTAAACCATTAGTCAGAGACACATAGCTCCAACTGCAAAAATGCTTTAAATTATATAATCTATTATATCAGAAAACAATGAAGTCTATAAATCAATTCCTACAAAAATTACAAAATTTAAATTTTATATGGTCCCTCCGTCCTATCAGTTAAATTTAGAAAAATTTTCTTTATGCAGTTTCATGCACAATAAAAAAAAAAATTCATCCTTCTACAACCTTAAATTCAACGAGTTAGAACTGCTTAAAGTTAGAGCACTTTTGCAGCTGCAAAATAGGGGTTGTGTACAAAATGAATTTGAGAAAAATTAATGTGCACGGTTTTGAGATTTGTAATATTTATTAGCAATTTCACTAACTATTTTATGAATATAGATTGCAATAAAGATTAACGTTTAACTGTGTATCCAATAAAGTAACACAAAAAATATAGCTTATGCTGAAAATAGAATTTTTTAAACAGTTTTTTAAATGAACTGGCGTTAAATAACTTCCTTCGCCTGTAATCTAAATATGCACCCGTGTAGAAAACTGTTCCTGTATTCATTAGCATAGCACACTCTTATGTTACACATTTGCATGCTACACATACGATTTACAAGGATGTAGCCAAGGGGAGTTTGGGGGATTCAAGCCCACCCCGAAACTTTCAAAAACATGCTTTACAATTTGTAAAAGCGTATTAAAAACCTGCCACACACCACATTGAGATATAAAACTTGAATACCTCTCTCGAAATGCTTTCCTGGCTACAGTATTAACGATTTAGTAAGTCTGACCTCAAATAGATTTTAATAGAGCTTGACTATAACCCTCTGCTTGCATGGCCAGATTATGACCAACAGGGGCCCCAGCATTGGGGATTTGGGGTGCCCCCGATCTATGAAATTTGTTTTATTTTTAATACAAAAAAGAATATTTCAGAACAACATTTGAAATTGGGGACCCTGGGCAAAGTCCCGATTTGCCCATGCCATAATAAGGCCCTGTCAGCTTGAAGATCACTAATCTAAAATTAGTGCTGCTTCTTCCACATTGTGCCAGAAAATGAAATTAAAACCTATAATTTAAAATTTCAGTATTTATATGGTCCCTTAACGGTTTACAATAACGGGACATTTTTAAATGTGGAAAAGTGATTTAAGTCACAATGTTTGCAGCTTAATAACTCTGAATTTCAGTCGTAGAAAGACTATTCTTTATTTTATTCTGCATGAAATTGCATTTTAAAAAAATCTTCTAAATATAACTGATAAGACCGTATAAAAATTTAAATTTTGTAATTTTTATAGAAATTGATTCATACCTGCCAACATGCAATTTTTGAAAACCTTACAATACCACGGTGTCACGCAGTAACGCAATAAATATGCCTACTAAAGATAAAATGTAATCAAACACAATTTTTAAAATTACTATTCAGATTTAGTACACTATTTTTAATACATATGCACATATAAGAAAGGAGGGGCATTTATTTGGTATCTTTAGAGTGCAAATGTTCATAAGTAGCTGAGTTGGCTGCTTTTAAAAATCCTTAACAAAGTCTTGCTCATAGCAATGGCCTTTGAGTTTACTTTTTGCAATTAAAATGTCTCCCAAAGTTTCATTAGACAAAAAACTACGAAATAGTGTTCTATTCTTCTTAACACTGCTAAACAAACCTTCACAAGCAGCATTACTGTGCAGTATAGTCAATATGCTTAGCATAACATTCGATATTCGGTCATATTTAAATTTCCCACTAGCAGTTGTTAATTTTCTCAATCTCAATTTTTAGCCAATTTTCGTCCATTCTTTCTTCGGATTGAACTTCCTCAGGCAAATTATCAATTTGCAAAATTGAGATTGAAGCTCATCCCCGACTTCATCTACTGGCTTGCAAACATCATTTCCACATACTTCATGTGAGCACATATTTGGAAATAAATTTAAAAAAACTATATCTGAAAATGATTATTTCCTCACCATGGTGGTTCTGCCACTGAAAATGGTAGATGGCTGAAGTGCGAAGGTCCCGGGTTTGGGTCCCATCGCGCGGCTGTCGATCTAACGGTCTGGAGTTTTGGTAGGTTTTCTCCAGATGTAACGTGAATACGCGTTAGAGCCCCTTAGAAAGTCCTCCTACCAAGGCACCCCCCCCCCATCCTAGGCAGATCGCCCTAGTGTATCGTTGCCATAATCACACACAACAACAACAACTCAAAATTACTTGTCTGCAAGATTATTTATGTTTGATACGCAATTTTGATGTCGGTCCTATACACGGAGCAAAAAGCAAAATTGCATCCCCTTCGCGATTTGACGATACACGGATATTCCTTTGTGTAAGAATCAAGGAAAACTTGATTATATTGTTTATGTTTAATTTTCGACATTTCAAATCAACTTCAAACTACACTGGACAATTTCAACACGTGCATGAGCAACGTTTGTTTGTGATTGAAAGTTGTTCTTGCGCTTACGGATGGGAGCCAAGCGGTATTGGGAGGGAGATATTTCTAAACGAATGCGCATCCACCTCCGTGCATGCGCAGCAGCAAAATTTGCCAAAGCATGGACACTCGGCATATCTATTACGAACGCTCCCATCCCACTTCTCCTAATACGTCACAAGCCAAGCCGCGGATGGGAGGGAGAAAAAAATCTGTGAGCCAATCATAGCTTTCGCAGCAGCGGAGATCGGAAGAGAATTCCTGTCTCCTTCTACGCAGTTTTTCTCTGGTTAACACAGTGGAAGAAGGCAGAAAAGGTAGGGGAGGGGGGAGTTAGCGTAAATATGGGAAATAAAACGATCTAATGTTTTTACATTCGACGTAACGTGAATTGGTCATTTAAATTTTAAAATACTCCACAAAACCACTAAATTTTTAAACATAGTAAATAAAATCACATTAGCCTAAACTTTGCCAAAAATCGTACAATTTTGCCTTGCGGCCGTATAACCGTACAGCTAAGCTAAAATCCGTACTTTGTACGGCCAAACCGTACAAGTTGGCAGGTATGTTGATTTATTGACTTTGATTGCTTCTGATATAATAGATTATACAATTTAAAGTATTTTTGCAACTGGAAGTATGTGTCGCTGACTAATGGTTTAAATAGTAGCCATTGAGCACTGTTAGCACTGGACACCCTGTATATATATATATATATATATATATATATATATATATATATATATATATATAATATGCAACATTTGAGGATTCTTTTTTATTTTAATTTCCACCTTTACATGGTTCAGACTCTTTTCGGAGCAAAAAAAAATAAGCACTTTTTAAGGACCCCCAAAATTTTTTTAAGTAGGGTCTATCCACAAATGATGTCATGCTTGGAGGAAAGGAGGGCTGTGAAATTGTGACGAGGGGGGAGGGGGGGGGACAACATGTGTGACATTATACATTTACATTAAAATAAAAACATTTAAAATCAGAAAATTAAATTTGATTTCTAGTACAGTGCTTTGTTTTTAAACTGTAAGTATATGTAAATGTAATACAGCATGACATGTGCCAAGGGTGGTATGGTGAAGTGTGAGCAGGAGGCAAAGAATATTTTTTAAAAAGCGTGACATCATTTATGGACAGCCCCTTATTACTTTCGTTATTACCAAACATTCGATTTTCTTATTGTAAAGTTGGCAGGTTGTTGCTTTAAGTGCAAATGTGCCAATTTTCCAAAATTGAAAAGCCCACAATTTCTTGCACATGTATGTACAAGCAATTAATACAGACAAAATAATTCTTTTTTTTCTCTCAAGTAACATGTATGTCCATATACCGTAATTTATTGCAGAAACGCTGCACCCATCGCACCCACGAAAATGAGCAGGCTCCAGTCAAAAGTAAACTTTTTTTTCTCTGCGGACGGCCAGCTGTTGATTATGTAATGAGTGTGCTTCAGCGAATTGTTTGTTTTAAGCTTTGAATGTTGTGTGTTGTTGATATTTCTATTCATTTATTACTTTTGATATTTATAACATTGGGGTTTATTTTAAAAGCACTCAGCGTTTCCTGAGCTTGCCAATTACTTTTAGTGTAGTCGAGTTTTTACTTTAATAATAGAGTAAGGCAGTGTTTATTCGGTACAGTGCTCCTTCACAGGGCGCAAAGCCGCACGACGAAAAAACAGAAATAACTTATAGATAAACTTTTAGATGAACTTTTTTTTTTTTTTTTTGGGGGGGGGGGGGGGGGGGGGGTAGAATGGTTAAACTCGCACCGGGCGCAACAGACTAGTTTTGGTTGAGATTCAGTAAGGCCCGTACTGGCTCCTAAGGGGGCCCTTGGCTATTGAAAAGGGGTTCCAACGTATGACGTCATCGCGTTACGGTACGATCAATATGAATGCAGCTTGAGGCTGGAAAAGGGGAACGAAAAGTTTCGATGCCAGATGATTTTACGGTCGATTACCACTAGAAATTAAGCACTTTTTAAGCACCTTGCGGCTATACTGAGAAACTTTAAGGATATAGGTAAAAAATTAAGTACTTTTTAAGCACTTTTTAAAGGACTTAAAAATGGAAAAAAAAAAGTAAGTACTTTTTAAGGTATTTTAAGCACCGTCCGAACCATGCTTTAGTGCAGCCATTATCTGTGCGCATGCCGCTATCTGTGAGCTAATAATAAAACACGTATGAGCTAAATTCAAACTAGAATTTTATTTTTTTAATTAACAGATTTCCTGTTTAAGCAGTGTTATTTTGCCTAAAAATATTTGTCTTGTGTTTCATTATTAAAGCTGAAACAACACTCGCGTCGTTTTTAATATATGAAGGTTTATAACCCTTTATTTTATCATAACGTACTTTACAAACGGCAATTTTTATATTGCCTTATTGTATTACACGGGTTTGGAAAAAAAAACCTTTAATAAAAATAATCTTTTTGAATTAAAAAACAATAAATTGAAAGTTTTGAGCTACATTTGTTGCTGCACACACACGGTGCTCAAGAGAAGAATAGTCTTTCCTCCTTCCCCGCTTATGAACAGGGTTGCATCTGCTCTGCTCTAACTAGCCTGACCCCAAGTATAGCCTTTAGCGCGAGAGATTAAGCGCAGAGAAAAATCCTCCTCCTTCTACGGAGTTGCAACTAACGTCTCCCATAAAGATGTGCTCACCAGATACAGATAATATAGACGAATACCATTAGCAGAAAATTTTCAAACTTTGCAGATAGCTTAGGTTAGTTTTTTTTTTCTGCCAGATTTCTTTATAGTTAAATTTATACAAAAAAGTGTGCAACAATGAAAACAACATGTCAGTGAAAAAAACAGAAAATAAATCATATTTATTATGTTTGAATTAACAAAATAATGAACATTAATATGAACTTTACATTAAAATAGCACACTAATTTTAAACTATTATTTAGCAGTTGGCCACGATACAGAACTCAGGAAGCAAACAGCCCCCCCCCCTTTTTTTTTTGCAGAAAATTTGAGAAAATATTCAAGTTTGCAGACAGTTTCACATTTTATCTAGGTCTGGTGCTCACAAATAAAACAAAATTGCAAGTAGACAAGAGCAACACAGTCACATATGCGTATGTAGCCCAAAACTTGACCTCCTGGCTTGAAAAACCCCACATCTATTTTTGGCCAAAAGTTAAAGCTGGGGGTAAATTTTATGTTACTATACAGTACATGAAAAATAAAAACATAATAAAAATCTGATAAAAATAATCATTTGAAATTTAAAGAGGCAGCATCAGCTTATTTTGTTCTCTTTAAATTATCAGTACTCAAATTCTGTTTATAGCATGGGCTTATCTGATTAGTTAAATAATAAATACATAGCTATAATCATAAATAGGGGTTGATTTTCACTCAAATATTGCTCAAGTTTAAATGAAGGAATGCTTAAGGAAAATTCATTCTTAAGAGTGTGTCAAAGAGATTGAAAATGGGATGTTTAAAATGAAATTTTTTCCATGAAATTTTATGATGCTCAATTGTTGTAAAAATAAATAAAATGACAAAATAGGATATTTTTAATCGTATTTTTTTGGAAATTCAAATAAAGGAATGCAAAAGAAAAACCATGTATTCTGAAGAGGGATGAAAACAGATAATGAGATGCTTAAAATGCAATATTTACGATGAAAGTTTGTGACGCTCGATCATTGTAAAAATAAATTTGAAAAATGACAAAGCAGAACATTATTTTTAATCCTGGAAATTCAAATAAAAGTATGGAAAAGAAAAAAAGGGCATTCTCAAGAGGGATGGAAAAAGATTGAAATTTGGGCACTGTTCAAAGTGCTATCCCCCCCCCCTTTTTTTTGAGGGGGGGGGGCATTAAAATTTTATAGAAACAAACCAAAGTAGCCTAAAACGAACCAAAATGGAGTTGGCACCGAAAAATGGACATTTAGGGGGGAAAGGGACCAAGTCGGAGCTCTGAACATAATTTATTTTATACGTGTGCTTTATTATTATGATAAATGAAACTTACTATCACAGTTATATAGAACTATGTTGATATCTGCATTTCTAAGGGATGTGAATAAGAAATTTCCCTGAATTTGAACTTGGGAGTTTAAAAAGTCTTATGTACTGTTAATTAGAAATTCACACAAATTCAGAAATACAGTACAAATAGTCTAGCAAAAAAGTGACAACCTTTTAGAACAATGACAAGATTGGGACTTACTTTGGAGGAACTGCCTTTTTTATGGTAAATAAAAAACCCCACTCAACCATCCTTCAACAGGAAATATTTTGCTTAATGCATACAGATTAAAACTTTGCAAAAATTACTTTCATTTGAATTTTTAAACTATTCTCTATGTTCTTAATTATTCTGAGGACTTTCCTCTCCTACAAAGCTCCTATAATGCTCTTTGAAACAGCTACATACATAAACTACAAATTCATTAAAATTTTTCTTAAAAAAATTAAATAAAGGAATAGCTACAGAAAATTCAACATACATTTTGGTTTTGTATCAATCTCCTCAATTTCCATTTTAAGAGACTGAGGATTGTTTTGTAAAAGAGTTTCTGTCTTCCCTATGATCCATAGTAAAGCAGTAAAATAAATGAAGAAAAATAATTAACTTAGAAAATGCTTAAAATATGAAGATTATGCAAGAATAAGCAGTTCCAAGTGTTTAAAAGCTACCATATTCTTCATACAAAATACAGTAGTAGACCCAAAATCCGCACAGCTTGTTCCAGACCCTTGTGCAGATTTTAGAATTTTGCGGATTTTGGGTCATATTAGGAAATTTATTCTATTTCCCTCCACCCCACCCAGAAAAAAAAAGAAACAATAAAGATCACATGCTACTTATAATCAGAACCATGATATAAAAATACAGAGGGATAATACAATATACAAAATTATGAAATTATAGTACAGTAGAAGACCAAAAATCTGCATAGCTTTGTTCCAGACCTTGTGCAGATTTTAGAATTTTGCGGATTTTGGGTCATATTAGGAAATTTATTCTATTTCCCTCCACCCCACCCAGAAAAAAAAACAACAATAAAGATCACATGTTACTTATAATCAGAATCATGATATAAAAATACAGAGGGTTAATACAATATAAAATTATGAAATTATAGTACAACTTATTTAATTATGTATATTCAATAGTAGTTTAGGACTTTGGGATGTTCTAATTATAGTTTTTTTTTTTTCATTATTTCCTGTTCTGTAACACAGCTTTGTTGCTCTACAAATCTGAGATATTTTTTTCTCAGAGCCTAACCTTCATTAAATGTTATTTTATCAACTTTTTGATCATCCTCACATGTTACTGTGTCAGAGTCTGTGCCATGTGACCATAATTGAGTGTTAATTATGTCATTGTCAGTCATTTGAAGGATATCAATGTTACCATCAGAGCTCACAAACTCTTAAAATATCTTTTTCAAGTGGGAATAGCTTATTTAGTTTTACTTTGTGGTTATAGTGTAGTTTTCTGAGCTTGCAGCTGACAGGGCAGATTTCATTGTTTACATTGAACAGACAGTGCGGATTTTAGAGCCTTGCGGATTTCGGGTTGGCGGATTTTGGGTCTTCTACTGTATCCTTACATACCAAATACCAGCTATATAAGTAAGCTGTTTGAGAAACTAGAGGTATAAACAAACAGAAAAAAAAAAAAAAAAAAAAAATTAAGAAAATCTGAAACACTTTCAGATTTTAAATATGTACTAAATGTGTCATCCCTTTCCTTATTCCATTCAGTTGGAGAGCGTATCATTATTCATGAGTCTGCCGTATTTTTCTTCCTCGTTCAATAAAACCCATCTTTGGAATCAAAATCTATCTTAAAATCACCTACAAAACTAATTTACAATCTTTGCCAAGCACATTCCAACTATACTTCACCATTTTAAATATTGTTTCGAATGTCATGGCCCCTATGGCCCCCTCACTGGAGCCGCCCTTGTGTCTTTCTTGGGTCGATTCCTACTTTAACGCCCTGACTCTCGCCAAGGTGGCAATGGTTAAACATATGCAGTTACCATGGTGATTTTTTGTATTTGTGTGGCAATCGTAATTTAGAATTAAAATGGCAATTTGGAACAGCATGTAAGTACAGCATTCCGTTACTTATTTATTTTAGGTTTCCAATTAATGTAGTTTTAATATTTAAGTGCCTTCAAATTCCTTTACTGCTGTGTTTATCACTAATTTGTCCACTTTAGTTTTCATCTACTTCTTTCTGGAGTGTTGAAGCTTGTGCATAACTCCTAAAGACCCATGACCGCAAAGCTTGCCAAATTGAGGCAGTTTTTTACATTGGCGAGAATGGGGACATTAAAAAGGTAATCAACTCTTTCTTGTACCGTAAAACACATATTGAAATCGAAATCTATCTTAAAATCGCCCATTGAAACTGTTGTGCAATCTTCGCTAAAATATTCTAACTATACTTCATCATTTTAAATACTGTTTGGAATAGGCATCATAATCCATGAGTGTGCCATGTTTTCCTTCCTTGTTCCATAAAACAGTTCAGAATTGCCTCCCAAAACTGTATAACAATTTTTGCCAGGCATAGTCAAACTATACTTCACCTTTATAAATACTATTTGGAAAGTATCATAATCTATGAGTGTACCGTATTTGTCTTCTCTGTTCCATAAACCACATCTTCGGAATTGACATCTATATTAAAATTGCCTACTAAAACTGTTTTACAATAATCGAAAGGCAATAATAAAGTGTCGCATTTTGGCACCAAATTAAGCGATCAATTATCATAAAATAGCAAATCTTGTGCGACTTTTAACATTTTACTAATGAGAAATAAAATGTAAAAAGTCATAAAAAATTTTGAAATTAAGAAATGTAAATGTATTGCAACTTTCAAAAAGTTTATCTGCTTTTATTCTTCATTGGTTATTATAAACATATAAATGTTTTAAAATAAAATATCAACAAATGTTTAAAATCAGAGAATGTAAAATCCTCCACTTAATTTACTTGTTTAGTAATAAATTAATCAGTTTCAACTTCTATGTTCACTTCAAAGAGATAGTAGCAAGAAAACGTTTGAAGGAAGATGTTTTGATGAGCACTAATTATTTTTGTTTCATTAATTTTTTATTTATTGGAGGGACAAATATTTTGGTTATGGATAAAAAAAATAAGTGGTAAAATTTGCCTACTCCTACATCGAAAATTGCCTAAGAACAAAAATCAGCATCATTTTCCACTCACACAACACAATCCATTCAGCCTGAGTGCACTTGTATACATATCCAAAGAAAATTTCCTTAACACATACCAACTGCTGAAATTTTTGGCTTTCTTTTTAATTCAATTTTCTCTAAAGCTTCTGCTGATTCAGGGCTTGGTGATCGAGCATTAATTTTAACTGTTTCTGCAGGAAGATAAGAAAATCCAACTTCTGATTTCACATCGGATAACAAGTAACAATTTTCAGTGCTATTCTTTTGTAATTTGATTTTTCCCCATAATCAAATTACTTTTACAGAGTTCATTGTAGGTCTTTCCTAACTTTAAATATCTTACCCATCTAAAACTTTTTTTTTTTGTATGCATGCGTTACTGGTTTTAATACTCATATTTAAAACTAAAAAGAGTATATACCCTCCCAAAAAAAACCCCACAAATGCACAACATGGCATAATGCTTTCTTCATAACTGTATAACTAAAGCCAGCCCATGAAAAAGCGTAACTATATTCTAAATCTCCCCCCCCCCCCTTCCCGCAAACCTAAAATGAACTCTTAAAATAATTTAATCAATAAATATTGCAAATAAAAACACTTAACTACTGCTATATTAGCAGAAAATTAAACTAATCAGAAGACAATTATATAAATTAAAACTAAATATTAAAATTGCTACAATCTGACAGAATTTTGTATTAAGGATTCTTCCTCATCTTTTTTGACTAGATGCAAGACCTGCAATTTTACTCACTACCCAACAAAAGAATGAAACATTTCTCAGTGCTTTAATTTCATGCAATTACACATGCATACTTCACAATGTCGTCTGGCTGAAAAAAATTCCCAGAGTTTATTAATATTACAGATATATAGTGTACGTGCATTAAAATTTCGAAAAATAGCATTAAAAAAAAAAATTGAATGATAGGCCCCTTTAACATTAAAATCTCATGAGACCCAAAGACCTATTACATCATGCTTTATCTGCCATTTCTGCTATTTTTCATTGGCCAAGCACTGTTGGCAATTTTATTTCCCCTTTCTATTTGTTTGTGATCCAAAAGACCACACATTGGAAAGCCAAAGAGACAAATATAGGTTGTGAGCATGTGTAAATCGCCAAATAATGAAAAGTCGCCATTGGTGGCAGGCTATTCTATCTGTTCCGTAGCTTTTATTAACTTTACATGTACGCAAGTCGCCAAATAATGAAAAATAGCCATGGGTGGCAAATTCGCAAGGTGTCCAATAGGTTTTACATTATTAAAAATACAGTTGAAACATATGTTCTGATTTTATTACGCTTTAGCTCCTAATTAATATAACTTTTGAATGGCAACATTAAATATCATTGTGTTTCTGAGGAGTGCAAATAATTTTCCAGCGATTATAAGCGGAGTCCGCACTCCAGGTGGAGCATAGCTCAGGACCCGTACAACACGGATTCCCATAACAAAATATCTTCCGTGTTATGAGGGGGAGGTGGGGGTCTACTGTGGTGTGAAGTTTAAATTTTTATGTACCAATGAAGATGCAAGAACCAAGCAATGTGTAGCTCAGTAACATTCTATCTGATCCAATCTTTGGGTTTTGTGTGTTGAAATTATGTCTTTTTTAGGAATAAGCCTGATTAGGGGCCGAATGCCTCATACGAAGAGCGAGCATAGCGAGTCTGGGGGCCTTGGGCCCTAGTCCAGGGTGTCTACCACATAAAGTAAGCTTGATTTCTTGACTTTTTCTTGACCTTTTCTTGACCATAATAAATACGAAACACTAATATCAAAAATACATTCGTGCCAGGGATGCAGAATATGTACGATCCGGCAATCTAGGATAGAGGGAAATTTTAGCCATCTGGGGGAAATTTTGCAGAAAATATACAACTGATTTCGATTTTAACAATGAATTACAAAATTCTTCGAGTTATTCTTTCCCATTCCTATTTTTAAAGGGATTTTTTTTTCCACTTTTTCACCGATCAGCAGTTTGCTTTCTCTTAACTTGGACCAATTGCTATTTAGTAAACATGTATGTAGCTTGTACATTGCAAATATTTTTACACTTATGGTAATACAGAACTTATGCAAATCTATAAACATATCATAAAATTTTGGGGAATTTTGCATATGGATTGAGGGAAATGTTGAGAGTAAAAACAGTTTCTGCACCCCTGAGAGAATGAAGAAAAATTAGACTTAAATTTAACACTATTGATATACAGGGTGATCAGCGAATAAGCCCTGATTTCAAAATTGAATATCTCTACAACAAAGATCGATAGAATTATGCGTAAACTGTACGTTTATTAGCAAAACTGTAAAAATAGTGCACTAAAGTTTAGGAAATTTAAATACGAAAATTGTCAACTAAGAATTTGAATGAAATGGAAAAAGGGAGTTGAGTCGATAATCGTGACCTAGTGCTTCATTTCTTGACCTTTTCTTGACTTTCCCGACCTTTTTTCCAATTTTTGACTTTTCCATGACTTTCGTGACCTTTGCATGATGGTAGACACCCTGTAGTCTTTAAAAAATTTCTTTCTTAAAATTTGCTTTAATCTTTTGAAAATGAAAAAAGTATTAATATTTTAACTATCAAATATTTTTAATCAGCTTAAAATAATTAAAATAATAAAAATGATTAACATCCTTTTGCCAGAAGTACTCAAACACACAAATTATATATTAGAAAACCTTCCAGAATTATTTCTTAGTTTTTAAAAACTGAAAATAAGCTTAAATGGATCACTGTTTTATGAATAAACTAACTGTTAACTTATTGACACAGTTTCCTTTCTTAAGACATCCTTTCAAGAACTAGTTATCTTTTGCTTTTAATATTTTTTCTTCATTCATTAAAATGTTGAGAATTTAAAAAAAAAAAACAGAAAATATATAACCAAATCTTGTCAGTAGTCTGATTTACTAAATACTGCAGTATTTTATATAATTAAAACTGTGGCGTAATAAGAGGGGGGGGGGGGGCACCCGGGTGGCAAGATTTAAAAAAAAAAAAGATGGCTGCCGGCAGGACACTGAAAAATAATGTGGTAGAAAATTAAAGGACCAAAATGGGGGCAGAATGCTGAAACTTAGAGTGAATGGGGCAGCAAACTGAAGGACCGCACCGGGCACCAATAACCCTAGCGCTATACTGCTAAAGCAAAAGATCATTATTATGCTCCTTTTTTTGGCAAAAGTATAATGTCTTTCAATTGCTTTATTCGCAAAACGCCACAAATCGCATGTTTTCTAGATCGATTTGAGTGGATAAAGCCACTGAACACAGTAGATGCCGGAAGTGTTGAAGTGCGGCCGCGCGACTGTCAGTCTGTAGTTTTTGTCAGTTTCATCAAATGTAACGTCAATACACGTTAGAACTCTTTAAAAAGTCATCCAACCAAGGCACTCCCCCTTAGGAGATATCCCCTGTCTAGGCTTGCTGTAACAAACAAGCAAATCCTGCAAAATTTTCGAATCGCAAAACGTCGTTTTGCTATGGCATACTTTCTGTATCATCCTTAATTATGTATGGTTAGTAAATAGCTGTTATACATTAAGAATAATATGTAATAAGAAAGCTGATTAAAAAGAGGAAACCGTTTAGGGGGAAATTAAAAACTTGCTAGTGCGCAAAACTATTAAAAATATGAATAGCAATAACTATATACCTGCTGGCGACGAACTCTAGAATAACGATTGTTTGATAATTCGCAACTACTTATTTATCAAACGTAGCTACTGATATTTCAGGATTGACAGATGGAATCTGAAAATTTTAGATAACTTAAGAAAATTTTGATTTTCCCAACCGTATTTTCTTCCCCCAACTCCTAAGTGAAATGCCCAGGTAGTTCTGCCCAGCCGATTGGGCTTCTCATTGAGTCAGCTAAAACAAAACATACTAGAGAGGCCCCCTTTCATGTTACTCGGCTCATGCAAATGCAAAGACAATGAAAAAGGCAGTCACAACATTTCTGTTGGTCGGTCGTGAAGTCATTTAAGTTTCCTAAAAGAAAAATACTTGCTTTACCTAAACCTTCACGACGCTCGTGTTTTCCAACTCTCGAAACGTGTGTTCAAAAGAAAACAAGCACGAGCGAGTCTTTTGGATAAAGGTGACGCGATCACTGTGAGCGCTTTAGCAGTTTTCGGCGGTAACGGTAGTTTTTCTCCCGGTTTGTGCATCAAAGTGATGTGTTGGCTCTGAGCCAATCCGGTATTTTTGTTTCAATCCAAGTTTGCATTTGGCAGCGTAGTTATGCAAATTTACTGCACTAGAAATCTAATATAAGTACAGCGGGAAATGAACATCGCTCATGCTTGCTTGTTCTGTTTAGATTGTCGTTTGACAATATCGTCGGTGTACCGGCAAGGCCGGGTGAAGGGCTGACGGGCGAGGTAAGGTGTATTTTGTAGTCCGTCCAGTCGGGTAATTTAGTACTTAAAATTTTTCTACTTAATGTTTCATGAATATTTATAAAGTATGCTGCCTATGCATGATGTTGAAGAGCGAACTGAAATTTTTGGTGTTACTGCAGAATATATAAAATCATCTAAGTGTGCTGTGTATGTGGAGCATTAAATGATCTTTAATAAAATATTTGCTCTAGAAATCATGTCATTATTTTTAAGTCTTCCACTGCGCCAGTCAGAACTCTGCGTTGGTTATTAAAGCATATTAGAATAGCCAACAATTTCGATCTGAAAGAATAGAATATTTGAAAAAGGCATTTGTGGGAAAGATCCGATTTCATAGACTGTTTTCGTGAAAGGGCCACTTTCAATCGAACCTATTTTTATGATGGAGTTATTGTACTCAATCGTATTTCTGTGAAGGAGCCGTTTTAATTAACGTATTTTCGTGATGGGCCGCAAATGGTATGTAAGAAATAAAAAGTGGTGATTGCTGACTAATAATAATAAAAATGTAAAAGCAGGAGGGCGCATAAAGAAGAGAAATAGACATTAAGAGGGCTGCCGGGCACTACGCCCTGCAAAAGCAATCTAGAGTGAGCAGATAAGAAAAGCAAAGTTTGCAAGTGTGGCAAAAAATTAACAAAGAGTCAAAATGACATATTCGGCGCAGCTCGGCGCAAAAATCGGCTAAAGCACAGTTCGGCACAAGATTTGCATTTTGGAGCAGCTCAGCGCAATCGGCGCAGAATTAACATCCCTCAATCCGTTACTTAGAGTCTGAGTGATTATTCGCATCACAGTAACGAATACATACAGCTTGCTACAGCTCTATATACCAGTAGTTCATCAATCTAAACAGTATGTTGCAAGAAATTTGCAACATAAGTATGTGAATGGAAAAGAAAATTAGAAAGGTGTTTATCACTAATAAATATTTATTATTCAAGATCTAATTTAGACTTTTTAAAGTTATACATAAAGATGAAAAGTAACAAAAAATAAAATTATCAAAATTAAAATTACACAAACTGACACATAATCTAAATTTTTAAAAATTCTTAAAACGCAAAACAAACCTAGGTTAGTTGTTATATCTGGTAGTCCTTTAATATCTTTTTTATCAGCCTCTGCAGAACATGAATTGGAGTCTTCTGATACAGCATTTGAATCTGATGAATGAGTGTTTTTACCACGTTTTTGTCGTCTGCTCCTACAGAATTTAAAGCAGTCTGTACTTAATTTACAGAATACAAAACATCTGTCAAAGTTTTATATGTACCGTAATTTATGGAAGAAATGCCGCACCCAGGAAAATGAGCTTAGTTAGCTAGAAAATCATCAGAAACGCCGCAGCAGCCACGATCGGGGGAAGGGGTGATCATAGTCAGAAGAAGTCAATGCCAGATAAAATAATTTCTTAATTAACAAAAAATAAATAAATAAAAAATATGTTGCATTACTTATTAGACCTAATTTATTAGAAAAGCTATTAAGTTGATCGGATATATTTCGGGAGAAATTGGATAAATGGTTTTAAAAAATCTCCTTTTTTCTCCCCTTTCCCATAAAATGTTTTAAAGTATTTACGAAGCTTACGATTTCTATTTTCAAATAATCAGATATCAATGTTCATATTCACAAAGGCGAATTTATAGAAATAAAAAAATAACTTCTAAAAACCTTCTTGCATCCGCACAAAGTTCGGACAGACTACCAGGCGCCATTAAAATGAAAACAGCAATTGATGTGTGAGAAGAGGCTCCAGTTAAAAGTAAACATTTTGTCCCCCTGGATGGCCAGCTGTTGATTACGTAATGAGCTTGCTTCAGCAAATTGTTGTTTTAAACTGAATGTTGTTTAACAACACTTGATCTTTCTATTTATTTATTATTTTTGATATTTATAACATTGGGATTTATTTTAAAAGCACTCGGCATTTCTTGAGCATACCAATTAGTTGGCAGTGTTTATTCATAGAGTTTTCCTGCACAGGGCGCAAAGCGATAAAAAAATAACTTTTAGATTAACTTTATTTTTTGGAGGGGTGGGGGAAGGGCTAAACTCGCACCGGACACAATAGACTAATTTTGGCTGAAATTCAGTATTTTAAGAACAATAGAGGTTCATGTGAAAAACGGGTGCATTTAATAGAGGGTAGTGCACTTTTGCGGTATTTTACAGAACTTTAACCCTTCAAAATATATATTCAAAACTTCATTAAAATTTAATTATAGTTCTAAAGTGTAGATGTAAAAGATTTACTTCTATTTTTTTTTCTTTTTACTTAATTGAGGAGACATCGGTTGGATGTATGAAGCCATCCACTTCAGAGCACCGTACATGGACCCATCTCAAGGCGCTCTGACTTTCTCCAAAACAGAATCAAAGATTAAACCTCTTTTCTATGGGGGTAGGTTCGCAGCTACGCTGTGATCTGTGAATGCTAAAGAGTATGTGTCGGTGGTGGCGCCATCTTTTGAGAAAATTATCACTAAACGAATTTTTCAATTTTTCATTGAAGATCGGCTAAAATAAAATAAAATAATTTTAAACGCCGCACCCAGTAGAAACACCGCACTTACTATTTTTGAACTTTTAAACTCATAAACGCCGCGTCGTTTCTTCCATAAATTACAGTATTCAGACTGTTGGAATCATAAATACTGAATACTATAACTTGCATTTAAAAAATAATTTTTCATGCAGGAAATAAAATTAATTTTGTAACAGGCAAAAAAACAGTAAATTTAAACTTGTTTTAGCATTGCTTTGTTTTAAAACTGTGCTGTTATTTAAAAACTTTAAAAATATAAACAAAGTTAAAAAGAAATTATTGGAATGGTAAAAAGTTCAAATTTTACAGTTAACAAACCATTAGCAAGACAGAGAAAACACATGACTCAGAAAACATTCAGACACAAGCTGTGTGTTACAATCTTACAATTAATGAACCTATGTAAATTATGAAATATTCTTAGAAATAATCCTATTAAAGATACGAAAACGATCGAAACTTTCTGATTTGAACCAACCCCTGCTGTGCCTAAATGTGTTTTCTAAAAATTGCAGTAGACATACAGGCTTATATTACTTAACAAACTGTACAGAAAAACATGCTCAGAGGCATTTTAAGCCGTTTCAGGTTATAACTTTAATTCTAAAGCTACTAACTTTCAAAGCATATGAAATTAGTTTATGTGATAGAAATTCAGGAAAATAAAGCAAAAATAATAATAATAATAATTTCAATATGTACCTAGTGGCATAAGTGCTTGTAGCTGTTGATCTTAGAGTTGATTCAAATTCAGAATCTGAATCAAAAAGGACATCTGAATCTCTGAAATATTAAATAAATATCAAGCAGACAAGTAAGTCATAGTGCATCTGATAATGAACACAGTAGCCCTGTTTAGCAAAGGCTTCAAATTCATAAACAAGTTTTAGTGCAAAAATAATTAATTATTTAAAAAAAAGAGAATCTTAGAAAATATTAAAATTAGCAAATTAAGAGAGAATTCCTGTAAATTAATGCACTGTGTTGAGTATACATTTGGGGGGGGGGGGGGGGGGGGGGGGATTTTGCCAAACAGTATTATATTATTTCAGACCCTTTGAATGCTGCCCTAATGTATTGAAAATATTTCAAGGCACTACAAGGTGACTCCATCATCAAGGCACCAGTAGATGATTAGAATATAAAGGACATCTCACTTCTAAAAAGTTTGAGTCCACTTCTCCAAAACCTTCCAACTTCTTTTTAAAAGGTAATGTAATAAGAAACAATTATTCTCTAATCTCTGTATAATAAAATTTTCTTTATAGCGAATTTTTTAACTGGAACCAAGCAAGTTCGTTATAGGGAGATTCTACTGTATTTTTTCAACAAAATTCATTCTGATTAAAAGTTTATTTTTTTCAATATAAACCATTAAAAAATCGTATAGTAATTAATTTTTAGAAATATTAATTAAAATCACTTGGTAACTCATACTATCAGAAAAAGACATTGAAGTACGGGCAGAAAAGTCAAAGTTGTATTACAGTTAAAATTGTACTTCTTAACCCTCTGGCTGCTCATCCCGCAATTTCCACAGGCAACTCAAATGGAGCAAAATTTGCTCATTCCGTAATTTTCGCGGGCAGGTGTTTTTTTTTCCCTTTATTGAGGAGAGTATTCAGAGTTTTCACCGTTTAACCAGTGAAATAAATTAGATACAGTGTTAGAAGTTTAATTTAAGTTTTGACCAACAGATGTTAGTTGTCGACTAAATATTGGCATTTGAAGGTACTTGGTATTTACCGCTCTAACTTCACTTGTTTTCTGCCTTTTCTAATCAGAAATGGCTGCTAGAAATCATTCAGCAATTGACAGAGTGTATATTCCAGATGGTTTATGAGATTCTGGAAGAGATTTTAGTTTTGATAGTGATAGAGATTTAGATTTTTGCTTGGTAACTCATACCGACGGCGATATAACTCATTATCAGACGTGCAATGAATCTGACCATGATTCAATAAACCTGCAAAGCATTAGGCGGTGGTGCATTTTTTTATATTATGTAATAAATGGAAATTAACAATTCAATTGAAATTTTTTTTTTTTTTAATTTCATGTAATAACATCTGAAATTTGTTTTTCTGAAGCTTCGTTTCTCATAATAAAAATCTATATAAAAAAATCTTTTCTACAAAGAAAAAATGCACATTTGAATTCTCCAATGCATACTTGCCAACTTTTAGAAATGGCCATCAGTTAAATTATGCACGAACGACATTTTTCAAATTTTTATACTGATAACGTGTGGGCATAAATATATCCCTTTATAATACACATACATACATACATATATATATTATATATACACACTGAAAACATACAATAGAAATATTTAAGTGTTTTAAAAAGTTTTTTTTTTTTTTTTTTTTGACAAAATTGCATCTTACCTCTTCTCTTCATTTTAACACTTCCAACTCTTTAATAGCTATGTCCTTTCTTTTATATACAGGTTAATACATATACTTTGTGTACATAATTAAACTATGCATTTTAACTAATGCATTCGTTCTAAGAACTAATGCATTCGTTAACTAAATTTCGTTCTCTATTATTACAGAGCTAAAATACTTAATTTAGTACAATGAAATTTAAGCAAATAGGCAGTTTTTGGATAACTTAAAATTATAGTATAATATCATAAATGAATGATAAAAATTAAGTCCATTGTGTCCACATGTTGTCCAAAAAAAAGTTAAAATTTATAATTGAAAAGGGAGAAGAGGGAGGAATCAGTAGTAGAAAGTTATTCTGCTAGTACAGAGAAGGAAAAAAAAAAAACTAAGTATTTGTGAGGAGAACTATGAGGACGAATCAGAGTTTAATACAGCTGTTGTGGCCCAGGATATGCTTTTGCTGTTTTCTGAACAAGTTACGTTCTTCTGGTGCATTGCCCCATTAACATGCCGTGATATATCGTTGCGACCACCATGGGATGTATTAAACTCACGTCGACATACCACACAAAAAACAAATTTTATCCGTTTTGACGACTTTTTAATATAGGGAAATTCATTTGTGTACGAAACTTTATAAGTTTGAAAATAACTTTTAGATGTTTTGCTTAAAGACATTATCTATCAGCGAACACATGCATAGAAAAAAAAACTAACGAAACAAGTTTACTCCTCACTATAACCGAAAAATCCAATGACTATAGTCTGTTCACCGAGTCGAGAGAACGAAACAAAACAATTGCACATGGAAACTGGCGAAGAGTAAACACCTGGCATTTTGCCAAAGTGCCAAACACAGTATGAATTTCTGCTTTCTTCCATTTACATTGTTAGGTGAATTTAACCTTTCTTAACTCCAAACTAGAGATTGGTGCCAAAAAATGTAATTCTTTGATAACCCATTTGTTTACTTTCGTTCTCTCGTTTCCGCGAACAGACTATAGAGACTGAGAATACCACCACTGACATATGTTCGCGCTTCCCTTTGGCCCGGAGAAAACTGAGGGATATCGGCCATGACGTCTACAGGCAGAAAGAGGAGAGCCTTTCTTTCCCTCCTTAAGAGGGGGGAAAAAAAAAAGATTACATTTGCAGCCACCACCCTCCCCTTCTCTCTCTTCTTGTGAGAAAAAAGCCGGTCTCCCGTCCGTCTCGAGGGGGGAAAAGAGTACAGGGGGAAAAACTGACATGGCGGCTTATGTGCAGATTTAAGATTTTCTCGCCGATCTCTAAGCATGACGTCAGACTGCTTGAAATGCGTAAAAAAATAGCCCTCTTCAGTAAACGCGTAAAAAACTAGGAGAATCCATAAATTTTACGGAAGATCCGTAAAAGTTGGCAAGTATGCCAATGTATATAAATTTGAAATACAACAAAAAAAAAAAAAAATTACAGAATTTTTGAAACGATTTTTGGTCCACAAATTGAGCAGTCAGAGGGTTAAGTGATATAATCTTTATGAAAGTTTGTATGTACCTTTCTTATCACAAAATATCATTTAGTTTTGTATGGGATATTTTATAATATTGGTTATTAAATTAAAATATACTAACTGTATGATAACTCATGTTACAACACAGATGAATGAAATTTAAGAATGACTACAAAAGGAAAATAAAATTTGATATTTAGATTTATTTAGCATTTACATGAATTTAGATTGGTTTATTTCGCTCATAATAATAATAAAAACAATTAACATTGTTCAAATGCATCTACTTCCTCATTGAAGTCATAGTACAAGCAGCTTCTGGTCTGTTCGGCTCGGACTGGTCAGGTCAGATGGTCAGCGATTGCTGAGGGCCCCCAGCCAAAGGCAGCCGGAGATAAGCCCCCCCTCCCCCCCCCCAAAAAAAATAAATATATTACTTTATAATAAGAGTAATTTGATATACATCAGAGTACTTTTATAATTTGTTCCCCAGTAATCTTGCACCTTTAAGCAAAGAAAGACACCAGAAACGCCATGACTCCAGGGGAAGCCCTGAAAAGACACGGCCCCAAAATCTTTAAAATAATTAATGCGGTTTTTAGGGGCATAAGCCTAATTTTCAAATATTACATAGAGTAATATTCAGTTCCCTCTAAACTCCCCAGTAAGGGAACCCTTTGCAAGCTGTAGTCGAGGACCCCCAAAGGAGTCAGTCTAGGCCTGGGGCTGCATGGTTGCATTTGGTTAAGACTGAATAATGTGGCAGTACACATTATTTTCATCTGGTCTGAAATAGTTTTATCCTTGTTCTTTCTTACATAATGCAGAGATGAGATTGGAAAAAAAGCAAAAAAACTGAAATCATGAAAGATGTAAACTATGTAATCTGGAAAAACCATTTTAGACGAATTGGAATCGCACTTTCCATTAAAAGCCTGATGACCGTGATGAATATGACGTCATATCGATTGCAACAGCTCGTTTTCTTATGCAAATGATTCTCTTTTTTTTTACTCTCGAAAATAAAATGGAGCTGAAAATAGCAAAAAATTGCTTATAAATTAGGGAACTGGTGGATTTCCAGATTTTTAAAGTAGCACAGATTGTTTATATTTTTATACATAATTATGTAAATTTTCAAGGGGATCATATAAACAGCATAGATGTTTTATGCTTTTTCTGCTTTAAAATCTTTTTGCCAACACAGCTACAAAAAATTGGAATAATTTCTTACCCAATTTATTTTTTTTAAATTTGTTTCTTTAATCCTTTTCCATATGGAATTGCTCATATGCAGATGTTAATGAAATCTAGTTTATGAAATTGTGACAGTCAATACTTACGAAGACATAGCATATTGGTCATCACTGGATGCATTATCTTCTTTTAGCGAAACTTTTTCTACATCAATATCCATTGGCATATCAGGAACATCCGATTCATAACCTTCCTTATTTTTCTCCACAACTTCAATATGATCTAATTCAGCTAAATATTCATCACCACATTCCTTGCCATCCTGAATTTAAATAGCATGTTTTAGAAAAATGAAGTATACTGATAGTTATGATAATGTAGAAACACAATGAAATTTTATATGTTGTGAATGTGTCCAAGATTTGTTTACATCTGTCAAGATATCATCGATAGAATTTTTACTTTCTACAGTTATATATTTACTTATGCATTTACTTATTTATTAATTAGTTAAGCAAAGAAAATTATGTATCTAGAAAAAAAAAAACTAATAATTTCTGAAACATTTTTTCTGCTGTAAACATTCAATATTTTTTGAGATTTGATATGCACAGAGATACATTTTTCACTATAGTAAATTTCAAAGTTTATTTTCTTTCAAATCAATTCAAACAGAAGTCTCCCTACAAGATTCACTTTATTTTATTAAAATTAATATTAAAATTACTTGATAAATGTGTAAAATTGAGTTAGATTTAAAAGTCACAAAAACTGTCACTGTGAAGGTGTGAAATCATTAAGAGTTGCTACCAACACAGTAAAGTCAACATGACTTACTAGTAACAATGTGACTAGTTTGTGACCACTGTGACCTTTGTGATGCAGCAGTGATTCTTTTGTGAATATCTGTGGAATTAGGATTTAAAACTTTTTATCTTTAACACCATATAAAACATCAATGTTACCCATTGTGATTTAAGCAGTTGTGTTATCATAAATATCAATATAAGAAATTCTGACGAAATAAAACACCATACTTGATCTGCTCCTTGTTCTGTAAGCAATTGTCCAGCATACACACAAATGAACTGACCAGCATCAATGTCATCTAAACATCGAATTCCCCAGCCTTTATACTGAGTTTTAAACATCTGTAAACGGACCTATAAAAAAGGGAGGGGGTAAAAATTATTTATAAATTCATCCTTATAAATATATTTTGATACTTGCCCCTCAAATTATATTCTGCAGTTATATTGTCATATTTAACAGCAACTTTGAGTAATTTGGTTCAAAATGGCAAGTTATTAACAAAAATAATATTTTTTTTTAAAGTTTAGGATTTAAAAGAAATGCATACATTAACATAAATATACATAATATAATTGAGATAGGAGCAAAATGGACATTTCCCTCTCATGACTAAAATACATTCTACAAGTTCAATTATTTCCAACACAGTGATTTCAACCCCCCCCCCACCCCCAGCAACGATTTTTTTTTCTGTTCCACGGATATAATAAAAATAAAATTAAAACTAAAAACAAGTAATTCATGCTGAAGTCAATGACGTAAGCAAATGCTTTCCGCAAGCATGTTGTAGGCGTAACATTTCCCCTTTTGCCGTTGGTAACGATGATTCAATGATTCACCCTTTTTTTTTGAAAATTCTTCTCCCAGCGTTGTTCGCATCCACCTTTTTTGCCGGTTGCATACGTCTTACTGGGATTGTTTTCTCGTGTGCCCTAGGGAACAGGGGATTTGACACCAAGAGATGAACAATGGACTTGGATTAAAGATCACAGATAAGATATATATTTCCTTTTATTTTTAAATCATCCAGTATATTTGAAATATCTCAATGTTGTGTGTGTAAAGGTGACATATCTAATATAGTCTAGAATAAACAAAAGTTGTTAGTGTATTCCTTTGTCTTTCTGTAAGCCTATGCGATCACGGCTCAACGCCATACCCCCCTCCCCCTTCGACCGATTGAACATTAGTAACTAAAATTCATTCATGACTGAATCGATATTAGAAAAGGTGAGCTAAATTTTTTTTTACATCCTTGACATCAAACTTTGTCAATTACTACTTTAGAAATTCAGAAAAAATTCTAAATTCATAGGTTAACAATTATTTTCGGCAATAAAGCATATTTAAAAACATAGCTACAGTTTCTCTTGTGGCATTTCGATAAGCAAAAGATAATCATATCCATCACACATTACTTGCTTTAAACAATGACAAATAAATAATTTCTAAAAATAAAGAACATCTCTTTTGAAACACAAAAATTCAGACTTTAATAAAAATTATACTATACATACTGTTAATCCATTCTGTACAACTCTGTTTCCACATCGAGAATTGCATTTGCATCGACTATTGCACTCATATATCCTATAAAAAATGTAAATGATTTTCAAAAAAATTCAAATATATGCTACGAATAAAATGTAACAATAAATCAGTGACATAAATTCATAAATACAGAGATGTGCAATAAAGGGGGTGATGAGAATGAAAATGTTATGAGGGCCTCCATGTACAGTAGGGTGGAGAAAAAAATACTTTCTTGAAATTCACATTGAGTCATTAAATGGTAAGAAACTGATAAGAACAAATTGTCTCCGAATTTCAGCTCAAAATATTACCATCTTCAGGTTCCACACCTCAAGCGAATATATTCCCAGTGTCTTTTTAGTCCTTTATGAATTTCTATTGAAATAATTTTGTTTAATTAATTAAACAAACATAATTATTTCAATAGAATAATTATGTTTAATTAATTAATACTCCGATACACCTGCTCTATCAAGAACAACGGCTAGTTCGGGCATTTGGTTTGTCTTCGAGATTTAGGGAATCTCATCCTTAGTCATTTTCCGACATTTGGCTTCCTGACTAACGAAATCGTCAGCATTTTCTTAAGTATATTCCATTTCAGAATCAGATCCTACGTCGACGTTTGCTTCTAAATGTACGATTTCCAGCCCTGACATATGATAATAATGTATTAATAAAGATATTTAATAATGAAAGCATAACTAATTATTAAATTAATTAATTAAACATTATTATTTTAATAAAAAAAAAGTAGAAATATATTCGCTTGAATTGTAGAACCTGAAGATGACAATATTTTGAGCTGAAATTTGGAAACAATTTGTTCTTATCAGTTTCACACCATTTAATGACTCAGGCAGTGTGAATTCTGAAATAAAGTTTTCTTTGCTCTACCCTAATGTACAGTAGGGTGTTCCGCACATATATAGGAAAAAGTTTTTTTCAAGCAACACTATCGCAAGAGGTATCAAAAGTTGCATAATTTTACACAGATTATGAAATGGTAAAAAAAAAAAAAAAAAAAAAAAAAAATTGCGTTTCATCTTGAGGTTTCGACCTCACCTTGCAGTTTTGTAAATTTTTCGTTTTTACACTATATACCGTAGGCCTAAAATAATATAAAATTCAAGTTTAAAGGGAATTTTATTACAGAAATAAACGAAGCATGACTTTGAAAAACATAATAAACAAAATAGATGTTATATGTAATGAAAAACTTAAATTTATTTTTGTGTCCAAAATTTGGCATTTCTGCTTAAGATTGTAACCTTGTTCTAATAAAGCCATCTCAAGAATCAATGTCAGTTACTCTTTGTGAGGCCTCTGTTACCAGTTTATCAAATCTTTCCAGTGATTGTGTGTGACAAGCAAAGTCAACAATATCCAAGCTCTTACCTGTTGCCATGATTAGAAGGTCCTCATCAGAAATATGTCAAGAATGGGGGGAGCTGTAATCTGACACTAACACCATTCAACAATTTCAGTGTAATCTGTTGCAGAGAAGTTAATTTTTGGTGGTTTAAAAATCCTGCATTTAACATCCCTTTTAGCTTCTAAAGCTTTTATTATTCTTCGGAATGCTAGCTCCCGAATATAGTCTCTCTCGTCAAACAACATGCTGAAAAATAGGTTTTCTGGGTGTGCAAAGAAAGCATTTCTTTCGACAAAAGAATTCACAACATATCTCAAATTTTCTGGTAAAAATCAAAAGTACGTAATCAACTGAAAAATATGTTTGGCTCCATCCTTAAAAGATGCATTTTGCTTGATAAGGAACCAAATTGGAGCATATACTTTAACCACTAGAGCTGAAGCAAACCGCATGTATTCGGTACTAAGATACGGATAATCACTCAGACTCGAAGTAACGAATTGCTACTTTTCAGTTGATATCGTTACTCGTTACTCGATCCGAAGCTGTTTCGGATCGATCAGCTTCGAACTTAGAATACAGACTGCCAGGCGAGGCGAACTAGGGGGGAAGCGGGTTCCAGTAATCGAGTACTAATATCTTCTGTTATTTGTTACTGGATATCGGATCGCAGTTTCAAGGGGGGAAAATGACTTTTGAGTGTGCATTTCGGATCGACCAGGTTCGAACTTCAAATACAAGACTGCCAAAGGGAGAAAATGAATTTCAGTATTTGAGTAATAGTATGTTCCGTTCCGTTACTAGATACCGGAAGTATTATGGATTCTCGCTGTTTGAAGGGAAAAATCACTTTCGGTATTTGAGTAGTAGTATGTTCTGGTTGCAATTCATTTGTGCCGAGCCGAGTGGTATCGTTTTGATGAGGTTTGGAAGAATCCGTATGTTTCGTTACAGTTATGGAGATGGATATACTATCTGCTGCTCTATTGATATGGGTCATACAATGGGGGGATAGGATCCGGTGTATAGTATGTTCTTATGAACTTTTTTTTGAGGGGGGGGGAAAAGGGGATGTTCTTATAATTGTAGAGGAGCAATACATATAAGAGAAGCATGTTAGTAAGGGGTGCTAATTTCGGGCTTTCTAACATTTTAGTACTAAATAGTGGTGCAATCAGAATTCTTTCTTTCAGGGTGGTTCCGAAACAGGATTGCGAACTTAACTTTTTCTTTTTTTAGCTAGAATCGAAATATGAGTAATAAATAACAAATTATTTAAATACACCTTTTAAAAAATATATTTTTATAAAGTAAACGAATTCACACATTTTTATTATTTGAAATATTATTTGGAACTAAAAAAAATATTTAGCATGGAAACCTAAACACATTTTTTAAGTAATTGTTTAAAAAATATATAAAAAATTGGGAGCTACCCAGGATTTCTATGCCCACCCCTGCGTAAGCCACTGGTATTAAAATAATTCAATAAAGTTCAGTATGTTTCTAAAATGTCGGCGTTTAGGGGGCCATCTGCCCTATTTTATGGTACATTTTATTCCATGAACTCATGGAATACGCATAGTTCGGTGCAACCATTCTTTCTGTATGAAAGGAGTGATAATTTTTGTTTAAAGAATGCTCTCATATATGCACCCACAGAAGGGGCTAACCCCTTTCATCCCAAAAGTGCAGAAATAGAATTGGAAATATCTTAAAAATAGATAATTCTCACTGAATTAAACAATTTTAATTTAAAATATGGTAATTTTTAATTTACTTCAAAAAATCGTCCAGAAAAAGGAGTTTTTAATATGAAATAAGAACTCACAAATAATAAAGATATTATGCTTGTAGAGACGCAAAGTAGTTGATATTATACTGAGATCCCCTGCCCTGTGAATTTAATATATGTGGCCCAATCCCTGGATCTCAGTATTCGAGAACCCGCTCCGAGAAAAAACACGAGTCACAAGCTTTCCTTTACACTTTTTATGATAAGAATGAACAGGTTAAACCAGCGTTCAGACTTTAAAAAAGGGAGGGTTGAGAAAAAAAATGAATGGCATATGTCTTTGGAAGATTTCTATGTGCACTCAGTAATTCGGATAATTTAACATTGTATAAAACCATAAATGTGTATAAAAACAATCTGTAAATCAGAGAAAATAAGCTCTAAATACAACTTTGTACAACTTCGCTAAAAAAAATTCTTTTTGGTTAGGTTTTGTTATGGGTTTATGTATGGACGGCATATACCCATAACAACACTGTCCCGGATGTGTTGTTATGGGACACATATAACACCCTATTACCGATTCTATTGTTAGTAACGAAAGTAACGAGTAACGAATACAGACTTGCCAACCTGGGAAAATCAAAATGTGTAAAACAGCGCGCGAACAGAAATTTTGACAGTTTTTGCTATACAACGCGTGAGCATTATTTTTTACCTTTCACCATAGAATGCACGAGTATTAGTTTTAATGCATTTTATATCACAATTATTTGTTTGAAGTTTAAGTATTAAATAAAGCTAAGAACAATAAAAGAAAATGAAGTTGTTGAATAAAAGGCAAATCAATACACCATCTTCCAGATTCCAGCTAACAATTTATTAATTATAATCACTTAACTGACTTGAAAAAACTCATTTTGACTGTGCTGACTTCAAGAAGCAGCATAGCTTTTTCGGCTTTCATAATAATAAGGCTTTCCAAAATCTTATTAGACATGTTGCACCGGAATTCATTTCCGTTTTTCCGAATAATACTGAAAACCCTCTCACATTCAGCATGGTCAGCTGCTAAAATAGGAACATTGCGTTCGATCAACAAAGATGTAAATAACAGTTGTGCATGAATAACATCCGACTGTCCCAAGGGCGGATTAAGGGGGGGACCGCCCCCCGGAATATCCGGAAATGCGTTAAAAAAAAGCGCAGTATGCGTAAAAGCGTAAACAGCAACCGAAATGCGTAAAAGTTGGCAAGTCTGCGAATACTTAGTAACGAATAGCGAACATCTAAGTAACAAATACATACGGATACTCATTTTGTCGTTACTTTTACAGCACTATTAACCACGTAGTTGACTAGCAATTTCAAATTTTCTGATGGATTAAGAGTACTTACGTAAAGTCCGAGTATACGATTAGCAGAAGTAAGCCATTTCGAGTGTGCCATTTTCCCAGATTGACGATTAGTCAGCTCAGGAGTACAGGAACCAATTGATACAGCTTGACATATCTCATAAAGATTTTTTGATCCGTACTTAGTACTTCGACAAATCAGGCAAATTACCAGAGACCGCAAAAAAAAAAAATTTACAGTGGTTTTATTTTCAGGACCTGAAGTGGGACCATCCAAGATCCAGAATAAATGACGAAGGGGTAACTCGTTGGTATGAAGCATGCACACACACCATTGTAACGGCCTTTCAAAATACTTCTCTAAATATTGAATTACACCACCTTTCCAACCAGTATTAGTTGCCGTTCCATCACAACCAACACAAATAACTTCATTTAAATCCAAACCTTCATCGTCTAGATAAGTTGTGATGGAATTAAAAATTTCCTCCAGGTTCAGCAAAAATTGAAATGTGCTCTTCTAAAACTTCTTTGCGATGGTAACGATCCCTATTTTCTCATTTATCAGGGTTTTGTCTTTTCTTCCATCAAAGTAACTGCTTTTTACTACAAAACCTTCAATCTCTTTTAACGCTTCTTTTCGGGCTTTTGATACTGCTCTGTGTATTTTGTTTTTATCAATTACTAAAGTCAAATCTTCTTTTGTTTCCAAACAAACATCAGCTAAAACCGCAGAAGCAACAGCAGCAGCAGATCAGATTGATAAACCATATCTATCACAGACCTTAGCAACTATTGGCAGCGTCAGAGTATTCCAATTCACTTTAGAAGTGGACGGTGTGGCTGTCGAGGGCATGTTTTTTAGGGATTCCTCTGTAATCAGATGTGTTTCTGGTGAAAATGCACATACTGAATCTTCATTACAATTTTCTAAGACACAGTTGGTATTTGGGGTAAAACAAAACTTCTTTCCTGCCCTTACCAACTCTTCAATTTTTCTCTGAGATAATTTCATCAATATAGCTGTTTCTTTCTTATCAACACCGCTTAGAAACCATTTTCCTGTCATTTCTTTGATTCAACAAAAAACTTGTCTCACTGATAGGAACTTTCTTAGGTTTCAAACATGAACAGGATTCAAATAAATTGCATTTACAAGCAGCAACGTCGAAGAGCTTATTAGATGACTAAGAAACACTTCAGGTTGTTTTGAAAACTAACATTTAGTTTGTTTAGGGAGTATCTTTTCAAACTGGGGTAATTTTTGGAATCGAATTTCAGTAATTAAATAACTCGTTCCTTAGTTACGATTATTGGAAGCTTTTGTACAAATATTATTGATCTCTTCAGAAACAATCGCAAATATATCTGAATTGGGTGGATCTTTTCCATTATTCTTCAATTTCAGGTCGCTCGACATGTAAAATACATTTAATGACATCCCTTATAGTTGGTAGCTGTCGATCGTCAAGTTGTTTGTATGGTCCCAATATAGAGCAAGTAGTGTCACTACGCCTTGAATTCATTTTTTGTCACTACGCCTTGAATTCATTTTTTTAAAGTCACAACTGTACTTTTAAAGCAAAAAAATTTTTTTTGCTACGAAGAAAACACTCATAAGTAAAAGTTGAAACTTGAGGGAATTAAGAGCATACCTGCCAACATGCAATTTTTGAAAATCTTACAATACCACGGTGTCACACAGTAACGCAATAAATATGCCTACTAAAGATAAAATGTAATCAAACACAATTTTTAAAATTACTATTCAAATTTAGTACACTATTTTTAATGCATATGCACATATTGGAAAGGAGGGGCATTTATTTGGTATCTTTAGAGTACAAATGTTCATAAGTAGCTGATTTGGCTGCTTTTAAAAAATCCTTATCAAACTCTTGCTCATAGCAATGGCCTTTGAGTTTCTTTTTGCAATTAAAATGTCTTCATTAGACAAAATACTATGAAATAGTGTTCTATTTTTCTTAACACTGCTAAACAAACATTCACAAGCAGCATTACTGTGTGGTACAGTCAATATGCTTAGCATAACATTCGATCATATTTAAATTTCCCACTAGCAGCTGTTAATTTTCTCAATCTCAATTTTTAGCCCATTTTTTGTCCATTCTTTCTTCTGATTGAACTTCCTTCGGCAAATTATCAATTTGCAAAATTGAGATTGAAGCTCATCCCTGACTTCATCTACTGGCTTGCAAACATCATTTCCACATACTTCACGTGAGCACATATTTGGAAATAAATTTAAAAAATAAACTATATCTGAAAATGATTTGGCCTCACCATGGCACAAATGGTTCTGCCACTGAAAATGGTAGATGGCTGAAGTGTGAAGGTCCCGGGTTCGGGTCCCATCGCGCGGCTGTCGATCCGGAGTTTTGGTAGGTTTTCTCCAGATGTAACGTGAATACGCGTTAGAACCCCTTAGAAAGTCCTCCTACCAAGGCACCCCCCTGGCAGATCGCCCTAGTGTAGCGTTGCCATAATCACACACAACAACAACAACTGAAAATTATTTGTCTGCAAGATTATTTATGTTTGATACTTAGCAAGATTATTCATGTTTGATACGCAATTTTGATGTCGGTCCTATACACGGAGCAAAAAGCAAAATTGCATCCCCTTCGCGATTTGACGATACACGGAGATTCCTTTGTAAAAGATTCAAGGAAAACTTTATTATATTTGTTTATGTTTAATTTTAGACATTTCAAATTAATATTTCACAACTTCAAATTAAACTGGACAATTTCATCAACACGTGTTTGTGATTGAAAGTTGTTCTTGCGCTTGCGCTTACGGATGGGAGCCAAGCGGTATTGGGAGGGAGATATTTCTAAACGAATGCGCATCCACCTCCGTGCATGCGCAGCAGCAAACTTTGCCAAAGCATGGCCACTCGGCATGTCGATTACGAACGCTCCCATCCCACTTCTCCTAACACGTCACAAGCCAAGCCGCGGGTGGGAGGGAGAAAAAAAAATCTGTGAGCCAATCATAGCTTTCGCAGCATCGGAGATCGGAGGAAATTCCTATTCCTATTTTCCCTCTCGGGTTAACAGTAACACAGCGTATCAGTGCAAGAAGGCAGAAAAGGTAGGGGAGGGGAGGGAGTTAGCGTAAATATGGAAAATAAGACGATCTAGTGTTTTTACGTTCGACGTAACGTCAATTGGTGATTTAAATTTTAAAATACTCCCCAAAACCACTAAATTTTAAAACATAGTAAATAAAATCACAATTGCCTAAACTTTGCCAAAAAATCGTACAATTTTGCCTTGCGGCCGTATAACCGTACAACTAAGCTAAAATCCGTACATTGTACGGCCAAACCGTACAAGTTGGCAGGTATGTAAGAGGTTGAAAAGTTACATACAAATTGAAACGTGCCGTGCTTCCTATGTTACGCCACACTCTACTTTCCCTTTCATGGATGATTCTACTGTCAAAAGGGGTGAGAAAGAGTGTCGAAAGGGCAATTTTCTGAAGTTCTAGCACAGAGATAAACACTGAAAAGAACACTTTTAAATCAATCTGATTAAACAAAATAAACAACCGATAGTCTTTTTCCTGAAATCAAAGCAGACCTCACATATGCGCAGAAGCAGATGGCTTGTGACGAGTGCACAGGCAGATAAGCAGATGTTTGATAATCTCCATAAAAATGACAATTTTTAAAACTTTAACGATGGGTAGAACCCTGAAGATATAGTTTTACTTTGTTTTCAAAAATATTTTGGTAATCTACAATCAATTACGAAAATTTTGAGGTCTTGCATCAGCGGAAGCTGAAAAAAAATTTAGGGACAACCGAATGTACAGTGGCCTATCACACTAGTTTAGAGTTAATACTACTGCTATTTCTGCTGCAGTCCATACACTTTGCATCTGCAACATACAGATCATAAATGGAAGCAAATTAAATTAAACCTGTTGAAGTTCGAAAATAAAACAGATTTTAGAAAAATAACATTTAATATTCTATATACATACTTTATAAGGATCAGGTATCATACAAAATGTAACTGTACAATAAAATTCAAATGCATATAGTATTAAATTTATAGTACACAAGCTCTCAAAGATTTTAACTTTTTGTCCTCGTAGCAGCAGGTCAAAAACAAACATTGTTGGGGTTGAGTAGTAGCTAGCTGCTGACGGGATGGAGAAAGAAACCATGGAGTTGAAAAGGTGGTGCAGCTGCCACAGCATAAATGGAGGCATGAATGGGTTAAATAGTTCTTTGTGCCTTGATGGATGCACTCACCTACTTTGCAGAGCCACAAGTGGTGGCGGGATACTGGGAAATAAGTTGCCAAAAATGTTGACTGTTTTAAGATTTTGATCATCAAAAAGAAAATTTAAAATTGCAAAATACAACTAATGGCTGCTAATTTTGAACCCAGTATCTACTTCAGATGAATTTTAAGTAAACATGTATTTTACTATGCTGCACATTAAAAAAATCTTCAAATAAAGTGTAATTCCCAATACGACAACATTTAATAAAGGAATGAGCTTTCAACATAAAATTTGTTTTAAAAATGCATAGTAGGCTAATAAGAGGTGGGGTTAATTGGGAAAGTATAAATTGAGCTCTCACCCAGTCACAACAGCTTCTCTTAACCTTCGGAATTTGTAGACAGCATCTCCAGTATTTTTACCATGTCTTCCATAATTGGTATGCTGTTGACAAGCACAAGTAGCAGGATTCTAGCAAAATAGAAAATGTTAAATTTTTACCATCAATACATTTCAAAATAAAATACAAGAAAAAAATTACAAACATAATATGCGCCTAATAAATCATTAATGAAATTGAGACTCCATTTAAAAATAATGAGTTTAACATAAACGATAAATATTCTAATTTTCATATTTTTATATGAATTTTTTAGTAATTAGTTAGGCAGTAGCTGCAAAGAACAATTTTTTAATGAAAAGGGTTTCAAAATTTAAAAGAGACACAGTGAGTTAAATAACAAAACTATTTGAGAAGAAAAATACTCATTGCAGTACTTTTCAGCAGCTTTAAAAATAAATAATTAGGTTAAACATATGAAATTATTCTGAATGTTTTTTTGCAAACTAGACTGGGAATTTTTATCTCATTCTCATTAGTATAACTGCAAGTCTCATGAAACTTTCAGAATACAATTTTATGCACAGAAATCACTAAATCAGCTGAGGTGTCATCTATTTTAGGAAATACATTGATACCACAACTGACTGCTAATAATTATTTTAGTACAGGCATGCTGCACTAACATACATCCATTATTATTAGCAGTGCTAAATAAAACCAAGATTATACAAATTTCCAAACCAACTTCTAATTTTTTTTTAATTATTGTATGCATGAAATCTTTTGCATAAGTAAAAATAACCCACATTTAAACTGTTCTTATGAAAGCACACTACACATAAATGACACATTCAGGGATGAGAATGCACAAATATGAAAAAAGAGGAAGTGTGTGAGCATAATTTTGACCTCAAGCAAAATTCAAGTGCGAGGTACACATTCTTGATATATACAGGCATGTTAACTCCAACATTCGATTCGGGAGCACCACGGGAGCACACAAAATATAGCTTCCGAGAGGAAAACTAAGATTTGGGATCAGAATTAATGATTTTGGAGCATAAAATTGAAGATTTCTGTGTTGACTCTAGAAAAAAAGGGGGCAATTTCAAAAAGGGCACTTTGGGGTTCCACGAGAATGTACAGGCAGATAACATATCTATAAACTGGTTTGAAACTATCTGAACCCCGAAAATTTAACATGTTGAATATGAGTCGTAATAGATGTTCTGACTTACAATGCATAGTTAGATTTTTTCCAGTTTGTCTTTAGTTTCCCTTAAGTTTATCTTAGTTACTGGATCACATTCATAATATGATATTTCATATATTGGTACAAACTTTTAAACAGAAAAGGACTGTCAGTGTAAGTGGATTAGGATAGATGTGTTTAGCATGTAATAAAAATAATAAAATTTCTGCAGTGCAGGATGTATAAAATTTAATAATATAAATCTTATTTAAATTCTTTTGTTTGCAATAATTATTGAATGATTAGCAAGTAAAGATTTTTAAAATTACTCAATGTATACCTTTATTACTATTAGACATTATTTGGAATTGCATCAAGCAATTCAACTCATCCATCAATTGATAACTATAGAAATTGGGAAGATTGAATTCAGAACACAGAAGATTGCTAGAATAAATGACATAGTCATGCAAATTTTGTATTACATCCAATGGTTGGAATGTACAATACCATATCAAATCACTGAAATATATTTGTTCTTCCTCTTTCATTTCTAATTTAATGTTTGCTCATTCATAAAAAGTGAATATAATATTTTTAAAAAGCACTATTCTTTAAAATAAATAAAAATAATTACTACATGTAAGTTTTTTAGCAGGTATAAAATAAATATTTTTTTTTAACTCACAGAATTCTCCAAAGGTATGGAATACAGCTTAACATATTTTAAATAATTTATTTCTCATAAAGCTTTATTTTTAATTTTTTGTAACGTACTTAAAAAGGTCTCTTTAAAAATTCTTTCTTAAGCCTTGCTTTAATCTTTTGAAAATGAAAAAGGTATTAATATTTTATTTTAACTATCAAATGTTTTTAATCAGCTTAAAATAATTAAAACAATAAAAATAATTAATATCCTCTTGCCAGAAGTACTCAAACAAATTATATATTAAAAAACCTTCCACAATTATTTCGATTTTTTTAAAGTTTTTAAAAACTGAAAATTAGCTTAAATTGATGACAGTTTGTTTTATGAATAACCTAACTGTTAACTTATGACACAGTTTGTTTTCTTAAGACATCCTTTCCCAGATCTAGCTATCTTTTGCTTGTAATATTTTTTTTTTTTTTTCCATTTACAAATAGTCAAACTATTAGTTACCTAATATAGTAAGAAAAAGCTTATAAGTTGTAATACTTCAAAATACAGGAATATCCTGTCTAATTTATTTCAGAATCACATTTTGACACATCTGGTGAGGTAATTTCCTATATGATCTAAACTTTTGTAATGTGCAGGGATGAGAATCTTCTGCAGAATTCTGCGTTTTGGTTATTTTCTGCATATTTTGCTTCCCCCCTGCATTTAACATTCCTGACTTTCTGCAAAATTGAAATGTCAAACATAAATTGTTGTAAAAAGCAAATTATTCATTTTACAAATTGTAACTTTGTGTAATTCTCTTTAAAATATTAATAATACATTGTATAGATAGTGAAATTCAATGTGTGAAAAGTCTAGTACAGCTTGTGAAGAGATTGTCTAATTTTTTTTTTTAGTCTCTACAGTAATTTCATTCACAAAAACTATGTTAAAAAATTTAATAACTTCATAAAAATTTTGATATGAAATCATCATCCGATTTCATTAATCAATAATTAATGATATCGAATGAAGATTTCATTAATTATTTCTTCTAATAATCTATATTAATTATTAGAAGAAACAATTAATGAAATCGTCATTCAATATTAAGAGAAGTAAACTTATAAAATTAAAACTATAGTATGTTTAAGTCCAATTAAAAATATGGGTTGGGAAGGATAAAAATGAAATTTTTTTTTAATGCTAAACTTCCCCAATAAAAGCTTTTTCGGCAAGAATAACATAAATAATACTATAGCATAAATGTCATGAATAACACATCATATTTCAATCCATAATAGAAATTAAGCAAATATTTAAATTTTCTGGAGCAATAAATTCCTTAATTACCCGACAATTATCAGTACAGTCACATCCACATAGAAAGTTGGGATCTAAGTTTAAAAATACACCTTCACCGGGAAATCTTTCAGCAGAATATTCCACATAGGGAGGTGGATCATCTGTCAAGCTATTTACACATGGAACAGGAACATTTTCCCTGCCCTTAGTTATGTCATCATCCTTGTAAAATACCTAAAATAATACAATTTTTCAGATAAAATTTAAAACATTTTTTTCAGAATGATTAGTTAAAATTAATTCTTAAAAGCAATTTGTGCATTTATGTAGTATATACTAGCCGAAGTACCCGTCGTTGACGGGTTAGTACTGAATGCAAATTTCCAAAAAGCAAGAACTTTCATCAGCATTGTAGGAGTACACAGAATGGACGTAGTATGTTGCCAAAGTAAAGAAAGCGAAGTTATAATTTTTATGTATTGTTAAAATATTACAGGTTAGAGAGTCACTAAGTAATATTATTTCATTCGCTTTAGTCGTAATTATGTGATGTGCGAACGAATATTTACACATATTGCAATAATTTTTGCAAAATCTCTAAATCTAATCAAAATTTTTGAAAAATTGGAAGCCTAGAATTTAAGTTGAGTGACAACCTATCATGTTACCCAATTTCGTTTCATTCCCTGCAGTCTTTATTTCGTGATGCTGGAACAAAATTTCAGCATTTTAAAACGATTTTCACAAAATCACAAAATGTAATCAAAGTACTTTAAAAATTCAACGCCTATAAATTAAGATTAGCAACTACCTATCATATCACCAAATTTCATATCATTCGTATTACGTGATGCTTGAAGAAATAAACGTATTTTGAGAGAATTTTCACAAAATCTCAAAATCTAATAAAAATGTTTTAAAAATTGGACACCTATAATTTATGTTGAGCAACCATCTATCATGTGACCAAATTTCATATCATTCGCGTTAGTCATTATTACATAATGCCTGAACAAAGATTAACTCAGTTTTAAACAATTTTTGCAAAATCTCGAAATCTGATCAATTTTTTTAAAATTAGATGCTTATAGTTTAAGGTGAGCGACAGCCTATCATTCCATCAAATATGATTCTTTCACCTTTGCAGTTATTAAGTGATGTGCAAACACAAATTTATGCAGTTTGAATGATTTTCACAAAATCGCAAAATCTAATCAAGATTTTCTTTTAATTTGATGCCTATATTTTAAGTTGAGTGACCACCAATCATGATACCAAATTTCATTTCAATCGCTTCAGTCATTTTTACGTGATGCTCGAACACAAATTTATGCAGTTTGAAAGGATTTTCACAAAATCTCAAAATCCAATCAAGATTTTTTTTTTAATTCGACACCTATGTTTTAAGTTGAGTGACCACCTATCATGACACCAAATTTCATATCATTCGCTTCAGTCGTTTTTACATGATGCTTAAACAAAAAAAGTGTCATGCACAGAATGACAGACAAACTTTTTTTTTTAGGATCGCACCGGATTCCCAGTTGCTTGAAACAGATAGAAATCGCAAAATTTTTGAATTCCAAGAAATGTAGAGACAAAAGTATAATTTTATTTATATAGATATGTGGTAGTAAAAGATTAACAAGCAGCTTAAATGTTACTACACCAACCAAATTTTTTCTTAAAACTAAAAGTCTAGCCATGTAACTTAAGGAAAAAAAAAAAAAGAAAAAAAAAAAAGAGTGGGAGGTGGGAAGCAGTGAGAAAAGCAAAGAAAAAATAATTAAACATGCAAATTAAACATACTATAATTATAATTTAATCAGTCATGACAACCTTCAACTCAACATGTAAGCTAAAAATAATTTCCCATTAGCAAAGGTTGATTATATGGCTAAGGCTGCACAGCTTATTTTATCCAGCTGGCTTCCTTTATTTCGTTATAATAAAAAAATTGCAGCATATTGAAATATATTGTTGTTGTAAAAATGGTCTTTGATCTGCATCTTGATAGTTGTTTTGCATTGCAAACATCGAAAAGTCCCCCCCCCTCCCACAGGTATAATGGAATTTTACTGACATTCTTACAATGCTATATATAGTTTTATTACTATTATTACCTACTATTACCATGCCATAAACAAATGTTATTCTTTATAAAAGCTTGTGGTATTTTAAAACTCTATTGCAAGTTATTGCTTACCTGCCAGCCTGGGAAAATTAACATCAGTAAAATCTTGTGCTCATTTCAGTAAATTTCCACCTCCCATCAGTAAAACTAAGTTCATTTTTTGTTAATAACTGGAGGGGGGGGGGAGTGTAAATATTTAAATTTAAAATAGGAATAACTTTTTATTCTTACAGAAATGGAGCTTTAAATGAAAGAGTACTAAAGGAAAAATATTTACTCTCAAGAGGGATGGAAAAGGATTGAACACAAAATCTGAACCTGCCCCATTTAATGCTGTTTTTTTTTTTTTTTTCTTTATTGGTTGTTTCTTCGAGAGGGGGGAGGGGGAGATAAAAAATTACATTTAAAATCAAAATAGGAATCAATTTTTATTCTTACGACATTGGACATTTAAATAAAAGAGAGTTGAAGGGAAAGTATATATTCTCTGGACGGATGGAAAAAGATTACACTGAAAAAAATTTAGAACTTCGAAAATCGCCAAACAATCCGTAAAATGACTCCTCATATCCATACATCAGTAAATTAACACTAAAATCCGTATATTTTACGGATAATCCATAAAAGTTGGCAGGTATATGATTGTACAATATAAAATAATCATAACTTGCATATTATAAAGCATACATGCCAAGTTGAAATAATTCAGAAATTTGAAATTTCACTATCAGTATTAGAATTTTCTAGTATTAATACAATATTTTATCAAAAGACAAACCAAATAACAGGGTGGATACAGAAATTGAGTAAAAAAGTTCCCTGATTTTTCCCTGATTTCCCTGACTATTTTTATCAAATTTCCAGAACTAATTATAATACATGCCATAATCTCATGTAAATCACCATCGTGTATCATACACCACTAAGTGAATGCTTCATACAGGGAAATAAATAGTAGAGAACCACAAAAATGCTTAATATTAATAAAATTGTAGTTCAGTTTCATAAATCCAAACATAAAATTTAGTTGAACACTAAAACACAATATGTAGCAGAAAGTTTCCTCATTTTATAGTGTTCAATTTTAAGCATAGGGATGACTGATCAAAATAAACTGGCCACCTAGTCAACTTATTTTATTTCAATCAATGTATCGTTCGAAATTTTAAAAAATATCTAAAAAGGCTTAAAAATGAGCACCATTTATTTTTAAAAAATCATCTTGCGGGGGAGCTTTGCAGGTATCACTCAAATGTCCCATCACTTTAAAAAACACAATGGCGTAGTAGAAGACTAAATCGTCTTTTACTATTCATTTTACCTATGACTTTATTCAGGAAGAAATTCACATGCGAAATTAATTCACATGCATATCCGGTTTCTTGCAGTGCCATATAACCGGCAGGGCAAACGTGCAACTGCCCAGGGCCCACAGATTTTAAGGGCCCAAAAATCTTACATTTTACATTTTTATAATTTTACAATGAAATTACAAAGGAGAAAAATATTTCAAAATATTTTTTAGTTATAAAAACATTAAAAATGAAAATAATTAGAATTTACATTTCTCTCACTCTCTGCATATAAATTAATTTTAAACTTCAATTCAATTATTTGAAATGCTCTATAGTCGGTATAGCACACCAACATGTAAGAAAATAAGTATCCACATTTTCTAAACAGTATTTTTAATGTTAAAAAAATAGCAAAATTTTGAATTATTTGTGTGAATTAGTTGTTATTAAAAAAATATTTTAAGAAATGACTGTTTACGAAAAGTTGTTGTATTCCGTTCATGTTGGGAACTGTGATATAGCATTTCGATGTAATGTTTCAGTGTCTGTTCATTGGCATCCTCTAACTATATTCATTAATTTCGAAGATGTATTTAAAACTTTTCAGAATAAACCAATCATATTTTTTTTTTGTTGGGGCAGGAGGTGGGGGAGGAGTTATTGCTTGGGGCCCAATTTTTTTCTTCTGCCCAGGGCCCACAGTTGACTTGATCGGGCTCTGGTTTCTTGTATGATCTGCATCTTAGAACAGTTCGAATACATGCGCTTTTTCGGATTCGTATAGTGATAGTGCCTACATCACTTGAGTCTCTGATTCATATTTCTATGTTCTCGTATGATCTGTATTCTGGTTTCGGATTCATAAAATGTCTGTATCTGTGCATCAGTTGAGTATCGTGTGATCCAGAACAGAGCTGCGCATCAGATTGACAATTAAAAATGATCTAGTTCACTAGGCAAAAGTGAAAGTTCCCCGATTTTTAAATATTTTTGCAAAATTCCCCCGATATTTCCATGATTTTTCCAGATCGATAAAGTACCCTGATTTTTCCATGATTTCCCTGATCTGTCAACACCCTGAATAATAATAATAACAATAATAATAAAAATAATCTGATTAAAAGAAGGGGGAAAAGCTGTAATTATGTTTTATAGAAATTAATTCACAGGAGGAAGATGGAAGGTAAACAGGAATATTAACATTTACAATGATTAATAATGAAACCAAGACATTCAAACACATTTACAAGAAAAACTTCGCTGACAATATTTCAGGAATTCATTGAGAAAAAGTCTTAAAAATAAGTAAAACATAATAGTAAAACCTGTCTTAAATCAACATGAACCAGAACATTTTTCTGCAAAAGCAAGGTGCCCATTACAGTACATAAGTGAAAGCAGATATAGCAACTACCAATAATCAGTGCTTGCTTAAGACAGGCTTTACTGCTAAAGTATTTCAAGAATTGATGCCATAATATACATACTTCTTTTGGTCGGAAAGATCTAAAGATGTTTAGGTTAGGATCAAAGCTGAACAGATCAACAGTGAGCAGAGATTTTGTAAGATACAAGTATTTTTCTAATTGCTCAGCATGTCTAATATGTCGACCACAAGGTGAACGATAAGCAACAACAACCTTTGTCCCAGGTCCAGTAATACGATATTTTCTATATTGTCTATTTAAGAAAAAAAGGAAGAAAAATATCTGCATTTAATGTGTTATAAAACATCATAAATTCAGGCTTTATGAAAATAGCAAACCAGGACAGGTAGGGTAATTATGAGCACTTTACGCAAGTTTCAACTTTTTGGATTTATAGGCGTTAATTATAGGGAAAATATTGTTTTTATTATAATTGGAGGACAATTGATTTTTCAAGAACACCAAGTAAATATCTTGTTTGATTATTTGCTTTAAATTAAAGAAGTGATCATAATTACCCCCAAAAAGTTACAAAAATTTGGGGATAATTATGACTACTATTGAGGTACCTATGATTACTTGATTTTGTCTGTCAAATATTTAAATATCCAGCAAAGTTTTTAGCATTTTTGCTATTGATTATTTTTTAAATAGTCATTAGCATAATTTCTATAACAGTGAAACCCCGATCTATCGTTCCCGCATTCATCGTTTTCCCGCATTGATCGCTTTATTGCTATGGTCCCTGCACAAATTGTTAAAGAAACCCGCATCTATCGTTCGCCAAAAAGTGACTTTCCCGCGTTCATCGTTGTAAAATTTTTTTCCTGACCAAAATGAAAATGAACGTTAAGGGGATCCATATGTCATATAAACTGTAATTGTTTCCTGGAATTATTTCTTGGTTTATTGATGATCAGATGAGCAGTGGTTGCGCGTTGAAGATGTGTATAGCATGAAATTTAATGATTATATTTCCATTAATCAAGATGGTGAGGCATGCGGTATCCTAAACATGGAAGAAACGTGTGATGATGCAAAAAATGAAAATAATTGTGAAGCAGGGGATAATGTTCATTCCCATGAGGCTAAGCCTGCACTAGCACAAAGTTTGTCTGAAGCAATAACGCTATTTGAAACAGTATGAACTTTTTATACAAACATAAAATCACATAAGAGGACCACGAAAATGTTGTAAATCTTGCTAATTTACTATTTAATTTTCGAAATTTCAAAATAATGAAAAACCCATATAAAATCAAGAATTTTTTAAAGTAAGTATCACTTACTTTTCATCTTCAATTTATTTGTTTCACAAGTTTGTAACAAATTAGTATTAGTTAGTATACAGTCATTGTGTATATGCATAACAATTGCTTTCTTCCTATTTTGACTAAACCCGCATTTGTCGTTTTCCCGCATTCATCGTATTTTCCTAAGCACCCAATGAAAAAGGGTGAATCAAAGGTTCTACTGTATATCATTTATTTATGAGTTAAATATAACAAATAACCAAGATATTTTACAAATTACATTCCCTTAAGTTTTTAAAATGATATAATGCAGACTTGTGTTGGTTTCATTGACATTTTCATTATATTATAGATATGGTCATAAATCCATTTTTAAAAAAGTAGGGGGTAATTATAACCATGATTTTTCTTTTATAAGGTCAGAAAAAGCAATAACATATCAGATGCTCTTAAATACATTACAAATATGCTTTTCAAAATGAAGTGAATATTTGAAAATTTTTCCTTTTGAGCCAAATAACTAACACAGAACTGTCAAATCCATTTACTGAAAATTTTGAGATGGGGTTAGTTCTACAACTGTTGACTATACAGTTGACCATAACTGTTGACTTAAAAATACTTAAAATTAATAATGGAAGGTACCAATAATGAAAAATACTTTATAATCTTTGTCTCAAATGTTTTGGTAAAACTTTATCATTTATAGATTTTTTTTTTAATATCCATTTGTCATAATCGCCCAAACTACTCAATGTGTGGATAAGTAGTTTAAGATAATTTCTCGTTTTATTATTTCTTTGCAATATAATTAAAAACCAAAAAGATAATTTAAAAATTCTTAACCCATATTAGACCACTCAAAAAAATCAACCATAGGAAAAACGTAAATTTTTAAAATTGTGATCAATGTGAGGTACTTACACACATAAAACAGAAATTTTAAAAGTTTGTAATATATATATTTTTTTTTTTTAAATTCAGACTGTCCTATAAATAGGACAGCGGTCCAATACATTACCAAAAGTTACAAAAACTGACTTATCTTGTGAAAAGAACTTTTCTGAAGAGAAATCTGAAAAATAGTTCCTATATAAATTGTGGTATTTTCTTCTGTGGGATTGTGTTTAAACAAACCTAAGCAGTGACATATTTTTACTTTTTGAACATGTGCCATGTAAGGAAAGTATTGTAATCATGAAAAAATTTGACTTCGAGATTTTGGTGTATTTACACGTTTTGAGGTCTTCTGAATTCATTTATGCTATTTTTACGAGATGTATGTGTGTGTGTGTGTGTGCGCGTATGTGTTGTGAACACGATAGCTCCTAAACGGTACATTCGATTGAGCTCAAATTGGGTATATATGTTATAAACCACCATCGTAAGACCGGTATTGATTTTGATGTGTATAGGACTTATAGTTTTTCTGCAGGGCTACGACAAAGATTTATTTTACATTATGGCCTATGGGGGGAAATTCTTGAAAGTGCGCTAGCATTTAAACGGTACATTGGATTGAGCTCAAATTGGGTATATGTGTTATAAACCACCGTCATAAGACCGGTATTGAGTTTAATGAGTATAGGACTTATAGTTTTTCTACAGGGGTACGACAAAGATTTCTTTTACATTATGGCCTATGGGGAGAAATTCTTAAAAGTGTGCTATCGTTTAAACGGTGCAGTCGCTTGAGCTTCATTTTGGCATACATGTTTGAATTATTCATGGATTAAAATTTATTTAAATGCTTGGCAATGATCTTAATCATAAGTGTTCGGAAAGTCGGGTGGAGTCACTCCAGATTTTTTTTTTTTTTTTTAATCCAATTGATTCATTTTTCAATAGTTTATGTTCTGATATTAGTAAATGATGCTGAAGTATAAATTATGTACCTTAAGTCATGAGATATAATGGTCTGAGTGACTTCTCTTTTAAAAATGTCAATAGTATTGTTCTTTATTTACAGCTAATTTCCTTTTTTTTATTATGTTTTCCTAAATGATTACCTTGTTTTGCTTTAAATTAATTATGTACTTTGTTTTCATTTTCCAGGTGTAAAGTTAATATTGATAACGCCAAAATATTCTCCATGTTCGAACATCTATCTATACCAGTTTTCATAGCTAGCTATTGAACAGTCTTTATATGCTGCAGCGCCATCAAGCGACGAATTAAAGTAAGAAGTTGATATGTTGCTGCGCTATCTATTGGCGAGTTAAAGTAATAATGTGCTAAAGCACAATGAAGTAGCTATTTATAGCAAAATGTATAACACGAAAATATTCTCAGTGTTCAAGTATCTATCTAAATCAATTTTCATAGAGATCAATTGTCCGGTCATGAAGTTGCTGCACTGCATTGCCATCTAATGGCGAGTTAAAGTAATGCGCTGCATTGCCATCTAATGGCGAGTTAAAGTAATGCGCTGCAGTGCCATCTAGCAGTGAGTAACAGCTAAATGAATAGTTATACATTTGAGCACGGAGAATACATTCTAAGTATAAAAAGTTTTACGGCGATTGGTCGAACGGTATAGAAGTTGATGCGCTGCAGCGCCATCTTGTGTCAAGTTATAGCAAAACGGATAGCGTAAAAATATTCTCCATGTTCATATAGCCATGTGTACCAATTGTCATCAAAGTCGGTTGAACGGTATTTTCACAGCAAGCGCTTAAACGAAATAAAATTCGGCGTTCTACAGCACCATCTAGCGGCAAGTTACAGCAAAATGGATAAAGTAAAAATATTCTATGTCTTCAAATATCAGTGTGTACCAATTTTCATTAGAATCGGTTGAACGATACTTGCATAGGAAGCGGTCAAACAGAACAGAATTCGATGTACTGCAGCGCCATTTAGCAGCAAGTCATGGCAAAACAGTGTAAAAATATTCTGTGTCTTCAGATATCCATACGTACCAATTTTCCTCAAAATAAGAAACGGTATTTTCATAGCAAGCGGTTGAATAGAATTCGATGTTCTGCAGCGCCATCTAGCGGCAAGCTAGAGTAAAATGGATAGCATAAAAACCTTCTCCGTGACCAAAGACTAAAGTATACCAAATTTCATGGTGATCGATCAAACGATTTTGGAGTTTTTCAATGTCATACACACCCACATACATACATAAACATTCATTTTTATATATATAGATACCTAGAACTACAAACTACTGCAGCTATAAATATAATTTACACTTTAATGATGTACTATGAACATGCAAATATAAAAAAGCACAGCTACAGAAATAGTTGCTTTAGTAGCCTTCAGGATATAAAATAGTAGCCTGACAGTAACCTTTACGGTAAAAATAGTATCCTTTTTAACAATCTAAACAGACTGAAATCTTCTAAACAAAGTTTTTTAAATGTTAAATACACATTTTTGTTTTCTGAAGAAGCTTGTATAATATTTGTGAAGATTAAATTCACTATATATTACTCTGTAGCAGATGGTGCTTGCAGTTTAGTTGTTTCCTTAGATGCAGAAGTTTATAGCCATAACATTATAAAGCAGACAATTTTCAAAGTCTTTTTAGTTGAACATAAAATGCAAAACACATTAGACTCTCAAAACTACATACAACAGAATCAATAAGCATGCATATTATAGAATTTTAGAACATGGAATTGTTAACATAACTTTTTATTGAATTATTATGTGAATTAAAAAATAAATCAATACTCAAAATAAAAACCTGTCTTTTTAAAAATTAAAAAATTTCCTTTTTAAAAATGGGAAAAATGAATAGGTTAAAAACAAGCAGCAGGTGTATTAATATTTATGAAGCATAACATAACCAATAATAAAAATTAATAATGTTATTAAAATTAAGTTTTTGGAATTTTGTTGGATGTAAATCTGTTAACTGGAACGCAAGATAAGAACATTTAATATTCACATAGGATAGCATCAGAATTGGGGTTTCTTGTTAAATATTGCCGGTATCATTTGGCTGGGTTAAATTTTGGAGGCTTATTTTTTGCATCAATTTTGTCAATATTTTGCCAAAAAATCGTTAAGACTGATGACATCTGACATGACTTTTTTGTTAAAGACCTGCAATGTTTACTTATCCACTTAGCTTTATACAAATGATGCAAAGAAAATGATAAGAGAATTTACTAGACAGATTTTGCCAGAACCTTTGAGAAAACTCTGCAAAAAGTATAAATACGTGAGTAGGTCATCCCAGCATTCCAGTCTTGAATTGGCTTTTCTACCTAACGCTAGCTATTAAGAAATATTACTTTGCATAATTTTGATGCCCGAGGCACCCTTGTTTTTGCCAAGCTGTATTTTAAATTTTATTTGTGAATTCAGTATTGTTGTATGCTGTGGAGCAGTCAAGGGTTTGACTCGAGTATTCTGATATTTTAGCAAATAGAGCAATTTTATTTACTGTAAAAGAAATTGCAGTATTTGAGGAAGTTTCTGAGATTGATGACTAGTTATCTATACAATTACTGCTAGTAAATTCCTGTAAATTGTGCTTTGAAGATTGTTTGACAAGTTTCTCGAAACAATTATGTTTGTGTTCCGTCCTACTGACTACTGAAATTTTCTACAAACCCCAGTCTTTAAAGCATACTCTCTAATACGAATCCGACCACTGTGTTGTTCCGAAAGTTGGCTGCATTATGTTTCTGGAATTTTGAAGTTTTACCAATTTTTTGATACGAAAATGCACCTTTTACTGCAGTGGACTACAATGGAATGACACAAATTGTATATCTAGCTTATCTGTTCTCTCCCAATATTTCTCAAAATCTACAGGCAGACACTGTAGCGCTAAGCTCAGTGTTTATCATGTTGTTAGTAGCATCGTTACATGCACTGAACTGAAACATTCTAGCTGAAAAACAGAAACTGCATCCATACTCCTAGGAAAATAGTTGCCTTTTTCCTCAAAATAGTTGCTTTTTAGACATTTTTACATGTAAATAGTCGCCTATTCTCGATTATAGTAACAAATAGTCCCCTTTTAGTAGCCAGTGGGCACCCTGTATATGGGATCCAAAACAATGAATTTTTCTTGCCACCAGGAAATTGCTGTCCTAGCATAAAGGGGTTTCTGTTTTATTATTAATTTTTAGATGAAACATCACCTTGACTGTTAGTCATTGAAGAAAGGTCAAATAGCCTGAAATATGTCCGTTCCAGCAATATTGAGTGATGATTCATATGGTGCACATTATGCTAAGGCTACAACCACAATTTCTTTAACCATTTCATTCTGAATACCCATAACTGATTGGAAATAAAATACTATACCTTTCCCATCCTAAAAGAATAGGTATTAGAAGAGGATTTTTGCCTTTGTGCCTGGCTGGGTCATCCCTTTCTTTACACTGACCACTACAATTATGATCTCGATATGGAATTCGAACAAAATCTTTTATGCGTGATGTATCTTTATAGCCCAAATGTGACTTTTTATCAGTGACACGGAAAACAGAATTATCTGCAGAAAAAAAAAATAGAGAAAATTAAACTTTGATCAATTTACAAGAAATTATTTTTGTTTATTTATATAAGATCAAAATGTTATAAAGCAAGATGCTTAATAACTGGCATTATGGTTGAATCATTTATTAACATTAAATACTGCAAATATAAGAAAAATACTACAGTACAGAACTCATAATCCAGAATGGTCGGGACCAAATGTATTCTGAATAACAGGTTGGTCATTAATATGACATCCATCGATTTGAATGGTAGCATTTATGTTACTCTAGTTTTGATTATAATTAAACATTAATTGCTAATATACTAAAAAGGATTACATAAAATAATCTTAAGATCAAGATAAATAGAGAGGAAGTAGTAAATGTATGGTTACTTTTTGAAAACTCGATAAAACAAAACATAAGAAATGGGGAGGAGGGGGGGGGGAGAAAGAAAAAAAGAAAACTCATTACAGGAAGAATTTTTTTTTTTTTTTAAATTTGATCAATTTTTGGAAAAAACAAGAATTTATTCAAATGAAAAATGATTCCGGATGAGAGGTTCCATATTGTACTACTCAGCAACTATTAAAGTATGATTATCAAGTAAAAGCAATATAATAGTTTTAAGTAAGAACGTTATTTTGAAGATTTTGGAAAGAACTATTGATTGCTGCAAAATATTTGAGAACTGTTAAAAAACTAAGCATTTCACTTACTGATTTACTGTATTTACCTGCATATAAGTCGAGAAATTTTGGACCAAAGAAAGGCTTTAAAGTGAGTGAGTGTCGATTTTTGCAAGGGTCCTTAATTTTTTTTTTTTTTAATCAGAAGTCAAAAATATCCTTTTGAAAGACAATTGTTCTCTTCTCGCACCTCTGGCATTGAATACGATCTTAAACAGTTAAACTTTGTATATAACTACTTTACCATATCATACTATCAGTAGTGTCATATAGTTATTCATTATTATCAGTAATTTTCTACACTACTTTTACATATTATAATCTTTATTATTGTATATTTAGCACTTTTTCTTTTCCAGATGATATTTAATAAATGTACTTATAAAAAATTTTCAAATTTCTTGATCGGGAAAGTGGGAGTTGACTTATAAGCTGGATTTTTAAAAAATCAAATGTCTTAATGGGGGAAAATTGAGAGTCGACTTATACGTTGGTAAATACGGTACTTTCATTACTAAACAATATATAACAAGAGATAACAGTAACAGAAAATAAGCAATAAATGTCTAAAAACTTCAACATACGTTTGATATTAGGAATAGCGCTTAACGCTCTAGTTCCAAGAGATTTGCGGGCGGTATTTCTAGGTTTGACTGTTTTGATGTCCTCTGATACATGGCTTTTCTCCTCATCTGAATCTAATTCAAAGGGGGCGGGGAAATTAAAAGACAATATTTTTTAAATACAGCAAAATTGAATAATAAGCAACATAGTGCAAAAATAAAATCAAACTTTTACTATATGTAGATAACCATAAGGAAATCTTACACAAAAATTTTCACATATCAATTATGTGTTAGATCTGTTTAAAAATCAACAATAAAATACTACTAATCTAGTAAATTGCATACATTAATTCATTTATTTAATATATCTTTTATTTTTATATAGCTACAGTGAATATTCAAAAAGGTATGTCAGGAACAGGTGGTTTAAAACAAAGTAGATGACTTGTTGAAAAACAATTTTTTCTCTCACACATAGATAACAAAATATATACAATTAACTCCCTCTAATACGCAAAAGTTTTGGCCAAAGGTTAGGCAGATTATAGGTCATTCCTTTGTTGACATCCAAATAATGAATACTTCACTGAAAAGCATGGTCAGCAGTATACCCTATGTATTTAATGACACAAATAAATCATAATTTAGGGTACTTACATATTATCCCGGAAGTCATTCCTGCCAAATTATTTTTTTCATAAAATGTGCTGGCAAACTGTTGCCAATTGTATCTGGAACCATCAATTTCACATAGCTGGCATTTATCTTGGCAAAAAATTGCTCGTCTTGGGAGACCCCCGAGGATAAGACGTAAGTACCTAATTTAGTTATCAGGGTGGCCACTCTTTCTCAGAAAAAAAATTCAAGGACATTTAAGGACTTTCAAGGACATCCTTAAACGCACAATGAGCATACATATTTTTAAGATTTTTTTGTCCTGATTTCTATTTTCTTATAACCTAATTCAATCTCATGGTTTCATGAACACACATATATGGAAAATTCCTAAAAAACACTTAATACTATTTCATATTTGTTGAGAGACCATGTAAATTGGAGCAAGTACCGTTTTAAGCAAATATTTTGATACCCAATATTACTTAACATGTTTGTACGTATTATTTGATTTAATATAAATTTTAAATGAAAAGGAAAGTGTAAGTGAAAGGGAATTTGCAAATAAGTTTATAATTATACAAATACTAGAATAATAAAATATAAAACTTACATGTTTATGTAAAAATGATATTTCTTCTTCAATTCCAAAATAGCAGTTTTTATAAGTAGGAACAAAACTCATGCATTTTAGATGGACATAAATTATTTATTTACTTACATTCTTTTGGACATGACTAATTCTTTTTTCTTGACGAAAAAAGATTTCCTGTAAAAGTTAAAATGAAGGAGGGGAGGGGAAGGAAATACATGCCTTTAAATACTTGCATGGAAATCTGTATTCCATTAATTTTAATGTAATAAAATATAAACAACATTATAAGAAAACTATTTACAAATTTCAGGATAGTAAAAACTGCAACTGCAATTATTCTTCAAAAATTGTGATTTTTCTTTTATCTCAGTATCAATTTCTATTATTAAGGTCTTTTTCTCCTAGGCTGTTTTTCTAAAGCTGTTTGATTTAACAATAAAGTTAAAATCACGTGTTTGTTCAGCTTTTGTCATCAGCTGACTTTAAGAAGTCTGATATTTTATTTTCCAGACACTTCTTCCTTTTCTTGACAGTTTCCATTTCATCAAGCATTTGTTTTCTCTTTTTATTATCAGCAGAATTAGCTTTTTCTTTCGCTTTGTCCTCTAAATGTACCAGATATCTTTGCCTGGCACATTTAACATTACTAATAAGAGATTTTGTTATTTCTACCTTTTCAAGGCCACCAACATATGCCAGATGATCGCAGATTACTCTTTGGGAAATAAGTGAGGTTTCCTCCATGTTTTCAACAATTATTTGTTTATTAATAGAAAAACCTCTTTCCACCGATGCCTGTCCGTGAGAGAGCAACAGCAGCTTTTTTATTACCCCCCACAACAGATCGAACTTTTTGCAGAAGGATAAATGTTCATAAAATAATGCATCCAATCTTACGCCATCATCACTATTATCAAACACTTTGAAATCATTAGTAACTGCTGCTACACTACTGTCACTGAATTGTAACTTAACAGAATTAACCACATCTGCTTTTAAATGATTTGCATCAACAAGTTTCTGCAAAATAACTTGAAAGCTTTTTAGAGAAGAATTCTAGTCAGTATGCATTAATGCTGGATCCAAACACTTCATATGACTCACAACAGCATATCTGAGTGGACACTTGAATAATAATTTATCCACAAGATTCTGCAATATGTCTTTACAATCCATACGGAATTTCATTATTTGTTTTGTAGATGCCTGTACAGTCTTCAATTCCCTTTCTGCCTGGAACCCAATGTCAATTGTTCCATAAGTGCAACAATTTTTTCCATTTAAATCAATATCAAGAAATGCTGAGGCAGTTTTTGCTTCTTCTAAAATATGCTTCTTAACAAAGCGACCCATTACAATGCGTATCATTCTTTCAATATCCCCGGCCATAAAAGGCAACATTGGCTTGTCCCCTTGATACATTTTTAAAAAGGGGCAGAGTTGCTTTGCAACTGAATTAAAAAAATACAGTTTTGCAAGCAACAGTGGATCTTTCATCCAATTTTTAACAGTGTTATATGACACAGTACATGGGTTTTTAACTTTTTTTTTCAGCTACTAATTTCTCATATTTAATTATAAATGGCCATATTTCCAGTGCACAATCACAAACTGGGGAATTTTCAACCCATCGGTGAGGGCAAAACTTAAGAGGCATTTTTAAGCTGTCATCCTCAATTTTTGATAAATCCTCTCGCCGTGCAGGTGAATCTTTGAAAAGCCTGTACAAGCTGAAAAGAAACTTTTCTAACTCCCAATCAGTCTGCTCAGTTGCATTTCTTAAGGCATTGTGTACAATGTGCAAACTGCAAGAACCGATGTCTAAAAGAGATGTATTGAAATCTGCTTCCAATTCCACTTGAAGCAAGGAAAACAGTTTCCAGTTCACATTTGGTCCATCCATTGATAGCTGAATGATATTTTTTAATGGCAAATCTTTCGAGACTGCTTAATGCTTTCAAGCAACACTTCAGCATTTGCGTGCCCTAAAAACACACTCGTTAAATAGCGTGACATCACTTTGCCTTCATTCCCAAAATCTAAGATGAATATACATTTGCTTTTGTTGAGAGAATTTTTTCAAACTCTCATCAAAAAGAACAACAAAATTTTCTGTTTTTTCACCTGTTGTAACACAAGCGACGAAAAATAAGGTGCCAAACCAAAGCAGCAAATGTATGAACATTTCGTTCTTCCACAAGAAAAGTTAATTTAATATAAAGCGATTTGGCTGTCTGGAAACATGGATCGAAATAAGCCCTCGATTCCATCGCACGATCTGTAGGATAAGTGGCTTTGCATCACTTTCAATGCCCAAAATACTTCAGCCGTCTTTGATTCTGCTTTCTGAAAACATGCTACTGCCGAGGGCTGTTCTTGTAATACCGATGCGGAATCATTAAATGATGGTTTACTCATGGACGATGAAGATGGTCGTGATGACGGTACTTTTGGTAGCAGTCGATTAAGGGTTAAAGTGTTCCTTTTATTTCCGGTAAGTGACAAGTGCTTCTTGCCTTGCATATAGCTCCTTAAGGCAGACTATATTGATCAAATGTTGATGTTTGTTGAGCATATCAAACATCTTGCCACGTGACTATCACCGGTAACTTTTCCGATCCACGTGGAAAACTTTGGATCTTGTAACCAAAGATCGTTAAAATGGCACTAACAGCTCATAATTATGAAAATTCAATAATAATGAATATTTTTAATAACTACAAATGAGTTAGATCAATAAAAATGCATATTACAGCAAGGAAACAGATATATGCACACACAGCATCCATGATTGCAGTACAACAGTACATACACGCATCTGTACAAGTGACTGTAGCCTGTTATTTCTCATTGTCAAATAATCTCGCTCATTTTTCCTTCCACGCGAAACCTCCCTTTCCAAAGGTAGCGAGCCAATCGCTTTAAAAGATTCTGCCAACAGGGAAAATCCCTCTCCCCTCTGCACAGCCGTACAAGATCGCGTCATGAATTTCAATTGGTTGAGAGGAAAAGAGCGTCACGAGCACACGTCATCTTGCTCAGTGCTCACTGCGGTGCCAGCCAAGCATGCATTTCGCGTTTGTACATAGCGGCTCCATGATACATGGTTTCATTATCGTAGGGGCTGGGAATAACAAATAACACAACAAAAATTCAGCAATTGGAGAGTAAAATTTAAGGATATTCCAGACTTCCTTTCAAAATTTAAGGACATTCCAGACGTCCATTAAGAATTTAAGCACATTCCAGGCCTTGAATTTTTTTTTTTTTTTTTGTAAATTCAAGGACATTCCCGGTTTTCAAGGACGCATGGCCACCCTGAGTTATTTTGTAATAAAATTGGACAAAATATTTTTTCTTCACTTTAAAAAGACTTTCTTTTAAGAGTTACCACACTTGCAAATTTAAAACTGCTTTGCCATTTTGATTCAAGAGCTTCTTGAGGAATCTTTTGAGCTTGGAGAGACAAGTTTGTTTCTGCCCACCACAGACATGACCCATCCCTCCCAATGGGCGGACACTTGCTCATCAAGCATATATTTTTCTAGGAAGATTCAAAAGTATATTGAACATGAAAGAATCTCATGCCTTGCCATGTATCAATATTGTATGGTGCTGAAATTTCAAAGTTATTTTAATTATGATTATAAATTAGCTGATAGTATTTCAGGGAACTTCTCTTATTCTAGTCCTATCACTTTCAACAAAATGAAAACTTCCAACAGTGTTTCACTCCATGGAGAAAATTGCAATGTAAAATTATTTGTTTACATCTGAAATGGGTGGTGGATTATATGAATTTGCGGATTATAGGGTTGGAGATAAGGAGTCTACTATATATACTATACACACTACTATATATACTATACACAAACTCTTATTACCTGAAAGAACTACAACATCTTCCCTTGTATATTCAATATATGGCTGATGGGGTTTTCTTGGAACATTATGACGTCTCCTATTTTTACCTTCTAAACGATGTGCTTCTGCATTAGCCTAAAAATAGGTAATGGTAAATATTCTTTAATGTGTATAGCAACAAAGTTACAGAATAAAGAGCTTTGAAAAAACTAACTAAAAAGATATGCATTCCAAGAATAAAACAAGATTCATATACAAATAAATATCTACTTTCAGTTATCAGTGCTCTTACTAAAAATTTTGTCAAGGTAAACAGCATTATGAAACAGCTACTTGTAATTAAATCAAGCATTGGAAATGATAGTCCCATTGCAATTGCTCAAAAAGGTCTGAGACACCTAATCAGTGGCAAACACAGGGGAGCCATCCTGGAAGTCTGGATTCCTCCCAAAAAAGATAACTTAGCTTTGTTAAAGCACCTAGTTCATTTGTAATTTTTAGCAAATTCTATGGCTTTTAATATATTTTTAATGCATACAAGTAGACTGAAGTGAATCGATGAATATAACATTCAGCAAATATCTTATTTATTTGTCATGACTTATGTTAATATTCCCATTAAGGGCTATTTATAATAGTCAAAGAAAAGGTCTTTCAAAAATATATGGCCCTTTAAGAAAGACTTTTCTTCGGCAATTTTTGGATAGTTATTGTTACAGCATACCTGCCAACATGCAATTTTTGAAAATCTTACAATACCACGGTGTCACGCAGTAACGCAATAAATATGCCTACTAAAGATAAAATGTAAGCAAATACAATTTTTAAAATTACTATTCAGATTTAGTACACTATTTTTAATACATATGCACATATAGGAAAGGAGGGGCATTTATTTGGTATCTTTAGAGTACAAATGTTCATAAGTAGCTGATTTGGCTGCTTTTAAAAAATACTTATCAAAGTCTTGCTCATAGCAATGGCCTTTGAGTTTACTTTTTGCAATTAAAATGTCTTCCAAAGTTTCATTAGACAAAAAACTATGAAATAGTGTTCTATTTTTCTTAACACTGCTAAACAAACGTTCACAAGCAGCATTACTGTGTGGTACAGTCAATATGCTTAGCATAACATTCAATCATATTTAAATTTCCCACTAGCAGCTGTTAATTTTCTCAATCTCAATTTTTAGCCCATTTTTTGTCCATTCTTTCTTCTGATTGAACTTCCTCGGACAAATTATCAATTTGCAAAATTGAGATTGAAGCTCATCCCTGACTTCATCTACTGGCTTGCAAACATCATTTCCACATACTTCATGTGAGCACATATTTGGAAATAAATTTAAAAAATAAACTATATCTGAAAATGATTTGGCCTCACCATGGCACAAGTGGTTCTGCCACTGAAAGTGGTAGATGGCTGAAGTGTGAAGGTCCCGGATTCGGGTCCCATCGCGCGGCTGTCGATCCGGAGTTTTGGTAGGTTTTCTCCAGATGTAACGTGAATATGCGTTAGAACCCCTTAGAAAGTCCTCCTGCAAAGGCACCCAACCCCCCCGGCAGATTGCCCTAGTGTAGCGTTGCCATAATCGCACACAACAACAACAACTGAAAATTATTTGTCTGCAAGATTATTTATGTTTGCTACTTAGCAAGATTATTCATGTTTGATACGCAATTTTGATGTCGGTCCTATACACTGAGCAAAAAGCAAAATTGCATCCCCTTTGCGATTTGACGATACACGGATATTCCTTTGTAAAAGAATCAAGGAAAACTTTATTATATTGTTTATGTTTAATTTTCGACATTTCAAATTAATATTTCACAACTTCAAACTACACTGGGCAATTTCATCAACACGTGTTTGTGATTGAAAGTTGTTCTTGCGCTTATGGATGGGAGATATTTCTAAACAAATGCGCATCCACCTCCATGCATGCGCAGCAGCAAACTTTGACAAAGCATGGACACTCGGCATATCGATTACGAACGCTCCCATCTCACTTCTCCTAACACGTCACAAGCAAGTAGGCGGGTGGGAGGGGAAAAAAAAATCTGTGAGCCAATCATAGCTTTCGCAGCATCGGAGATCGGAGGGAATTCCTATTTTCCCTCTCGGGTTAACAGTAACACAGCGTATCAGTGAAGGAACGCAGAAGAGGTAGGAGAGTGAGGGGAGTTAGCGTAAATATGGGAAATAAAACGATCTAGTGTTTTTACGTTCGACGTAACGTCAATTGGTGATTTAAATTTTAAAATACTCCACAAAACCACTAAATTTTGAAACATAGTAAATAAAATCACATTAGCCAAAACTTTGCCAAAAAATCGTACAATTTTGCCTTGCGGCCGTATAACCGTACAACTAAGCTGAAATCCGTACATTGTACGGCCAAACCGTACAAGTTGGAAGGTATGGTTACAGCATATGGTTCGATCCCCTTCCAAAAGAAAACCCTGAATAATCTTCCGACCTCAGCTACTGCAAAATGTTTACACAAATTTAGAGAAATTAAGATAAAGTACAACTTAGATCAATCAAAATGCAATATTCTTACATTTATATCCACTAAATATAATTTTAAAAATTATACATCAAAAACTCTGAAATAAAAATTAACTATTCTAGATGCAGCACTAAACTGAACTCAGTGGCACAACAACCAATGTTAAGGGCAAACCCTTGTGATGAACAGCAAGTTTGTTGTTGCAGCTTTCAATATTTCCTCCAATACTTAAGCAGAACATAATGAATACACTAAAATCAATGGTGCAACAACCCATAAAAGAAACCAAGACCAGAGATGCCTCCACCAAATGGCCAGTTTGTTATGAAGATTTCAGTGTTCAGTTAAACAATCAAATATATAATCCTTATTTTATCAACCAACAAAAAGAATGAAACACTAAGTTCGCATTGTTCAGCCTGAAGATTGAACCTTGGAATGTGATATAGCACTGCAATGTGCAAATCACTATGTGTTATTGGGATATTTTTGATGGATAAATTTAAATAATATAAGTGATATATGCCTGGTATATACAAGGTGTTTTCTCATAAGTTAATATTTTATTGTGGGTTTGAACAGAAATCAAGTAGTAAAAGTAAAGAATAAAATGTAAAACATACCAACTCATTGCGCAATGGTTTTAGTCTAGTAGAACCTCTATAAATCCACTCTATTCTTTGAGATGTCAAGAAAAGCATTTTAACCATGCTACAGTCCACTTCTAAAACTTTAGCATCACTCCTGTAAAAGACACACATTTTCAAGAATAAATCATTTCAAGTAGAAAAAATTTCAATGTAAAACATGTCATTTTTCAATTATGTTTCAAAGGCACCTTGATACTATCAGCTCTATAATTTATATAATTTTCAATTAATGTTAATTTTTCCAATACTGCTAGCTTTTTGTAAGCTCCAAATCACAATTCAAAAGAAATAACATTTTAACATTAAAACAAATTACAAAATAGAATATAATTAAATTTTTATCTAGACTAATTAGATGAAACACTCGAGATCAAGAACATTTTCACACATTTATGACATCTGAACACACCTCTAGTTCATCCCAATAACCCTTTTTGCCACTAATACAATTTTTCTGCTTTAGGCCACATATCCCCTCTTTCCTATTACTCTTAAACATCACTGTACTTTTAAATTAGGAGGGATTTCAATTTCTTTTGCTCTATGGGTCTCAATCTCACATTACAAGCAATACGATGTCCACAATCCCACCACTATCATTTATTGATTTATAAATTCTCACCACATAGCATTATTTTTTTAATCTTCTGGAAAGATAACCCATTCTTTAAGATCCCCCCCCCCCTAGAGAATGTGAGGTTTGTAATTGCCTACAGATATAATAAACAATCTATTGTCTTGGTCTACACATATACAATGTTGAGACATAGTCAGACCTTGAATTTGTAAATAAAATTATAAACAGTTAAAACCCTTATTCTAAAATCTTGCTGTATCTTTTTTATATATGATCAGAAGATAAAATCGAAAAATGAGCTTTGTATGAAAATTAAAAGTTGCAATACAAGTAACAGGTTTATATGTAAATATTAAATTTTAATTTAATTAACTCAATTATTATTGAAAAATATTACATTTTTTTCAAACCTAATATTTTACAAGAAATTTTAACTATAATCAAACTTTGATAATAGATCACTCTTGGGGCCCCGCTTACAAATGACTTATTAAGCAGAGTGACTTCTTAAGCGGATAATACAAATTCATAAAATGGTTAACAAATTAAGAAAATTACAAGTAAATATGGTATATAGCACTTATAATTTAACTGTACAATCTGTCCTATTTAATCTACCAATGTACGGAAGTCGAAAAGAAGAATAGTTCTGGATGAACTCTTAAAATTTGTTAAGGCAAACTATCTTTGCAAAGAAAAATGGTGAGAGTCATGCTTAACAAAAATTAAGTGCTTTTGGTAGATAACCGTGATAAAAAAAATGGGACTGAATTTGTATATTGCACTCCTAAAAGTGATGTATGAAGCTGAGTAGTTGAAAAATATCGACGTAATAAGTAGAGTACAGTATGTGAAAAGCAGTGGCGCACATTGGGGGGGGAGTGCCAAGGAGTCTGGATCCCCACCACCACCGGCTTTGATTTGATTTTTTTTTTTGATTGATTATATTCCTATATCTATAGTAAGGAAAATAATTCAAAAAAAAAAAAAAAAAAAAAAATAGCAATAATTTCAGTTGTAATAAATAACAAAAGAAGTTTTTTTCTCATTTTCCTCAACTTTCAAAAACGAACTAAAAGCGAACATAAAACGCCATCTTGTTCCCAAAACTGAACAACTATTACTTTCCTTCCTATTGTACTGTGTAGTATATTCTTAGGGAACAGGATAAAACGAGTTTTGATGAATTCCATCTAATGAAAACGAGCTTTTTCATCACCGATTTTTGACTATCTGGAACATCCTAAAAGTTGGACATCCCCCCCCCCCCCACACACACACACACACAAAAATCCTGTGTGCGTCCCTGGTTGAAAAGTCCTTAAAAAATTCAGGACTTCTGAAACATGATGCAATATGTAGAGTGACATCTTATCCAGATGACTTACATACCTGCCAACCTGGGAAAATTAACATCAGTAAAATCTTGTGCTCATTTCAGTAAATTTCCACCTCACATCAGTAAAACTAAGTTAATTTTTTTTTTAATTACTAGTGTTCTTGTTACTACTTGTTAAACTAAGTTTATTTATTGTCAAAATGCTCTTTCATTTAATTTTTAATATCATTTTCATTCACATCTGAATTTGCTCTACTTAAGTTTTTTTTCTTCCCTTCTTGACTGATTTCCGGAGGGGGGTAAAAATTTAAATTTAAAATAGGAATAACTTTTTATTCTTACGGAATTGGAGCTTTAAATGAAAGAGTACTAAAGGAAAAATATTTACTCTCAAGAGGGATGGAAAAGGATTGAACTGAAAATCTGAACCTGCCCTATTCAATTCTGCTTTTTTTTTTTTTTCTTCTTTATTGGTTTCTTCGAGAAAGGTTGGGGGGGGGGGGGGGGGAGGTAAAAAATTACATTTAAAATCAAAATAGGAATCAATTTTTATTCTTACGGCATTGGACATTTAAATAAACGAGTGTTGAAGGGAAAGTATATATTCACTGGTCGGATGGAAAAAGATTATACTGAAAAAAATTGAGAACTTCGAAAATTGCCAAACAATCCGTAAAATGACTCGTCATATCCGTACATCAGTAAATTAACACTAAAATCCGTATATTTTACGGATAATCCGTAAAAGTTGGCAGGTATGGACTTACTAACGAAGTTATATTATTATAATTGAATTTAAATTTACTCATTGTATAAATTTTGATGATGACTTATAGTCTAAGAGCCAGCGACCGCCAGACCTTCGTCATAGTATAAAAGCTGAAACTTTCTCTGTGCATACTCCTCCTAACAGAGATAGAAACAATCGGCCACTATAAAGTTTGGATGACCGTAGCTTTGGCAGGGGTGCATAGGTGGGCAAAGGGGCAAAGGTGTATAAAATAGCAAAATATTTTTGTCATTTCATAAAGCTTAATTTTTTTATATGTTCTTCTTTGCAATACTAGAAATCACTTTATCCCTTGCCAGACACTTTTCCATCATGGCAAACCCCCGCCAGACAACCTCAAAGTCATGGAAAACTGTTGTGTTCGTTAACTCCTGCGATGAGGTACGTCAAGCTGTCACAAAGTGACAAGCACATTTTATACTGCTACTTCTGAACTTTCTTACGATGCTGCAGCATGCTCGTAATAGAATTACGTTTTCCATGACTTTGAGGTTGTCTGGCGAGAATTTGCCACGATGGAAAAGTGTCTGGCAAGGGATATAGTGATTTCTAGTACTGCGAAGAAGAACATAAAAAAATTAAGCTTTATGAAATGACGAAAATTTTCTGCTATTTTATACACCAATGCCACCCACCTGTTACTTGCCAAAGCCACGATCATCCAAACTTTATAGTGGCCGATTGTTCCTACCTCTATTGGGGAATATGCGCAGAAAAAGTTTCAACTTTTATACTATGACGAAGGTCTGGAGGCCGCGGACTCTTGCTCTATTACATTACATCTATGAGGCTTATTGGACTTGTAAAGAATACTGGTTGGAGATAAAAACCAGACAAAAGTTACTAAAAAGCCAATATAAAATTGACATAAAAGTGCTTATAAGGAAAAGTAAACACAAAATTATAATTGAATGAACACTAATCAATTTAAATAGAGCATTACATACTGAAAATAACATTCACAAATACAAATAGAAATTAAATTTTAGTTTCTTACCATTCAAAATTGTATTCAGTTTTCACATATTGATCTACTTGCAATTTAACCATTGGACGCTAAAATTTATGAAACAAATTAATTATTTCTATGATGAACTTCATACGCACATATTATTTTTTTTAAAGTAATTTATTTTCATATAAAAATGTTACCTCTGGATATTGCTGTAAATAGCCTCTTACAAAATCACTTATATTATCATGTACATCATCAGCAACATCAACACCTAGTTGAAATAAATGTTTGTAATTAAATTTAAACAATTTCATAAAATGCAGCACACAGAAGTATGAAGTACAAAGACAGGAAATTAAAAATATATGAAATAAATTATCATACTCACAAGTTAAAAACTCATTAACAGAGTACAAATTACACAGAAAAATGGCAGAAATTTTTTAATTAGTTAAAATTTCAAAATAAAATCAACTTTAATCTGGGCATCTTGAAAAAGCTTGATTAATATGTTATCATTTTAGGGTCACCCTGGGTAAAATGGCTAAAGCTACTCTTTTGTTGTTTTTATTTTACGAGACAGCATTTTTCTAAAATGAAAAAATATGCTTAAAATGCTCACATATCTGGCAACATTAACTTGATAAAAAAAAACTGGCAATACATTTACTAGGCTTGTTAAAACACTGCTCTTCGGAAGATAGAACACTTGTGTTTTTAGTGACTGACAAACTTCTTTCCATAAAAATTTACAGGAAGAATTTTACAATCTATTGCTTGAAATTTATAGAAGAAAGGTTAATAACAGAAAACTTAAACAAGTGAATTTTCTGACTCGCAAAAAATGTATACCATGGGTACACGGGTAAAACAGGTAGTCATATTTTGGGTTCAAGATGCGATTGTGAATGTATGAAAACTGATCAAAGCTGAAAAATCTTTGAGAGCAAATTTGGGTTTAGAGAGAGTTATGTTATAGCATTTACCCTAAACACATTACATGTAATGTATATATTTTGTATGTGTAAGAATAATAAATCCATATCTTAATACGTGTATATAAGGCCTAACTCTATATTTAGCATTACTAACAATACTTTATTTTACTTATTATTATATAGCCTATCTAGATAATACTAAGAAGACCCAAAATCTGCCTATCTGAGTATCGCACTGTTTGTTCAATGTGAACAGTGAAATCTGCTCTGCCAGCTGCAAGTTCAAAATAATGCAATATAACTGGAGTAAAGCTAAGTAATTCTTCCTTGGGGAAAAAAACAAATTATATATATATAAAATATATTAGAATTTGTAAACTCTGAATCTAACATCGATACCTTCAGATGACTGACAGTGAATTACTGTCACAAGATACAGATTATATAAGATACACCTATCTCTAACAGATAAAGAGAGTAGAAGTAAAGGTGGGAAAAGTTAACAACAGAATAGGTCCAGAACCTAGGAGCAGACAGTCATGAAAGGGCAGTATCAGATAATATGGAATGTGTATGCTAGCTAGTTTACTACTGTTGTAGCACTGTAGCTTTTGTATTAATAAAATAGCAGTACATAAAAGAAAAATTACCATAATGTCCATTATTTTCTACTTAATTATGGCATTTTTACATTTTCCAAGAAATATGGAGGAACTAAAAAGTTGGCGTGATAAAGAAAGACTAAATCATCATATTTAGAATCACTAGCCAAAAGTTGGTACAAAATAATTCACAGTCAATAAAATATTTAAAAGAAAGTAGCATTGGAAGCAACTGCTAGTACTGCTACACTTCATTGAAAAAATGCATGAAGACTAACAAAGCATCTTTTAAAATAACAAAAGTTTTCAACTAATCCAGAAATATTAAGTTCTACACGCAGAAATACAAGGACAAAAAATACTTACTTTGAGCACATACAACATATATATCTTCATGTTTTACATATTGAGCACAGCCATCATCAAAGAATATCAGGTACCTAGAAGTATTTTAAGCAAAGCATATGTATGGTAAATAATTCAGATGTAGTTATGATTTTATAGTAAAATTCTACCATCAAAAAATACGTTTTCCAATTGTGTTTTCCATATTCAGAAGCCATATTAGCTAAAGATGAACATTTGCAGAACATGAACTAAAGTATAGAAAATATTTTGGGTGCTTTCATTTCTCTAATGAAGAGGATAATACAAAGTAGGCATCGAATAGTAATTTTAAGAAAAATGATGATGATGCCATTCGAACAATAAAGTGTTTTAATTGTGGTCAATTAGGAAATCACTTTGAGTGTTCGTGTCCAAAACCAAAAACTTTTAGTTATTTGAGCTACCATGGTTGGAAAGATAACTTTCGCAATCAAGAGAAAAATAGAGGTAAGCGAAATTTTCCTAAATCTTATGATGTATGCTTGTGATGAAAACACAGGTGAGAAAACTTTCAATTTTAATTCAGGTGCTACACATCATTTTTGTAACAATAGAAATTTATTCATTGATTTTTGCGAAATTGAAGAGAATGTTAATTAAGCAAGGGAATGGTTATTTAACCGCAAAAGGTATATCTATAGAAATTTCACTTAAAGGGATAATTAATGAAAACAGCCAGTTCAATTAAAAAATCGCCAATTATGGTAATGCACATCACTTGGCAATCGTAGCTGCCACACTGCGATTACAGCAACCCTTGATTTTTTCTTCTCTTGTAATCCAGTTTTGTATATAGTCAGTTATCCTATGTGTTTTTGTATGATAAAGATGTATGTGCGAAATAGACTGTTTTTTCATTTTAACTCCACTTGGCTCACAAAGGTGCCTTGCGTTCACAAAGTCAATTATTGAAACTTAATTAACTGCAACCAAAAAATAAATAAAAAGTAATGCTGAACTAATATGTTGTTCCAAACTGCCATTTCAATTTTTACGGTTGCCACATAAACACAAGAAGCCCTCATGATAACTGCATTTGAATAGTTATCACGTTGGCTAGAGGAGGGAGGGGGGTTAAAGTTACCATACAATCACATTGGCAAAAGTAACCTTTTCGAAACATTAATAATTAATACTTTTGAATAGAAAAAATAGAAGTGATTTGAAAAGAGCCATTTTGGCACTTGAATATATCTGCAAACAATGCAGATCTTTAACACATGTTTACCAAAATGTAGCTCAAAAGTGTAAAATAATTCAAATTATGATTTTGCAATGCACAGTTATACATATTTTTAAAAACTACCTTTATTAAAACTAGGGTGCTATTTTATTCATGCTCAGATCTTTGTCTATGCGACTTTGTAGACATGAACTGTCACGGTGAAGATCTTTTCAAATGTGTTTGCCAGAAAACATGGAGGTGGAGTGGAAGAGATTAAAATCTTGAAAGTCGCACAAGGTTTGCCATTTAGGAAAATTGATCGCCAAGTTTGATGCCAAAAAATAACTTCAAAACCAAACCAAGCTTGGGGATACCTTCTGAATTTGGCTAGAAGCCAGAAAATTATAATTAGAAGAATATTCCAGGAGAAGACTGTAAAATAGAGTTAACAAGCGATTTTAATATAGATTTCAATTTCAAATATGTGCTTTATGAAACAAGAAAGAAAAGCACGGTACACTCATGGATTATGATGCCCATTCCAAACAGTATTCAAAATGTGAAGTATAGTTGGAATATGCTTGGTGAAGATTGCCCACTGAAACAGTTTTACAATTTTAAGATAGATTTTGATTCCAAAGATTATTTTCTTTAACAAGAAAGGCGAACATGGCACACTCATGGATTATGATGCCTATTCCAAACAGTATTTAAAATGGTGAAGTATAGTTAATATGCTTGGCGAAGAATTGTGAAACAGTTAAGTTTGAAAGACTGAGCTACTAAAAAGTAGGCTTTGAAGACTTTAAATAAACAAACTTGAAATTTGTTACAAATTTTAGTTTTATTAACAATTAATAGAAACAATTACAAAATGACTACATAATTTAATTTAAAAGGACTTAGCTATTACACGATATATTCAACAATTTTATTTACTGATTTCCATTCTAAAATAAAAATAGACAGGGCAGCAGTACATAATCCTGATTCTTATGAAAAAAAAGGTCATACAAAATATTTTGGATACCGGAATATTTATGAATCTTAAATTACATGTAATAAAATCAAGAGGAAATTACCATGGCCATATTTTTAATAAACATTGTGAGAATTCTTCAAAACGCATATACATTCTCTTAAATTTGGACAACACTTTATTAAAATAATGATACTTCCAATTCTTAAAAAAAACAGATGATACTTCATTAAAATAAGAAAATGTCCTCTCAGGGCAGAGGCAGCTTTTTCCTCAGCTCCACTACATTTTTTAACTAACTTCAGAGCTTGCTAACATCAAATCTGTAAAAGCCTAGTGCAAAAAAACAAAACAAAACATGAAACTAACTTTGGCATGTACGACTGCCGCTTTTAAACAATCTGCTGGCCAGGGTTGTTAAAAACCCAGGTTTTTTCAGAAAAAACCCAACCCACTGGGTTTTAGTTTTATTAACATGTTAGTTTTATTAGCATTTCATGTTGACTGCCTGGTTCCAACCATGAAACGTGGAGGTGGGTCTGTGATGGTGTGGGGTGCTATATATCTGCCCGTGGATTGGGGCCTCTCATTGTCTTGAGGAGGGATGATCAAAGGTGACCATTACCGAAGCATTCTCGCAGATCATCTTCACCCTATGCTTCATACTCTCTTTCCGGGAGAACATCCTGTGCTTCAAGATGACAACGCCACTGTTCACATGTCTCACTGTGTTCAAGCATGGTTACATGAGCATAATGATGAAGTGGAACATGTAACGTGGTGTCCTCAGTCCCCTGATATAAATATCATTGAGCCTTTGTGGGGTTTTTTGGAGAAAAAGTCCATCCTCGGTTTCCTCCTCCACGCACACTCTCTGAACTCGAGACGGCTCTGCAAGAGGAATGGCTGCAAATTCCGATGAACTTTAATTGTCAATCCCACATTGAATGCAAGCTGTTATTCAGGCCAAAGGTGGCCCAACTCCTTATTAATAAAATATGTTTATTTTTTCACAGGTGTTCCTATTATTTTGTCCTATACCTGTATTTGAGTTGTAGTAGTCGTAACCCCCCCCCCCACATGAAAAATTTCTGGCTACGCCACTGACGGAACACAATCAACTGTCTTTTCTATTCAATTAATAAAACTATACCACATCAACAATTCCATCAAATCTTACCTTTTATTGTTTGTAACTTTAGGAGGTTCAGCAACAATGCCTGCATAGTGTGCCGACCGACCAGCAGCATCAGTATAACGTGCTGAAATTATAAAAAATAAGAGAATCACTGAAATTCAATAAAGGTTTTCACATATTTAAACAAAGTATTTCTATTTTTATGAAACAACTTACCAATGATTCTTGTTCCAACTGGAATTATCACAAGGGCAGGATTTTCATAAGCTAAATGTTTCAAAGGTAAGTTTTTGTGGCCCATATACTTCTGATTTTCTAATCGCACTCTGTAAAGCTTATCATTACCAGCTACTTTAATACTAACAATAAGTGCTTTGACCCACACATTAAGCAAATTAGTCTTCATCGCCCATACTCTTGAGCCAACTTCTATGGATCTATGAAAAATACAAATAAATATAAAATTGAGAAATAAAAACTGATAACATAATTATTAATAATGTCTTTAAGGCAGGGATTCTTAGCCGTTTTACTAACTATTTAAATGTTTTGCATCGCCTTGATTCCCCCCTCCTTTTCCCCCAATGAACAACATCTTGTATCAAGTTGCAGTAAAAATTTTAAAAAATACATGAATTTATACATTATTAATTATTATTATTTTAATTATTATTACTTGCTTGACCCGAAAAGAATGGCCAAAAACTAAATAGCATAAAATAATTAAAACTTTTTTCTTTTAAACTTGTTTTTACTTGTCTTAGCGTTAAATTTGGTCAAGATCCAACATACGGTCCTAGGCACCTGCAGCAGACAAATAGGCAAAAAAGCTATTAACATGTAATAGAATCTTGTAATTTAATTTTTCCCCCCACTTCCAGATATCCAATAGACGACTTATAAAGAATTGATGACAATACAATAACTTTACATAAGGATTTCAAAAATATTTAGTTTACGGCAGTTATACATAATCCATTTCAGTATTAATTACACTAAGTATATAGATATTTCTAAAAATTTTACTCTTTAGGATGGAAATCACATTTTAAGTTTTTTTACAGGGTTCTGCAAAATTATATTACAGTGATGTAGCTTCTTGAGATTAAGCCAAAAATCTCTCAAAATTTGACAATAATACATCTAAAAATTTTTACTTCTTGATTCATTTTATTATGAGAGCACCCAGTGGGCGGACAGCATTACCCCCTATGAAGGGACGGACAAGTTAACATCCATGCCCAAGCCGGGATTCGATCCCGGATTCAACATTATTTTTAAACTAAAAAATAAATTATACATTTAAAAAATTTAGGAAATTCACTTTTACCGCAATAGGAACTAAAACGTAAAAATATCTCAAGTCTTTTTTTTCAACTCCAATTCAACAATGCAGCATTGCACAGCTTTATAACATTATTTTAAAACTAAAAAATAAATTATACATTTACAGGGTGTCTACCAATTGGGGGGGGAGATTTTAAATCTTATTGTTATTAGAGTTAATATTAATGTTTTACAATATCTGCTGGGTGGCCCGGGCTCCCCGGAGGACTTCTTCGATGGACTTTCAGAAACCATTCTAATGAAGAGATAAGTCCTCCAAATTGAACACTATCCAATACTTTAAACTCAAAAATATTTCGGCGAAACTCGTCAATGTCGACGACATTTGGCGAGATTTTAAGCATGAACCAAACAATGACAGATTATCGCCAAATTTGGCGATATTTCGCCAAAACTCGCCAAGAACGATGACAAATTCTCAGTCGATTGCTGTCAAAAAAGATATTGAAAACAGTTAGATATTACAATAGTTCTAAATACAAAAGTTAAAAAATCTACGGGTTAGTTTTAGAGTTATACAAAATACGAAATAATTTTTGGCGCCAAATTTGGCGATATTTCGGCGAAACTCGTCAATGTCGACGACATTTGGCGAGATTTTAAGCATGAACCAAACAATGACAGATTATCGCCAAATTTGGCGATATTTCGCCAAAACTCGCCAAGAACGATGACAAATGGCGATACTTTGGGCATGGACCAAATGACTGACTATCGCCAAATTTGGCGATATTTCGCCAAAACTCGCCAAGGTCGAGGACAGACGGCGAGATTTTGGGCATGTACCAAACAATGACCATCTACAGTAGTATTATATTGAAGATGTCCATAGACATTAAAGTACTGAAATTCTTTCCGGTGGTCCTGTAAATAAACTCTCCAGTAGATTGGAACCAAAAATCGAGATGCACAACTAGATGTTACAAAATTCTTATATATGAAATTTCATAATAGTTTTTGAGATTTGAGAGTTAAATATGCACACACGTACACCAAAAGTCGCCAAGCTTGGCGACTTTTGGCATAGTTCTTGAGGGAGGCACGTGACCGTGATAGGACCATTACCTAACTTATGTGGTAGGACGGTATTGTGCTTGAAATGGATTAATGCCCCTAAAATTGCCATTGACCGTAATGTATTGGAAATCTTTTGAGTGTTCCTGTAGCAGAACTATAAATGATAAAGACACTTTTTTCAATGGAGAAATTCATTTTCTAACTCTTTACAGCATATATCACTTCTGAGTCGTTTGAAATAGCCCAATACCTCTAAAAAACGCTTTGATGAATTTCGGCCCTTAGAGCGTAATGTATTTCGAATCTTTTGGGCGGTCCTGTAGATAAACTATTCAGTCGAATGGAACCGAAAGGGGAGGTGCACAACTAGATGTTACAACAATCCTAAATATAAAGTTTCAACATTGTACGCCTAACAGTTTTTGAGATATGCGAGTTTAATGAATTTCGGCCCATTGAGCGTAATGTATTTCGAATGTTTTGGGCAGTCCTGTAGATAAACTATCCAGTCGAATTGAACCAAAAGGGGAGGTGCACTACTAGATGTTACAACTATCCAAAATATGAAGTTTCGACATTCTACGCCTAATAGCTTTTGAGTTAGGCGAGTTTAATGAATTTCGGCCCATAGAGCGTAATGTATTTCGAATCTTTTGGGCGGTCCTGTACATAAACTATCCATTCGATTGCCACCAAAAGGGGAGGTGCACAACTAGATCATAGAACAATCCTAAATATCAAATCTCAACATTCTACGACGAATAGTTTTTGAGATATGCGAGTTACATACATACGTACGTACGTACGTACGTACGTACGTACAGACGGCATGGAAAAACTGGCCACAGTAGACTCGCCGCTGGTCAAAATGAGTTGCAGACGCGTTAATATGATCGTGCATGCTAGCCTACGATGAGATGCATCGAAAAAATTTTTTTAATTAAATTTAGAGGTAGTCAAAATCGGTTTTTTTGTCGAAATTTGGCCCCCAAAATTTTTCGGGATCACATTACTTCCTTATACTACGTACAAGGAAGTAATAAAACAAAACTCAAACAAAGAGTGCACACTTTCTAAGAAAAAAAGGGGCCAATTGCTTGTGTTATATGCGAGCATGCATACATAAATATTGAGAAATATTAAGCAATAAAAATAAATACGTACGTGGAAAATAAAATGATTGAATAAATCACGTATGATCATCTACTAATCCCGTCCACAACACTTCTAGCACAAATTTTAGCCACATTCGTCTTTCTACACTTCAAATCCAGAACACTGAGTTAAAATAAATAATCAGTGAATGAAATTCTATTGCAAACCAGACGGATGATCACGCGCTGACGACAGCTTTTTTACCCTCCCGTCAAGATGGATGAGCCCCCATTTTTCCCTCCTTATGCAAACACATGGCTTGATGCTTTCGCGGTCCGAAAAATGCATTGCAGTTGCTTTCGGTTTCGAGACTGAGAAATAGGAAGGGTTTTTAAAAAAAAGGGATACCGAAAAAAAAAAAAATGATTCTTTTGGTGAATTTTCCGGACTCATTATCCAATTTCCCGATTTTTTCCAGAATTTCCGGACCCATTTTACAATTTCCCGGCTTTTTCCAGACTTTCCGGAGCGGTAGACACCCTGATTTAAAAAATTTAGGAAATTTACTTTTACTGCAATATGAACTAAAACGTAAAAATATCTCTTTGCAACAAAGTCTTTTTTTCAACTGTTCAACAATGCGGCATTGCACAGCTTCATATATGCAAACTTTGTACATTTAGCTTCAAATAAGAAAAGGGCGCATTTTTTTAAAGGACAAGTAGGGTGGGATTTTTGCTTAAAAGAACGGGCATGGAGCAACACCCTTCGAAAAAAGCCTAGGATGAACACTGGCCCTTGCTAGGATCACTTCTAAAATGTTCCACTTTCAATTAAACCAATAAATGTTTCTCTCTATTCTAAAAAAAAGTAAAGGCCGCTGGCGTTGTCAAAGCTTGTTGACCTACCTCCTCCTAAACCCTGGGGATTTGAGTTTCGACTAAGGTGCCCACAGATTCGAAAAATTCCGAGGAACCTGCTAAGCTGACTTAAATTTCAAAAATCTAATTATTTTAGAAGATATTAATAAAAAACTGAAAAAATAAACATAATGGCTGCCAGATTTGGCATAAAATCATTCATTCCTTTGCAACAAATCGTTTCCAAGTATCTAGAATCGCGTGAAATTTACAAACATGAGTTAGAATTACGCCCATTTTATGCCAAAATAAAAACTATCTTTCTTCTATATTAATAAAACAATGTGTAAACTGTTAGTTAGTTTGTTTGAATGTGTCTTGCGTAGCTCGCAGACGAGTAATCGTAGACCTACCAAACTTTGTACGGAAATTTTCCATGACACACCTCGAAGCGATTTTTTTCAAAATTCGAATTATTTTAGGAGATATCGATAAAAAAACGTATCGCAAAAGGCTAATTTTTTGCTTTCCGCCATTTCGTAATTGTAACCCCATAGTGGAAAAAGCGATGTTTAAGCTTATCTAGGTTGCCACATTCGGCAAGTTTATTAAACGAATCAGACTCTTGAAGTAAAAATAAAAGAATAACGATCTTTTTTTTCTAGATTATTTGTAAGGCTATTTTTAAATTAAAATATCGTGTGCATGGGAAATCAGAGCAGGAACTGAAATGTTTTATACTCAAAAAGAAACATATTTAAAAATTTTCTGAGACTAAAATGTGCAACTTAAATTTGGCGAAAAATTAAACAGTTTTGTGCGATTTTGAGGAAATGATTCTAATGCATGGCGCAATTTATCATAATTTATTGTCTGCTGAATACACCTGAGAATAAGTTTTTGAAATTTTCATTCAGTTGGAATTGTGCATTTTTCTCTGCAGCTTTTCTCCATCTATTAATGACTATGTCATTTTATCTCTCACCCCCTTTATTAAAAATTATATGAAAAACGTGTCCCAAAAATGCGACATAAAAATATGCCACATAATTTTACATATATTTAAATACTATTAGTTCACAACAGCTTTAATCTATTGTTACAATATTTCGTAAGCTGTAGAATAGGCATGTGTCAATCGCCAAATAATGAAAAGTCGCCATGGGTGGCAAGCTATCCTGTCTGTTCCGTAGCTTTTATTAACTTTACATGTACGCAAGTCGCCAAATAATCGAAAATCGCCATGGGTGGCAAATTCGCAAAGTGTCCAATAGGTTTTACATTATTAAAAATACAGCTGAAACAGATGTTCTGATTTTATTACGCTTTATCTCCTAATTAATATAACTTTTGAATGGCAACATTAAATATCATTGTGTTTCTGAGGAGTGCAAATAATTTTTCCAGCGATTATAAGCGGAGTCTGCACTCCAGGTGGAGTATAGCTCAGGACCCGTACAACACGGATTCCCATAACAAAATATCTTCTGTGTTATGAGGGGGTGGGGGGGTCTACTGTAGTGTGAAGTTTAAATTTTTATGTACCAATGAACATGCAAGAACCAAGCAGTGTGTAGCTCAGTAACATTCTATCTGATCCAATCTTCGGGTTTTGTCTGTTGAAATTATGTCTTTTTTACGAATAAGTTTTATTAGGGGCCGAATGCCTCATACGAAAACTTGGCCCCTAGTTTGTAAAAAAAAAAGAAAGAAAAAAGTAAGTTTACTTTTTTAGCCAATCTACATAACAGTAAATCTTACAGGATAGGGGAAAGGCAACAGTTATCCTTGTGTATAAAGATCGTTTAAGCTTTTTTTAAAAAAAAACAAAAACATTAGTTGGGAATAATTTTCATAATACGGGCGGAGACAATTTTTCAGATGTAAATACTTTTCATGTCCCCCCCCCCCTCCATATAAAGAAAATAAAACAGTACCTTCTAACTAATTCTCCTACAGGAGGAAGATTTTTAGCTGCAGTATTAACAGTACTTAAAATTTCTAAACCATCAGCTGCTACTTGCTCCTTAGGTGCCTGCAAAAATAAAAAAAATTAAATAACTGTCGTCAACTGTGAATATTTTGGATCACTTTCATCTTTTCAATAACATTTCTGTAAGTATAAAATGTAACGTATAGGTTTTTAATGTTCCAATTTAGTTTTAAACTATTAACATGAAATAGGAAGTAATTTTTTTTTAATATCTTTTTTTTTTCTATTAATTTACTATTTTTAAAAGTTCTTTGCTTGGGGCTTCTTTGTTCCATTTACTTGATTTCATATAAAAGGAATGTATTTCGTGTGTCAGACTATTTAAGTTCAGCTTCTGGATCTGCATATGACTTGATACATCAACTTTTTGTTATTGTCTCTTTTGCTAATAAGAAGAAATTTAATTTACCCCAAAACTAATGAATTATACAAAGTATTTTTCAAGATCAAAAACTCTTATTTATCTTGTTCAGTACAAATACAGAAACTAATACCATATTGGCCCGAATATAACACGACCGGAATTTAACGCTACCCTGAAAATTTTCTTCAAGATACACCATAATTAGAATCCTATATTTTGGCCTCGAATTTAGTATGTCAGGTTTTTTACAGGCAATGATCACTCAAAGACAACCACATTACATTCAGGACAATAAGATAACTTCTTTTTTCGTGTCTGTAAGATACAACAAATATTCTAGCTCACTCAGTGGCACACACAAGAGGGGGGGGGGGAATCCAGGGGGTCTGGACCCCCCCCCCCCATCGGCTTTGATTTTTTTTTTTTTTTTTTTTTTTTTTTTTTCGATTGATTATTATCCTATATCTATAGTAAATAAAATGATTCCAAAAAAAGGTAGCAATAGTTTCAGTTCTAATAAATAAAATAAGAAATTTTTTTCTCGTTTTCCTCAACTTTTCAAAAACGAACTGAAAGTGAACATAAAACACCATCTTGTTCTCAAAACTGTACAACTATTATTTTGCTTCCTATTGTATTGTGTAGTGTATTCTTAGGGAACTGGATGGGACGAGTTTTGATGAATTCCATCTAATGAAAACGAGTTCTTTCATCACTGATTTTTGTCAATCTGGAGCATCCCTAAAAGTTGGACCCCCCCCCCCCCCCCTCACTAGATTAAAAAGCAAGTGGTAAAGTAACTAACTTATAACGTCTCCCAAGAGTCATTAAAACCTCGTGCAGTCTTATTGGAAAAACCTGGGCATGTTAGCAAAAGCAAAATGATTAGCTGAAATGGGCAGTGCTTGTTTTTTAAAATTATCATTGCTTTTCACACACATTTTTCATCAATGTGCATTGATAATACTTATCACTAAACTTTGAGCAACTGCAGCAGCTTATACACATCTTTCTCATTTTGCCAGATATAGCACTGAAGTTTGTAATACTTATAACTTAAAAATCTAGCAGGTGTTATTTCAGAAAAAATTAAGCAATTCAGGATAATTTAATAAAACACTGATTGTCAAAACAGTGAAAAAATAAGAAACTTGGGACTATGTGCAAAGATGTGCTGACATTGCTTCTAATTTGTGCCAATATTCAGAAATTCCCCCACGCTTTAAGTATAAGGTGATGTAAAACACATCTATACAAGCACTTTAACATTCCAAAATTTTCAATTTGCATTAATTGTTAATAAAAACAGGAAAAGAGATCACATTTTGGTCTTTGTCCCTCTCATTAATTAGCAGGTAATGATGCTTATGCGGATAAAGCGTGTCTACTAGAACTAAAAATTTAATGAATAGAGCCCAAATTGCCCACTTTGTGGGAAGGACGAAATCATGGACAGGGGCCATTTGTTGGGATGCTCGGCTCTGCACAAGAGGACTCCGAGGTAACAAGATACTGGAGTGCTAGACATCTGCTGATGAGATATTGACTTTTTTCTTTTACTGTTTTCGAATTTGATGTTATTCCCTTTTGCGTTCTGTAAAAGTTTGTATTTTTCTCTTGCCATTGGGAAAAAAAAAAAAAATTAATGAATATCTTTTTAGCCTAAAGGTATTGGTCTAATTCCATATATTTTCTTTTTCCACAATGTGTTTTAGTTTACAGAACATACCCTTAAACAAGGAATTTAATAACATGCATAACATCAAACACAGACAAGTTATACGAAAATAAAGAGATAAAATTTTACTTACAATTGAACCAGGAAGTTTTTGCATAACTGACTTTGCCAGAACTGAAAATAGATTTAAATACAAAGAACATAAACACATTAAGTATCTAGATAAGTACGATTAAACACTTCAAAATATTACACCTACCAAGAAGATATGAATAATAATTTTTATACTACAGGATAGATAAATTAGGATAGAAATTTAAATAAGTAAACAAATGTAAACATTCAAAATACATTCAGTTGGAAGTTGAAAGTATATTTGGTAACATTGTAAATATATATTTCCCCTAAAACATAATTTTAGGAAAATTCAATTACCGTATTTTCCTGTATATTTGTACAGCGGCATATTTTCCCACAAAGCCTGTTTTTTGTTGGGTTTTTTTTTTTTTTTTTTTGAGTAAAAAGAAAAAAGCACTACATAATCCGCAGTGTCGTATAATCAGCGGCAATTTTTACGGCGAGTAATCTAAAGTACATACTGCCGATAGTATCACATAAAAAAAAAAAGATAAAAATATAAATAATAAATATTACTGTAAAAACAAAAAAACAAAAACAAAAAACCCCATCTATTTACAGATACAATTCAAACCATTCAAAATGAATACAGGGATACATTCAAAATGAAAAAGAAAATACTACCTTGAATAATCCTAAATTTATTAATAATAACCAAAAACCTTCAAATTCTGAGTAATCAGACTCTGAAATGAATAAATTCATGATATCTGCACTTAACATAGTATTGCCAGAGTCACTAGATGAGTCTTCATTGTTAGAGTCTTTCATCAACAATATTGCATTTTCGAAATGCATTCTTTATCGTAGTTTCCAAGATATTATTCCATGCTTTCAAAACCCAGTTGGAGACGTTTCCATACAATGCACGCTTCAATTTTCCTGTTTTCGTAAAATTCTTTTCCTCATCGGACATCCATTGTTCCCATAATTTCCTAACTTTCGATTTAAAAGATCTGTTAACTCCAATGTCTAAAGGTTGTAAGTTTTTGGTCAATCCTCCAGATATTATAGCGAATTTTGCAGATGCAGACTTCATTTTTAACATTCTTGCTGAGATGCGCTTTCATCGAGTCCATAATTAGAAAAACTTTAGGATGAAAAAATGATTTGATTCATTTTCGCAAGATGCTCTGTAGCCATGACATCATGATTTCTTCATTCATCCAGCCTTTCTCATTTACACGAATTTCAAAACCTTTAGAAATTTTCTCCTGGGAGAGTTTTCCTTTAGAATATTGACATTGGCAACAATTTCAAACCATTTACAGCACAGCATAAAACTACTTAAACAAAGTTCTTTCATTTCCTGTAGTATTTATAGGAATAACTGCTTGTTTCGGTTTTCTCCTTGTTTTTCTATGGGGTTTCTAGAAATCTCTGGAAATATTCGTCCTAGGACTTCGGTGACTTCCCTTTTGGGGACTTATTTTTGGCACCAAATTTGGCAATATTTTGCCCAAAGTCACCAAGCTTGTCGACAATTTGGTCATTTGGCACGATTTTCCCAATGGGAATTGTAAAGATACTTTTCCTGCATTACCATGCATAATAGCCTAATAATTTTCTTCTATGACTTAATCGAAATTCCCCCTTTATGTGGAATCCTCAAGAAATAGACTCTTCTAGAAGTTTCTTGTAGCTCCTGCCTTACCTATAAATACAAGCGTTTCAGAGGCCCCAGTTCAGTGTGGATCAAGCTCCGAGTGAGTACGCTTGCTTTGCTCTATGATAGAAGCGGTGTTTTCGCACTTGCTTACGCTCATTTTAAAGTGCGGTGTGTAAATTCTTGATTGCTGAGCCTTGAGGGACTGTTCGTGTTATTCCTCAAATATTTCCACAGAATTTTTACCTGTGGATGTGTTTTATTTTATGTGAGAAATACAGCATTTGTGCGAGCTTCTGATCTAAAGGGACTGTTAGAAGCACATTGCTGTTTGATTGAGCTTGTGAATCTTGTAAAGCTGATTGTTCGAACGAAGTTCTAGAAGCAATAAAATTGTGTTCCACCCTGACTAGTGGACTTTTTACTAGAACTTTCTACACCAACTGAACTTTGGAACGACGAACCCAGGAATAGCAGAGTTTTCTGCAACAATATATAGAGAGCTTCCTTAATGGCAACTATAATGTGAAATGATTGTTTACGCTAATGCATAAATTGCAAAGAATCACCATAGAATAAAAAGGTATTTATGCCCAATAATCCCAGCTGTTTCTTTAAATTGATCATTAAAGAGGGAGAAGCGAAAATAGATAGTATTAATATACTTCTTAGGTAAGTAGATATGTAAGGATTATATAAATAAATAACAATATACCACATTGATAAATATTTCATTAAATTAAAATTGTTCTGTACATCCCTTTTCAACGTTTGTTTTACTAGTAACTAAATGTTAAGAATTCTAATTTGCGTTAATAGAATCCCACAGTAGCTTCAAAAGAGGAGATTAAAAATTTTTTTTAAATGTCCATTTCATGTAGTGTCTGAGGTATTTAATGCTAAAACGTGAACCTAAAGAGCAGTATGATGTGGAAGTGAGGAGTTCTCTGCAAACCATCCAGCTTTTCACTTTTTTGGTAGCAAATGACATAGTTTTTTGTGTCATTATATTAAAATGATCTCAGGTTAGTACACATGAAGCAAACTTTACATCAAGAGTCAAATAATTCTGCTTTTTTTTTTTTTTTTTTTTTTTTTAATTAATTCGAATTACACATTTAAGTAAAATTTTCATTTCTTACCGTGCGAAGATCGGGCACGTGTAACTACATAAATGTTAAACTTTTTATTAAAAATAAGATATTTTGCTTTTAAACGAGAAAAATAAGAATGGGAAACACGTTTTTAAAAAAAGGTATCCTAAATTGCGTGAAAAGTTAAAATTGGGCTAATTTTAGTTTTCTTTTGTCGAAGAAATCTTTTTTTTTTTAACTAAAATATTGCTAGTTGCACAATATGGTCTTCTGGGAGAAGTTATTAACATAAATGTTTAAAAATAAATAAACTTACCATTGTTGTGTGTTCCAGTTCTACTGTAAGTTTTTGGATAAGTTGCACTTTGAGAAATATTAACCGGTATTCTGAAATAAACAACAAAAAATTATTTTGTCTAAATTATTTTTAACTTCTAATATAACTACTAATGTTGATGAAAAGTAGCAAGCCCTAGTAAAATAACAGCAGACTTTTAGTTTCTTGAAGGAATTTTGGTATGGTTAAGCGATTAGTTTATTGTACTTTTTTGATATATATCATTAGAGAGAAGCGAATTCCACTTAACATCGGATGAGTGGTTTGCTGTAGTCGTTGACCAGGGTGTGGTGACTTTGCCCGTTGGCTCGGGCTACCATTATCACTCAGAAACTCAGCATAGCTGCCAACCTTGAGAATGAAAATTAGGGAGATTTTCTAAAAAATTAGGGAGACTTTAAAAAAACCTTGTTATCAATGAAAAAACTTCATGTACACCTACGTAATATATCATTAACTAAGAAAATTAGATATACAAGAAAAATAAAGTAGCTTAAAACATTTATTAAAACAGCAAATTTAAAAATGCGATACTTTTTTAAAGAAATAAACAATTTTTTAAACAGTAAATACTTTTGAACTATTTGCATTACAAATGAATTAAAATACAGAGAAAAAAAAATTAATCCAATGCCAAATGTTAAATTATGTTTCCAATAAAACTTTAATTACTTGCTGCATATTTCATGCAGATCCTTGAGAGTTAAATTACAGATGAAATATATATATATATATATATACACAACTTTTATTAAACAGGAAATTATGAAAAGGAATTGAGTACTGTCATCAACGACAAGGTATGCACATTTTAATACAATATTAAGATTTATGGGATGCTGTAACAGCAGATATAACTTTTTTTTTTTAAACTCCTGATTAAAGTCATTATCATAACAATTTGATTTATTGGAGAATTTTGCAATAAGGAGTTTCTCTAAATTCTCATTAGAGAGGGATGATCTGAAGTCAGTTTTGATTTTTCTGATTTGGCTGAATACTCTCTCACATTCAGCATTTGAGTGAGGGATTATCAATATTGATAACACAGTAAGGGCCAATTTCTTAAACTTTTCCCCACCTATTTCATTTTTCAAGTCTTTCCCAAACAGACACTGTTTAACAATAGTTTCCTCAAAAACAGATGACTGAAAGTCTTCCAATTCAAGCTCACAAAACTGTTACTGTATTAAATCCAAGGCTTCTTCATGGGTTTCATTTTCTTCCTTCTGAAGTATAATCGGGAAATTTTTCCACAAAAAATTTAAATTGAGAAAATTTTGCCGAAGAAATATTGCAAAGATTTAAAACTTAGCATTGGCTAAAATTTCTGATTTGTGGGGAAATGAGTGATAAATATAATATAGAATCGTGATAAAATAGTTTTTGACATCTCGGTAAAATGCTAACTTGTCTTCGCACAAAGAACAAACTACTTTTAATGTTTCATTTCCAATGAAGATTTTACTATCATATTTATGATGACTGGGTTCATGATAATTTACATCGATTGGTGATGAACATTTTTTTACAATTTCCGCTTTCACAAATTTTGACAACAGCTCTTTGAACATACACATAATTAGTGACTTCTTTTTGTGAATCAATGGTTGTTGAGACTGAAATTTTATACAATAACTTTCTAGATGAGGTATAGAGCTTTGGAGGAATAAAAAAAAATGCTCTACATAAATCTGACTGTAAGAAAGAAAAAATTCTGTCTTTTTGATTGCCACCTGAATTTAATTTTGTCTTGCTTTTAGGTTTAGAATCTGTAGTTGGTTTTTCACTTGATATTTTTGAAGAACTTGACGCTGGTTTTTTACTTTTAGATTTAGATTTTGAACTTGATGCTGATTTTTCATTTATAATTTTTGAATTTGAAGAGTTTGATGCCGGTTTCTCACATTGAGGTGTTGAATGTGAAGAGCTTGATGTTGCTTTCTCACTTTTGGTTTTTTTAAGTTTTGGTATTGCATACGATTCCTAATTTGCCTCAGAAGCACTTCTTTTTGTGGAAACTTTTGCCTCTTCTTCAAAAAAACTCATTCCATTGTTCAAGAATACAATTTAAGCATCGTCCCATTGATAACCAGAGAGTTTCTACGTGTTTCAAAATTTGTTGCATCTCTACATTGTGAAGTTCTTGGAACTCTTTTACTCTGTTTTGTCTTTTGCAACTCCATTTTAAATATTAGTAAATATCTATATTTACTAATCCATGACGAAACGGAAAATCAAAGACCGAAAAAAGGAACACCAGAATGACATTAAATTCAATAAAACCACTACTGCCCTCTCAAAAGTAGCCCAAGAACGCCCCCATAGAAATCAACTTTAACAATAGCCAAAAACTCGCCAATTACAAAAATAGTAATTATGCCCTAAACATGGAGGCCTTACAGATTATAACAACAGATGGCGCTATAAATGACATGGCCCATGTGCAGATAGATCCTGGGTGGAACGCCTTGCTGAGGAAGAGAGCCAGGCATTTTGAATTAAGACCAGAGCTGAAGAAGGTGGTGGCTACCACCGAAAGTGCTACAAACGGATTTTAAAGTGTTTTTAACTGTTTTTAATGATATCTATATTTCATCGATATTTACAGGTACAGTCGACTCTCTGAAATCCTCACATTTATAATCTGCAACTCTCTATAATCCGTGATAATTTTTAGATGTAAACAGTGAAATTTGCAGTTAGCAGTTAAGTAACACTAGGAAATTACGGGTGAGTTGAGTTGTAGAATTAAAAGAAATTTTATGCTATTTTTCATATTTTTTGCATATATCTAATTAAAATTGTTCTTTTAACCCATCTAACAAAGTTTGAGCAGTAAAATGAAAGCATGATTAGCTGACGGAAAAGATTGTGAGAGACAATCTCTCACACTCTTAACGAAACGTGTATTATTTTGATTTTCATTTTTTATTGAAAGAAAGAGAAATTTTCAAAAATTTTCTCTTGAAGAAGGCTTATCTTTAGGCTATAAATATTTAGAATTCATCCAAAATTATTCATTGGCATCACCACAAGAAATAATGACAATAAACAGACTCCAGGAAAAAATATTTAAACACAAATCAAAAGCCCTAAAACAAACAACAATTGATTCCATGTTTGCAAAATTAAAAAAATAGTAATATAAAATTAAAGTATGAAAGCCTTCTTTAAGAAAAATTTCCTGCAAAAGTTTTGTAAAATAAAATAAAATTTTTTTTCATATATTTTAATAAATTCTTTAATAATTAAACTAAGTGTGACAGTATAATTAATTTCAGCCATTAAAAATGTTCTGTTGCTTCATAACTATAGTAAGAAAAAATGTAAACAAAATAATGATCTAATCCGCAAAACCCTTGGTCCCAAGGTGTGCAGATTTCAGAGAGTCTACTGTAAAGCTTTTATGCCTAGTGCAGCAGCAGTGTCAATATCATCCCACACATATGCATCCCACTATAATAATTTCGGCATGAGCTTCAGTCAAAACTGCAGCAACGCCGTTCTTTTTGCCAATCATAACATAAGCATTATCACATCCAAATGCAATGCAATTTTATATTGGTATGTCTTTAGCAGTTAAACTTTCAATCGGAAGATTTCCTGTATTCTTACCAGTTGAATCTCCTTTTAATGTCGGAACACACAACAATCTATCAGGTTGTAACGAAAGTTTTCCGCCATATTTGCTTGAGTCAGTTCATGCGGTACCGAGCGATTGACCTTATATGTCAAGTTTATGCGATGCCTAGCGTGACTAATGGACATGGCACTAAAGTGTAACTCTTTTAGCTAGCTCTCGGGTGGATGAATATTTTATTTCCTTCCACAAATTCTCGTAGGCGGGCCTCATCAGCATCAATAGGCCGGTCAGACCTCTCTGCTTCTTAAATGCCCTAGTTATCGTTTTTGAGCTTTCGGTAACAAATCTTCACAGTGTCGTATAATTCAACAGTAGTACCTTAAGCTGTACACATGATTCGGTGTCATTCTGTAGCTGACTTTTTGCAACAGAACTGAGAGTAAATGATGGTTCAATCTGGTAGCGCGATAGTTCCATTTCAGACACCTTAGACTTAATCATAACGATATTTTTTTACAGATTTCATAACAGTGTTCTAAAACAAGTCTTTTTCTTTCAAATAACAAAAATCATTTAACAAAATATTTGCAAAGACATCAACGAGAACTGTTTGTGCCGACAATACTTGCAGTGGCGGAAAACTTTCGTTACAACCTAATAGTTTCAACTGTAGAGGAATTACTCAAGTAAGTAATTACAATCGGATAAAATTTTTCACTGTCATTGCTAGCATCAGTAGCAAGTGAAAACTGTTTCTTTTTCAAGTCCACGACTAAAGATAATTCCTCTTCAGAAGCCATTAAATTCATTATAACTGCAATTTTTATACGTTGCAAGAGGTATTTTTTTACTATATCGGAATCCAGGAACATCTTTTTGAATAATGCTCCTGCATGATCTGAGCAACTTAGTGGCAAGTTATGCTCAATGCTGAACTTAGTAAATAAGCACTCTGCTTTTACCACACTTAGATCCTGGGGTGTAGCAAATGAGAAGTCAAACTGTTTGCACACAATTTAGTGTTGGTTTGATGCTTTTTAGATTTATTGTGAGTCACAATCAGGGATGTGCCAGCTGAAATTAAATTTTGGAGCAATTTGTGGAGCAAGAAAAAAGACATTTTTGGAGCAATTTGAAGCAAGAAAAATTAGTGGAGCAATTTGGAGCAAGAAAATGTCGCATTTGGAGCATAAGAATGTCGATTTTGAAATACAAAATTAATTTTTGGAGGGAAAGAGAAAAGTCATTAAAGAATGCCAAAAAAAAAAAAAAAAAAAAAAATTAAGGAGGTTCTTAAAAACTCTCAGCTTATAACAAAAACCAGCTGTTTTGTTTTTTTTTTTGTTGTTGTTGGGGGGGGGGGGTCAGAAGCTTATGAAATAAATAAAAAATTCAGTTATTTTATACATTGCTATACAAAATATCTATTTTAAATCAAAAATACAATATTTACTAAACTATATTAACTACCATCAGCAGCTAATAAAAAATTTGGTAACAAAAAATTACCAGATCTCTCTTTTAAAATTAAATTTAAAACAGAGGTCAATTTTTACTCTTAAGGCATTGGAGGTTAAAACAAAGGGATGCCAAAGAAAAAATATTCATTTTTAAGATTAATAGAGAAAGATTGAAATTAGAATGCTTAGAATATGCGATGACTTTTGTAAAAATTCGGAAGATTTACAAACGTTTAAACATATATGAAAAAATTAAAAATGTAGCAGTTTTGCTGAATTTGGGGCAAAAATGTCCAAAAATGATCTTTTTGTAGCAGATTGGCACATCAGGATTGATTTGGCACAATTTGGAGCAATTGGAGCAGCTGGCACATCCCTGCACAGTGTCATTTCTTCCCCCATGCATGATAGCAATATCGCATGTGCAATATGTGCAAAATGCAAAGTTTGCACCTTTATTTGATGGTTTGATAAATTTAAAGTCCTTGGAATAATCCGATTTAAATTGCATTAAATACTTCTTTCCAGATATAATTTTACCGCTCACTCAACTACGAACACCACAATCTAGCACGCTCGATCGCTAAATACATAAACATACACGTGCAGAGTGGAGTGGAGTGGAAGCTCTGTAATTCGATTCTGAGGAGCGTTATCGAAAATCCCAATCGTCGTCTTTCAGAAATTCATGGGGAATTGGTGAGAAAGCTTTCTACATGCTATGACATCATTACAAATTATCAAATTCGGCCAATAGTGAAGTTTCTTCAGTTACTGTCGTTAGCATTTAACAAGTTCCGTAAAATTTTTTCAAAAATTGATAAGTACATAAAACATGGGAATAATTTGGAAAAATTCGCGAGATTTATAAACTTTTAGGGAGTTTGGAAGATCGTTCTGAAATTCGAGAGTCTCCTGGAAAAATCGGGAGGTATGGCAGCTATGACACAGTATGATTTGCACGTTTTTATTCAATACACTGATTACAAATTCAGCACCAATTGCATCTGATAATTGCTTCTTTTAGGCTTTGAGAACTGTGCAACTAGAGTGCGCTTGAAACGAAGAAAAATCACAACATTTTCTAATTCCAAGTAATGTATAGACAAGTCTAATTTTATTTACATAGATTTATATGAATTTTTTTTTTTTTTAATCAAATTCAGGGATGAGATTGACAAGGAAAAAGTTTGAAAGAATGAGAGAGCAACATTTGAGAAATAATACTTTTGAATTTAAAGTTCAATAAAATTCAAAAGTATATTATAAATTAAATATTGTAATTGCTATTGATATTAAATCTATCCTACTTATATACAATTTTGCCTTAATGAAAAATTAAAAAATTCAGAAAAATTTTGAAAAATTTAAAGAACTGAATTTTTATGAAACACTGAAAAAGTCTGAAGAATCTCATCCCTGAAATTGCTGAACCCCCAAGATCTATGTCAATACATTAATAAATAATGTGTGCAAATTTTGAGCTCATTTAGACATGAACACTAAACCCCCCATGAACATTGAACATTAAGACTTATCAAGTTAATTTCACAATCAAATAAAACTAAAAATTGAAGATTTAAAGCCTTTACATAACTACGAAGTTCTACGAGTTATAAACATTAACATTAACAGAAATAGATCCCATATGTTACAGTATCTAAATTTTATGAGTCCTTTAATGCTTCCTGATCATGCGTTAGATATTTTTGAGGTTGTCTTGCACTGTCCACAAAAATTAATTGCTTTTGTGAATCATCTTTCGTAAACTTTGAATTAAATTCTTCAATTAAATTTAGACTATGTTCAGCAGTAACTTGTATGGATTTTGCAATATCCCTTCCTTTTACATAACTGTCTTCATTTTGCTAGTGTACAATATCCATTTCAAAAAATCTTTTTGGAATTAGGAATTTTTCATAAATATTTGTCGATTTACTTACAATAATTTGTGCAGGAACATCTTTATTGTTTCACAAAAAATTCTAAATTATCTATTTCAATTTGAACAGTTCCCCCCCCCCTAAAATCTTCAGACTTATTTGCTTTTTTTCCAACCAGTTTTCTTTTAGCAAAATTCTTCCTATCTTCGAGACTTCTTTTATCAAATAGTGCTAGAGCTGCACATTTGTCTCCTACAAACCATAAATGGTTAATAAACTTTGCAATTGCTATTTCTGCAACTGATTTATCACCCTTTTTATAAGCTACCATTTCTTTAAAGAAATGAATATCATTCATAGGAGCCTCAATTAAGTTTGTAGCTGAAAACAATGCTTTTGTATAACATTTGATTATGAAACAACAAATACGTTTTGCAACGTTTTCTTCTCCTTGAGTTAATTAAAATAGATATGTAAACAAATACATTTTCAGGAAATATATTCCTTTTCCCATCCACATGGATAAATGATATGCTCCTGGTTTACGAAAACATACTCCCTGTGGTGGTGTCTCCACTAGAAATATTATAATCAATGCTAAGAATTCTCTTCACTGGGTAGATCATCTTGAATTTTATGTTTTTCTAACTATAACATCTCTGTCATTATTCAATATCTCTCTAGTATCTGCATTTAACTACCATTTAAAAATTTTGTCTTACCAATGGCCTTCCACAGTCTTTTGTATAATTTAAATATGGGAATATCTGGCCCACTACTTTATGAAACTTGTACCTCGCTAAACACTCCCTGTAGAATGATCTCAAAAAAATGTGATGATGAAAAGCAAAGTATGGAACATCATGGCTCAGGTTTTGTTCTAACAAATGGGAAGCCCATTCATACAGCCTGTATTGCTAGCTGTTTTATTAAATCATGTATGGACAATCTCCGGCCAGCCCAGGCTTTTGATCTGGCCCACAGAACATATTATAAAACCGCATATAAAAAATATACAAACCATTCAAAATACCATATAAATCTTAGTTATACAGCACACAACTTCACTAACATCTGAAAGTTCGGCTCTGAACTTTCCAAAGGTTGCCCATACCTGTATCAAATATTACAGCTTTAACAGCATCCAATAGTGCCAGCCATGCAGGGCCAGATTATCCATTAGGCTGCAGCCTATGGGCCCCAACCATCTCAGAGGCCGTGCAATAATGAATCAAATGAATTTTTTAATAAAGTTGTATTGGAATTTTTCAATTTATATAACTTGAAAATTTTGAAATTACTTCAAATATATTTAAGAGTACTTATATTAGTAAAATTACATAATTTAAATTTATCAATTCTTAAGTGTCCTTCATTGCGCATCTCTGCCTAATGTATGCAAGATAATAATTAAAAATATATTACATTAAAAATTTATTTCATTAAAAAAAAGTAATTAGCATATCAATAGGCAACTTTCATAGAAGAGGAGAGAGGGCCTCGGGACTTCCATAGCCTAGGACCCCCTACTAAGCTTAATCCAGCCATGCAAGCGGTCATATACAGCTTAAGCAATTTTAGTACTTCCTCCTGAAGAAAGTTCAGGAATTCCTAATAGCTGTTCAACATTTGGAGCTGTAGCATCACAGGAAATCTAACAGTATTCCTTATTCCAGTAATATGCCAGTTCAAAATTCACTGATGGAAGAGCTTTAGATAAAAAGTATTTTAAAAAGGCAGGTATGTCTAATAAAATGTGTTTCTTTATATTCAGACTGCAATAACTTTCATAAAATAAATTAATGAATTTTATATGCACATATCTGCACCTTTTCAATAATATATTTTAACCTACAGCATCCCCATTGGCAAATTTTAAGAACTAAAATTTTTTTATGATGCCATAAACAAACCACATGGAAATAAAATCATTGGTGAAAACCACACATGAAAATAATAATTACCGTATTAGCCCGAAAATAACGCAGCCCCGAATATAATGTGACCTTAAAATTTTTCATCAAGATTAGAAAAATCCTATATTTAGGCCACGAATTTAGTGCAAGATCGTTTTTTTTTTTAAAGGAAATTATCAGTCAAAAAACATCTATTCTTATTCAGGCTAACACAAAGGTTTTTTTTAGAAATGTTTGAAATATTTGCAAATTTATGGGGCATCCTGTATTTTCGAGCCACTTGGGGCATGTGTTGTTTTTAATTGATTAATTTTGAATTTTGCAGGAATTATTTTTATAAAGGAACCAACTAAGGAGGTCCTGCATAAAACACTAACTTGAAAATAAAGACAACCCTAATTTATATATATATTACACACATATATATGCCCAAAAGCAGAAAGTGCTTAAAAGTGTGAGGTACATCACAGAACAACCAGTCTTTGCAAAACATTTCATAAATTTGAAGAAAAAATAAAATTATATTTTCTGCAGAACAATTAAAGTGAAGTGCCCTTTATGCTATGCCTTCTTTTATCACTTTTTGTACAATTTTTATATCTGTTTTGAATTTTACTGTGGTCTGCCAGGTTTGGACAAAATGCCTGCAGAACATTCGGAACTATTCAAGGTCATGTTGCAGATCAATGGATATAATTTTGCTCCTGGGTATATATGCTATAAAATATAAAGGTTACAAAAAAAATATTTCTGAAAACATTATTACTTACTTAAACACAGATTTTTTATCAATAACGAAATTATTCACTTTTCCAGTCAGTTCTTCTGTCTGATGAACTGAATCTACATTTATTTTAAAAATAAGGCTATTACTAAAAAAATAACACTTTTAGCATTATATAAACAAATCTAACAAAAAGAAAATATGATGGCAATTACAATGACATGAAAAGTTACAGTAATTAAATACTTCCCCCTCTCACGAGACCCGAGTCAGGAAACAGGGTCATTTGAAAGACAACAAGTGTCTGCACCAACAGTTCAACAACGTTTGCAGCAACATGGACTCTCAGCTCTGAGAACATGGCTGCAGCTACCTTTGATGCTGCATTGACGACAGACCTGGGCACACACAATGGCAAAACGTCATTTTTCAGATGAATCCAGGTTCTGTTTACAGCATCATGATGGTTGTATCCGTGTTTGGCGGCATCAATGGTGAAGGCAAATTGGCAGCGTACATTCGTCATCATCGTATTGGCACATCACTTTGTGGGCTATTGGATACACATCTCCGTCACCTCTTGTTCGCACTGACGGCACTTTGACCAGTGGACATTACATTTCTGATGTGTTACAACCCGTGGCTCTACCCTTTATTTAGCCCTGCAAAACTCTACTTTTTAGCAGGATAATGTACGACCGCATGTTGCCAATATTGTATGGACCTTGCTTGATGCGGAAAATGTTCGGCTGCTGTCCTGGCCAGCATGTTCTCCAGATCTCTCACCACTAGAAAACGTCTGGTCAATGGTTGCCGAATGACTTGTTCGTCACTATTATGCCTGCTACTACGGTTGATAAACTGTGGCATCATGTTGAAGCTGCATGGCATCTGTACCTGTACATGTTATCCAATCTCTGACTCAATGCCTAGGCATATAAGTGCTGTTATTACAGTCAGAGGTGGTTGTTATGGGTACCGATTTCTTAGGATCTATGCACCCAATTTCTTTAAAATTTAATCACTTGTTATTTCCAGTATAATATATTTGCCTAATAAATATCATTTTGCTATTAACATTTCTTCCAGGTGTAGCAATTTTAATGGCCAGTAGTATAGGTCTTAGTATTCTTAAATTAATGCTTAAGTTACTGCTGTAATAACAAAATTTCAAATCTTCAGGAAATGTAGGTATTTGCATACTATAATGTAGTTTAGATCAATTTGATTATTTACCTGAATATGATTTACAGATTGCGACTCTTAATTTGACACAAATTCTAACTTACTTGAGATTATATCATTTCATTAACTGAAAATTCACTTGAAAATTTATGAATAATTCATGCACCCAGACATGATAACTTAAAAACAAATAATGATTATTGTGTTAATGTAAATAATAATTTTTCTTATATTATATCAGGTTTGCTCGACTGTAGATATTTTATTTTGAATATTGACTGTGTAAAATTTTGTGTGTGTCAAAATGATCGTATATTATTTCCTTTGTTGAATAATGCTGCCTTATCCATATTTTTACATGTAACGAGAATGTAAATTTGCTTCGATGGTTAACTAGTAATAAAACTTCTGAGGAGAATATCTGACCTGATTGTTAAGAAATATTAGTGATAAACAGATTAGAAAGTACAAAAAGACTTTGCTAGAAATTAGGGGTGCACCGAATATTCGGCATACTTTAATATATAATACTTTAATATTCGGCAACCGAATAGTAAAAAAATTTTAATATTCAACAATTAGTAAACAAACACTTTTTATATCATGAATGAAAGTTATAGTATAGTACCATAGTACAAAATTAATTTGGATAGTTACTTACTAATATCACATTCAAAGTAATTTTAATGTACAAAAGAAAATACTCAGATATTGAATTTAAATATTGTTGCCTTACAATTTTCTTAAATTTTATGATACATTACATTAACCTTACTATTACTAACTCATTTAAAATATGAAACAGTAGCCAGAAAAAAAGAACCTCATTATTAAATGTTCGTGAGTGTTTAAAGTCAACTGGTCATTTTTTAATGAAATATGCAGGTTTAAAAGAATTTTACAAATATTTACAAAGGTGATTGATAATATATAAAAGAAACACTTGGATATTAAATTTTACAGTACTTTACTTTCTGAACACCATATGAAATATTAAATACTGTTTAAAAAGAAACTAATTAAATTAATTGATGTACAAAGTTTAATAATAGTTTAATAAATTTTAACCAAGTATTCAGTATTCGGCCTAATATTCGTTTAGAAATTCAACTGAATATTCGGTATTCGTTATTCGGCAAAATATGGTATTCGGTGCATCCCTACTAGAAATAAATGTCAGGACACATAAATGCAGTACCTCATGCAGGTTGTGATTTATTGTATTACCTTGCCGAATCCTTTTAGCAAACTTTCGTATTCGTACTGCTGTTTCACAGCAATGGTTTTAGAGAATTTCCTACATATTATGTATATCCCCCCCCCCCAAAACATTGCTCTTATAGGGCGTCTACTAAATTTCTGAGAGCTAATTTCCATACTTAGGAGCTTCTGGAAAAAATTTCCTGATCATACATGAGTACTTTATTTAACAAAATTCCTAAACAGCACCACTTCCTTTTTATATTTAAATGTTTGGTATAACTTGTGACATCAGTGGGGTGGCCCCAGAGAGACCTGTGACCAGAGCTCTATTGAGCCGACCCCAGGCAATAAGGAAAGTCCTGAAAAAGACCCTCAGAAAAGAGCTCAGAAATGGATGCAAACATCAGAATACACTTGATAGACATTTTATGAAGTTTCAAGGCCTCAATAATATGGCCTAGAAATTTTTATACGGGGAAAAATTTATTCTTTTGGAGAATTTTCCTAATGAACTTCTCACTTTCCAGACTTTCCTGACAATTTCCCCAGTTTTTCACATTTATTTATAAACACAGAAAACATGTTAGAGCTGCAGCGCTCATGATTTTTTTGTGATAAGTTTATTTTTTAAAAAAAAATTTCTACAAATCTATCGATATATATATATATATATATATATATAAACAAATACATACAGATTTTTATAAATAAACACATCAAATTAATTCAAGTATACTGATTTATATAAGTAATACATATAATATAGAGTAGAACTTCAACTATCTGACTTCATTGGAATCGAGCATACATTGCGTATTTGAAATTTCGGGATATTAGAGATTTTTTTCAATAATCATCTAGTTTAATATGAAGGGCGATTTCACCGAAACATTTAATATCTTATTTAAGACACACATTTTTTGTAAAACAATTACATGCACATCATTATTTTAAACATTTTATATTTATAAATTTTATAAAACGTGAGTGACAATTTAATTTAAATCTGTTACCAAATTGAGCAATCACATTTGAGAAGGGGCTGTTTAATTTTGTGAAAGGTCCATTTATACAATGAAAAATATTGTGAAAGGTCAGTACTTAAGATAAAATATTTTTTGAACGGTCCATTAATGGACCCAAATTTCTCCTTAATAGACCCCTGTAAAATATGTTATACATATTAGAGTGTGTTCATTATTTTCATTTTCAAAAGTTTTTGGAAAAGGACCCAGGAAAATTAGAAAAGTAATAAAATATTTATAGCAATAAGTCTCTAAAACACCCATAATTTTAAGAAGTCACAATGACCATTGAACAAAGTAATTATTAGTTTAAAACAATCCCGAAATGCAAAATATTCTTCATTTTAATTTGGTAAATGAAATCTCACTATACAAAAATTTATTAAGCACACATCAATTGCTTTTTCTGAAAATATGCAAGTAAATTATAAATAAATCTTACTTTGAGCATTTTTCACAGACTGTTTTAAATCTTGCACTTGCTCATCCAAATTGCATTTATTATCGCTGAATACAGATGCAGAACATTTAAAAAGAAAGTCATCAACATTTAGACTGCAACCATTAGGCTTTTCTAGAAAGAATTTTATTTCCCTAGTAAGGAGTTTCATGGTTCCATTTATAATGGGCAACTTATCTAAATCTACTGCTTCTGCAGCTGTAAAAGAAAAATTTTGTTAATACTCATCTTATACCACTGGAACTGATAATTATATATGCAAGCGTTACATAAATACACAAGTATTTTTGATTATATATATGCTTTTATTTCTCTCTAATCTACAAATATGCTAAAAATAGTAAAATATTATGGTACATGCATCAATTAGCGAATTTTTTTTTTTTTTTTTTTTTTTTTTTTTTTTTTTGGGAGAGGGAATAAATTTTGAAAAGTTGACCCCAAAAAATTTACAATAATGCAAAATGTTTGTGTAAATCAATGTAAATTTTTTTGGAAGGGGTTAAATTATTTTTTAAAAAGATCATTTTAACTATAATATAAAATGTACTGTAAAGCAGAATGTTACCCTTCAACAATCTCTTTAGGGGGGCTGAAGCCCCCTTGCCCCTCCCTGGATCCGCAACTGAATGCAGGGTTCCCGCTACAGTGCGAGAATCGCACACAAATTTCTTAAATCTCGCGCAAAAAATACTACAGCACGAGGTATTCTCGTGCTGCAAAATATTTGCCACATGCGCGAGATACGCTGTTTGAAAGTTTAAAAATGCCAGTTTACAAATACAAAAATTTGTTTTTACTCTACTACTGTCGGATTACGAGTGTCCCCCCCCCCTTCCTCTCTTGAGTTTCTGTTCAGAGATAATGCATTTAAATCATCGGAATGCAGAGGGGGGAATATTAATAAATGCTATCGTTGCCAGCTGTAAAATGTTTTGTTTTTGTATGTGTCCATCGTATATGAGTTTTGAGAGCATTTAATCCGTTTGTTTTTTTATATACCACCATGATTCATGGAATTATTGATAACCTCTGGCTGTTTGAAATTAGGACACCAATCAGCCCATTGGACTCACAAGCGGTGGACCACTCTTCGTATACTGCTGCAGGGCCGGCCCAAGGGGGGTGCGAATGTAGGCGATGCCTAAGGCCCCGCGCTTATAGAGGCACCGCGCCTGGGCTATTTTATTGCTATCTCATAAGACATAGCAATAAAATAGCTAAGAATAGAGAAGAGGCCCTTCTCTTGCACTTCTCCTGGGGCCCCGCAAGCCCCTCGGGCCGTCTCTGACTGCTGTTACTTGGCTTCCTAAAAGTAACTGTATGGAAGACAAAGAAATTGTAAGTTACGTCATAGCCAGTGATTATATCCAGCACGACAAGTATGCAATCCATACTTTTAAAGAAATCCTGTTTAATAAACTTAAAAAAGAAAGGCTTTTGTTAGAAGAAATCGACATTTTTAGTGATGGGCCATCATCCCAATTCAAGCAAAAGTATACACTTTGTAATGTCACTTTTTCATCCCTTAAAGTCAACTGGCATTTCTTTGCAACAAGCCATGGAAAGGGTGCAGTTGACGGGGTTGGAGGTACTGTAAAAAGAGCTGTTTACAGAGGAATAATGTCAGAAAAATGGATCCCTCCACCAAATGATGCCAAATCGTTTCCCGAATGTGCAAATTCTATTTGCAGTTTGGTGGAAACTATTGTCCAAAAGAGAATATTGAAAGGGACATTGCTGCCTTTGAGGAACGGGTGGCTAACATAAAAAGTATACCACATTTATGGCAGATTCATTGTGTGAGAGTCCTAGGAAATTATATTTCTTATACATCTGTGTCTTCTGAAGAAGGAATACAGTTCTACTTTAAGGATACTATCAATGAATCTGCCGAAAATCAAAGTTCTTCATCTGCTAATGTGACTGTTGGTGATTTTGCCACTGTTAAAATGCTAGGGAAAAACAGAACAGTCAAATTTGTTGCTCAAATAACCGAAATCGAAAAACAAATTGAGAATGTGCATGTTGCTTTCCTAACACGGTCTGGTGGATTAAAAATTTTCAAATACAACTACAAAGCATGGGTTCAGATATCAGATATTATAACAGTGCTACGAACTCCAACATTAAGCAACCGAAATATTACCATTGACAATGATATTTTACTGTAACTTTTTATAAAATCTGCAAGATGTCTCATCTGTTACATTTCATTATTGGCATCTAAATAAAATGTGCTTGCAATTCATACAACCCCATAGTAAATTATTTAACCTTGAAATGTGTTGATTTAAAAAAAAAAAAAAAAAAAAAAAAAAAAAAAAAAAATGGGGAGTTTCAAATCGCAGAATTTGACATGAATTACAGTTCAAGTCAAAAATGAAGGATTTTATTTGTCCCCTCTGTTACATACCATTTTAATTAATTTATCATTAATTAAAGTACCAAGTTTTTATTAATATTTTGGGTCATTTAACTAAACATTGCTCCTTAAAGTAACATAATTGTAGATTTTTTTTTGGTCTTTTTTAATAAGTTTTAGAGTAAAATACGTATGTGATTTCCTCTCTGTTACACTTGGAATTCAACTGAAGAAGAGTTGGAATATACTTGGTGAAGATTGTAAAGTTTTATTAGGCGATTTTAAGGTAGATTTTGATTCCAAAGATGGGTTTTTGGAACAAGGAAGAAAAATATGGCACTCATGAATAATGATACACTTTCCAACTTAATGGAATAAGGAAGAAAAATAGGGACGACGCAGGGATTGTGATACGCTTATAATATATAGCACTTTAGTGCATATTTAAAATCACAAAGTGTTAAAGATTATTATTATTTTTTTTTTTTTTTTACAGAAAATGCCATCATATATGAAATAGCACTTCAGTGAAAGAAAAAAAGGTGTGTGTGTGTGGGGGGGGGGGGGGGGCTGCTAAATTAGAATATTAATAATCTTTTTTATAAATGTGTCTAAATAATCTTCCTGGTTTCACAGTGATCCATGAAAGTGGAAACAAGTCAGGAACAAATGGCCCTGTCTTACTAGCTGCAAACAACCAAAATATAAAAAAATAATAATAAAAAGAGCCATTTGTCATTTCTGTTTAATTCAAAAACACAAAATTAAATTTTTGTAGTAAAAAAACTGCACATGAAAATAAATATAGATAGCTTTTTTTAAATTGCAGCAGAAAAAAATTAATATAAAATGGGGGGATACTTTGTTTAGTTGCATGAACAAAACGTCTTACTTTAATTAAAAAATATTGAAAACTGCATCTTTTACTAAAAAAGAAAAAAGTTTAACCTTTTGTTTCATTAAGCCAACATTGCAAATCCATTTCTTTTTCAATCACAGAATTAGTGTGATGATTACTTAGCTGTAGCCATTCAAACTTTCAAAAGCGTTTAAAATTATGAATTTACAAAAAAAAAAAAAATATTTAAAAGAAAATATGCATTCACTAAAAAGTTGCAAAAAGATTGAACTTGGCAACTAGTAAATACGGATCGTCGGGGTTCCGCGCGCGCGACCGTTATGGGAAGAAAATAGTTTGATGATTTTTCTGCTTCAGAACAGCGACTATTACGCGAGTGAATACTGTTTTATTATTTTTAAAAAGTTTAAAACATATTGAGAAGTAAGAGGAGAAGAAAATATTTCATTTTCCTACATGGCTTATTTCTGGATATTATATTAAGCTAAATTGAATAAAATTTTTAAAACTTCATGAATTTCCCTACCGAAATTCTTCCTCTTCCACAAGTCCCCTTTTAAAAATTTCTTTACAACTCTCCTTTTTCTCGGCTTCAGTCTCTTCATGCTGCATTTTTCAAGATGTCCTTTTCTTTCAATTTCCACCATCTTTCTGAGGCGTCCTCTTCCGTTGCTACTTTTGGGTGGTCTCTTTCACGGACCAAGAACTTACAGGAAAGGATGATCATCGGCAAACAGGCGAAACATCGTCAGCCACTCAAAGGAAAACACTTCACGGCGTTTTAATAATTAGGACGCACTGGTGACAAAAAGCGTAAACAGCTCCCCTCCTCAATCCACTACGATCCTGATTGCGCAAAACAAAAAATTTATGATTACGACTCACAGCGCCATCTTACAGGCAAATTTCATTTAGCTCTTTCATAATGCGTCGATGATTGTCCAACATGAATGTCCCTGCTTTTTTAATTATGAGTCCGAACTAGTTATGTTCTCAGAGTTGCCAATTCTGCCGCAGAAAAAAAAATAACTGAAATCAAAGTGAAAATTAGCCAGACATAGCTAAAATGTTTTCAAGCTGCGAAAAAATAAGTTATTAATTGGCGTTTACTTCTACGTCATGGAGATATATTATAAGTGTGGACATCTCCATAGCTGCTTTCTTGGATTTTTGGTACTCAAATTATGTTTGAATTATGTAAACATTGGTAATCTAATAACGTGCAGCGATCCTAGCGGTAAAAGAATAAAATATTTCCCCGCGCTTACTGATAGCCAGTTTAACGTTTTTAATTTCCCAACCTAGCATGTGAACGAGATTATGAATGTGAGCACTAAATTTTAATTATTTTTTTTTTCACTTTTGCTTATGTGGTTGGACAAAATCGACAGGAACAATCAAAGAGAGGAAGCGGGCGTGACATGACGTGTGGCAGAAAGTAAAGAAAAAGTTTCGCGCCAGTTCTTACTTTAGCAACTGTACGATAGCGGTGAAATGATTGAAATCTTTATCTCTAAACGTATTTAGAAAGAATTTTCGCAAAATCTCAAAATCTAATCCAGATTTTTTTTTAATTCGACGACAATGTTTTAATTTGAGTGACCACCTATCATGATACCAAATTTCTCTTCAATCACTTCAGTCGTTTTTACGTGATGCTCGAACACAATTTTAAGGAGTTAGGACCAATTTTCTCAAAATCTGAAAATCTAATCAAGATTGTTTAAAAATACGCTACCTAATGTTCAAGATGAGTGTCCACCAATAATGATACCAAATTTCATTTCAATCGCTTCAGTCGTTTTTACGTGATGCTTGACCACGAATTTACGCAGTTTAAAACGATTTTCTCAAAATCTAATCAGGATTTTTTTTTAATTCAACTCCTATGTTTTAAGTTGAGTGACTACCAATCATGATACCAAATTTCATTTCAATCGCTTCTGTCGTTTTTACGTGATGCTTAAACAAAAAAAACGTCACTGACAGAATGGCAAAACGGCACACAAACTTTTTTTTTGAGGGTCGTACCCGATTCTTGGGTGCTTGAAACTGATAAAAATCGCAAAATTTTTAAATTCCAAGAAATGTACAGACAAAAGTCTAATTTTATTTAGTTAGATTCAAATTTTCAGTCGTTAAAATACTTTTTATTCATCCACTCAAATTCAAATAGCTTTACAAATGTTAATTCATTAATTAAGTGTAATTAATTAAATTTAATAAAAAGTAACTAAAATAAAACTTTTCTTTGTTGACTAAGTAGGAATTGACTTAATTTTTTTTTTATTGTTGCAGAATACTCTGCTTGTTTCCTGGGTTCGTCGTTCTAAAGTCCAGTTGGTGTAGAAAGTTCTGGTAAAGAGTCCATTTGTCAGGATGGAACACAAACTTTATTGCTTCTAGAACTTAGTTGAACAATCAGCTGTACAAAATTCACAAGCACAATCAATGTGCTTTTAACAGTCCGCTTAGATCAGAAGCTCTCACAAATGCTGTAATTCTCACACAAAATAAAACACTTCCACAGGTAAAATTCAGTGGTAATATACGAGGGCAGTGGCGGCCCGTGGTCAAAACTGTTAGTGCAGCCGGAAGTATATGAGCCCCCCCCCCCCCTTTCCTCCGGACAAGATTGGAAAATCTTGTCCGGAGGATTACTGAATTCGAAAGCTAGCGGATTAAGCCCTCACCGAGGAAAAAGAAAAAAAAAAAGAAATTACATAAAAAATGTAAGAGATCCTATTTTACTTCCATAAAATGGACATAAACTTCAACCAGCCGCTCTTATCCTCAAAATTGCATTAATCCGTGTCTGATTCGAAGTTTCCTTAGAATTTTCTTTTGTAACGATAACTTGAGAAGAAAAGAAAGAAAACTTACTTATTTTTTATAAGTCAAATCAATCCTCCTTTCTTTTAAACATGCGAATCCGTCAGTGATGTCCCCATAAAAAGGCGTTGTTTTAATTCAGATATCAATAATTTTAAAAGCTCTTTAAAATTTCCCATGTTTAAAGAATTTTCTCGCTTGCCATGTCCTCTAAATGCCAGTTCTTGCTTACTTAAAAACAATACTACTTTGATGGGTAATTGTCCATTCATAAGCGTCTATTCAGGCTTACCTTCTTGATAAATTCAGCAATATAAAGTCAAGAGTTTTCCAAACATATATACTCCTTACCCCCTCCCTCTTTCTCATCCGAGCCAATCAGTTAGTCGAGTTCTCAAGTTCAGCCGCCGTTAAAAAATCTTTCATCGGCTGTATCAGCTGCATACTCCCTATGCCGGAGAGGCTGCTTACGTAGTCGTTGTCATGGCAACGGTGCTGCCAATTTTCTTTTCAGCGCTCTGGGCTGAACCAAAGATTTTCCCAATTGAATTGCGGGAAGATTAAAGTGCTTTTTTTCTGAATGAGCTATCCGGCCACAATACGTTTTTTTTTGTGTTTGGTTTTTTTCGGAGATTTTTTTAATTTACCGTAGGAATTCCACAATTCTAATCTGAATTTAGGAAAATTAGTAGAATAAGTTATTTTAAAGTATGTGCTGATAATTTCAAGTGCAGCCCGGCTGTACTTGCTGTATCCCACGAGCCGCCACTGTACGAGGGATAACACTAACACTCCCTCACTTCGAAAACAAGAGCGAAACACCGCTTCTATCACAGAGCGAAGTAAAAGTGGTAGCAGCAGGAACATAAAAAAAATATAGGATTTGTGTTTCAAAAATATAGGACAACTTCTTGTATGTCATACGCTGCAAATATTCTGCAGGATTTTAACGTACAACATATTTAAATACATATTGAAATATATATACATCCACACAATAAATATATACTAGGATTGAAGAAAAGAAATAATTTCCTCCTAGTTTTGTGTGACAATTACTGCAATTTGAAATTTTTTTTTAGAATCACAAATAATAAATTCATATCTTCAGGCAAGCACTGAAGCTCTGTCTTAAATTTGCTGATTGATCAAACTATTTTATGTAAATAGTTATACAAAGCACAATTAATTCTTTCGTGTGGGAGGGGATGAAAAGCAGTGCATTTTGATTATTAACAAGAATGCAAATTGCATGATAGATTTGAACTAACAAATTTTAATGGTATAATAATAAGTGTAGAATATTGATTTTGCTTTTAAGATACAGGATTTGCATTTACTCAGGATTTTTGAGTAATTTACCCAAATTTTGTTGACTATGATGCAAGAAAAATACACACATAGTGGATTTTGTATATGCAAAAACCCATATTTCTCAAGATAATGGGCCTTTGTGACCCACTTTTCCTAGTTAGCAATTTCAATTTTAATACACATAAATAAAGTTTGTTTATATCAAAATCCTTTAAAAAAATTTTTAAGAAAAACTTACCTTTTGAATACATTTTTTTGAAATATTTTTACTGAAGTTATGAAAATGAAGTACAAGTTTAAACACCCAAATAGTAATAAGAACTGGTTACCAAAAAAGGACATTGTGTTGCTGATATATCCAGGATTTATTTTTTAAAAAAAAATCTCTATTAAATATACATGCAATGAATGTTGTTTCACTTATTTACACACAATTTATAAAGCAGTTATTTCAAGCAGTTTTTAATTTCTTGTTTCCTGCTTTAATAAGCGCCTGTGCTGCAGTAATTTCTTTAAATGATTTTCTTTTCAATGCTGTTTCCAAACGTTTATTCCCTTCCTCGATAAGTTGCTGTGCTACACCTACATTTTCTTTTAAATTTTTTAACTTTTCTGTGGGTGTACACTTTGAAGTTGTACTAGTGCTACTTTTATTTTGTATTTTCTTTTCAGCTGTTTGGTGAGCTTTAAGTTCCTCTTTGTATTTGGAATATGCATCCTTATAAAATCTTATCATTTCTCTAGTAATGACCATTTCACTAACTTTTCCTTTAATGTTGTCTTTAATAAACCTCAAACCAATAATTGTGGCGAGATTCATGCTTGCACCCTCAGAAGACAGCATTCTCTTATTTACTGAAAAAAACCCTTTCCACAGAGGCTTGTCCATGTGAAAGACACAGAGCTCCTTCCACAAGAAGCCTTAAATAAGGATATCTTGCAGAGGCTATATTTTACCACTATTGCTAATAGAAATGTCCTTTTTGCAGAAATTGCAATAAAAGTGAAAATCATCTTTACCACGTGCGCACCACAACTTAATGTCGTTTCCTGATCCATCATCTTCATCTAACCATCTTTCGTTAAATTTTGTGTCTCGAGGCATTTTTAAAGATGGCTTTCATGGAAACTATCCAAAAATATACGTTTAAAATTCTACCATTACGCTGATGGCTGATCACATCGCCCAAACTGTCGCGCAGATGGAGACACACACCACGTTTTCTGGAGCATCACGAACACGCGGAATTAAATTTACGTTACGGTTACTAAGTTGTGAGAGTGTAACAACCACAAGAGTTGACTTTACCTCAAATCACCCTCAAATAATCCGATACGAACACGAGGAAGATCAACGAGGAAGCCAGTTCCAGTCCAGTACTGAATGATAACAAACAATGCAACCGGTCGACTCTCAGAACAGCGTTTTTACTCCTGCTCAAATTCCCTTCCACTTCAAGTGAGGGGAGGGAGGGACGGAGAATGCAGTAGTCACGTAGCGCCTAGCCTGTTGCTACTGTTGCTAGGTGCCTAAAAACATCTGCTTTCAGCCACGTGCGCGCTTTTCTAGCGCCGATTTTCGCATCTCAAAAATGGGCGCGTCGAATCTGAAACTTCCTTAAAATTACAAAATATAGGACAAATTAAAGATTTTTTAAATATAGGGCAAAAATAGGACATTTTTAAGCATTTTTTTTTTTTAAATATAGGAAATATAGGACAACTGCGAGGCCTGAAGTAAGCGTACTCACTGAGAGATCTCCATTCACACACTCTCGATGGGAGCAAATTCACACTGAACTGGGGTCGATTAAATACTCTTATTTATAGAGGCAGAAGCTGCGGGCAGCTTCTGGGAAAAGTCTACTTCTCTAAGATTCTGCATAACGCAGGAATTTTGATTACGTCATAGAAGCGAAATGTTAGGTTATTATGAGTTTTTAATGCGGAAAAACCAACTTTTAGACCCCATTGGGAGAATCGCGCCAAATGACCAAAATGTCGCCAAGCTTGGCAACTTTTGGCGAAATATCGCCATATTTGGCACTAAAAATAAGTCCCCAAAAGTGAAGAGATCGAAGCCCTAGGACCAATATTTCTCGAAACCCCATATATTTGAATGGGAATCCCAAAACCTCCGATCTCCGGTTCTAGTACACCAATTTTGATGGAAAAAACAAAATTTAACTATTTGAAACGTAGAATAGGAATTTTGAACTAGTTTAAGCACCAGAGCAGCGGGTTGTCCAGAAAATTCGTAACAATATGTATAATACTTGTTTCAATTTAAAATTAGTAATTATTAGTATATGTTATAATGTTATACTACGTGGCATTGCTTTTGCTGATGAGATTGTGCTCAGGCTCAATTGATTCAGCATACGACATCAACAAATTGCTGCTTTCAGAAGAAAACTATGCCGAACGAAAACAGCTATTTATATCATTTCGGAAAACAAATCACCTGAAATTTTAAACTCCTGTTATCCACGCGATCGTATAAGCGATTTTAAAATGTATGAACTTCAAGAATTACATTTCGATTTAATTTATTCGCGTTCTTTTTATGTGACGTGAAATTGGCGTAATCTCTTGTGAAATGCCGTACTTACGTGTGAAGACAGGCTTTTATTCTGGTTACTGATTGGTCGAAGGGAATATCATGGTCAAACTGCATCAAAAACGACTTCAAGAATTTGTCCAGAGCTGCCTTAGTGTTTTAATATATAAAATAAATTTTGCAAGGCTTCGAGCCGTAATTTTATTAGTTCCAGTTCAACTAAAAAGATATCGGTTCAGTTCCGTCCGGTTTTCGTTTCGCCAAAAATAAGGATTTTCGGTTCATTTCGGAATGAATAATTTTCATGTATATTCTTATAGGACAGTTTCAGATTAGGTCACAATTCTATGCTCGTGGAATAACGAGGTTTCTATTGGTTCATTCAAGTTCCTGGTGGACAGACGTCACTTCAAAAACGAATTTTTATTGGTAGAGTCCAGTGCCGGTCAAGTGGCTGAAACTGGTCTACAGTGGAACCCCGTTCCCGCGTTCATCATTTTTATATTTCCATTGATTTAGAAGTAGCAACGTGCGGTATCCTAAGAATGGAAGAAATGTGACGCAAAAAAATGAAAATAATCGCGAAAAAGCTGAGAATAATATTCATGCCATGAGACTGAGCCAATACTAGTGCCTAGTTTATCCTACGCAATAACGGTATTTGAAATTGTATGACTTTTATATACGAACATGAATACACATAAAAAGACAAAAAAAAAAGATAGTAAATCTTGAAAACTTTGTTTAATTAAAAGATTAATGAAAAACCCAGTGTAAAGTTACTGATTTTTAAAAAATAAGTATCACTTAATCTTTACACAATTTAAATTTGTTTCTTTTACAATTTGGTATGCTGTATACATTGTGTGTATTCATAAATACTGTTTTCTTCTTATTTTGACTTTGAACCCGCATTCGTCGTTTTCCCGCATGCATCGTTTTTTACTACGCACCCCAACGATAGATCGAGGTTCTACTGTATTTGTGTTAAAAATATAATTCTATCACCAACTGAATTAAATCTGGATTCTACTAGTTTCATGCGAAACTGAACAGTAATGAACATCAAAACAGAAAATCGAGAAGCAATGTACCGTCCATTTTGCTAAAGCAGAGCAACTGCAAACAAGACAATTCTACACTAAGCTGACCATAGGTCCCTAATTTTTGAGGACAGTCCCCAATTTCTGTGGTTTTTTTTTTTTTTTTTTTTTTTGTGTGTGTGTGTGTGTGTGTGTGTGTGTGTGTGTGTGTGGTGTGTGTGTGTGTGTGTGTGTGTGTGGTGTGTGGTGTGTGGTGATTTGTCCTTAAAATGTAATGAAGCAATTGAGGACAATTTTTAATGATTTCATTGCTTTTTAATTAGATTGCTGTTAATTATTTCATTAATTATAAAATGTCCCCAATTTTGTTTCAGAATTGGGAACATGGCCTCCGTTCTACGTTCGAAATTATGGTAACCTTATTCTACACGGAAAAGGGGTGATAGGTTGAGATGGGTATTTTTTTAATCAGTTATGGCGCCAGACTTTCCCCGACGGGAGGGCCATCTTCCCCGACAGGGGGGGGGGGGGGCAAACGATAAAACCTCAAAAGTTTACATTTCAGTACTTGCACAGCCTCTCAAAAAAGTATTCGTGCAAGAGATAAATTTCCTACTTTGGTTTCGTATATTAAAAATTATTATGATGAGATGGTCATTAATTATCTGTTCTTGGTTAACAGGAAAGCCCAGTGATTTTCACCAAGTCGTAGTTAAAATCGAAGGCAATTGTCAGCAGCTAACGAAGGCAATTGTCAGCACAGCAGATCGGGCAACCCTGCTTACCCTAGAAATGTGGATCTTGTTCGCTGGTTCCTTCGAATCCCGAGAAACATACTCCGAGCTGCAGATAATCAATATTCAGTATATGAATATCGTATAATTCCAAGCAGAATGAGAATGGGAGTGTACAGAACCTCTACGGTCGGGTCAGACACTTTGAATGGAATTTTTTATCTGGTTGCAAAATATCCTTCGTTTTTCTAAACCAACAAATTCTCTAAAAAAAAATCCCCGACGACACTCCCCTACAGGGGGCCAGTGATCCCCGACGGGGGTGCATGCGCCCCCCCGATCCCCTCGCTGGCGCCACCCCTGTTTTTAATGCTCTATTTCGGCTGGCTGTTTTTTTTTTTTATGATGTTTTCCATTTTGTTTTATTTCCGTTCGGAATTTCAGAAACTATTCTACTTATTGCTTGTTCAAGTGTAAACAGAGTTTTAAACATAAAAAAGCGTTGCTAAACTTCTGTTCTCCCCTATTTTGATGAAATCGAATCAGACCTGACGCATGCGTAAATGAGAGGAGGCTCTGAGAAACGAACCAATGTAATGACGATAATTATATGGTTGAAATTATATTGCCTAAATAATAAAAGTGGTAGTTTGTAACGCTTCTGGGATCGACTCATCACTCTCGGTGCATCTGGGGGCTATGTTGAAATTTTGATTAAAAAAGACATTCTTATCTCTAACTCGTAAATAAAAGCAAAAACTTTTTGTACAGTTCGAAGTATCTCTAAAAATTTAACCTTTTTCAAAGTTGCAGGTACTTTCAACTCTAAATATCTAGCGCGTATCACACCTTGAAAAGGTAAACACAAGCGAAGCAAAGCTCGACAACAGAAAAATGAGATCGACGAGAGGTGGCGACATCTATGAATTATATTGTTAACTCCGTCGGAATCGGCGCGTATGGATTTATTCCTTGATTCTTTGAAAAAAAAATCACGGAACATAATCCCTGGCGTAGATCGATTAGATGACGTCATGTACTGGAGAAAATACTCCTTTGCGTGACAAGCAATGCAAGGACAGCTTTATTTAAAATCTCAGGCGTAGATCGATTGTATCACGGCATAAGCTGACGAAAATACTTCTTTTGCGTGACAAGCAATGCAAGGACAGTTTTATTTAATATTTAAGTTTCTGGGGACACTCCCCAATTTCTGGGTTTTTTTTTTTTAGATTGTCCCCACAATGGAAAAAAGCAACTGGGGACAATTTTTAATTATGACGTTTTTTAATTACTTTACTGTTAATTATTTCATTAATTAGAAAACTCCCCAATTGTGTTTCGAATGTGGGGACATATCCTAAATTCTACGTTTAAAAATATGGTCACCTTAATTTAACAGAAAAATTTGAGATTTTGGGCAAATTTATTGAGAATGAGTAAAATTTTGTTTGCACAACACTTGAACATCTATTTATAGGATTTTTTTTTTTTTTTTTTTAGAAATTGGCAACACTCTTTGAGATGAGAAAAAAGTATTTGTTGTTGTTTGTGATTTTTTTCCCCCCACATTGCTCTCAACGTTGTTAGATCGTAATTTTATTTCGATTGTTTTGGGACATTTGTTTTATTTTTGTCATAAATCCATAAGCGTTTGTTTAATTTTGAAGTGTTTAATTGAGCGTTTTGGATTGTTTTTGATGACATATGTTTTTGTAATAAGCGTTTGTTTAATTCTGAATTCGTTCGGGTCCGTTGACGGAAATAGCTCTGATTAAAAACCCGGGCCTCCTGCAATGACACAGCCAGGATTTCATGTTTAGGGGATTGGGAGAGGGGGGGGGGAGTTGCTTGCTGCGTATCAAAATGTTAACTAAATTTCAATTGTAAGTTATGTAAAGGGTCAGATTTGGAGGAAAGGATACACTTTTCTTGTATAATTGGAGGTACATTTTGAATGACATACCATTCAGAATTATCCATCATCTTAAAGTTCGCATTACATTATGCACAGTAGTTATATTTGTCGGTGATTCGAACGCTATTATATATATTTATTTATTAACTTATTAAATACATATTATTAAAAAGTGCTAAACATACAAAATAATTAGGTTACACAAGCTTACCGAAATCACCTTCTCACCTTCATCGTGAATGAAACAAAAGAAAAAAATTTCTGGAGTGTCTGTCTAACGATTCTTGCGTCGACCCTTTCTTGAGCCCGCAGGAGCGAGCTGGAGTACGTGATTCAACCAATTTGTCCCAACGCTCGCAACTCGGCTGCACCTATTGGTCACTGTTTTCATTGTCCTAAACATGTGTCCAAAACACATACCTCGAGGCAGGGACGTAGCTACGATATTAGCAATCCGGGGTAAAGCAGGTGTTCATGATTATGAAAAGTGTCCCACTAAGTGTGTGTTGAAAAGTGTATCCTTATTCATGAGTGTGCCAGTTTTCTTCCTTGTTTCATAAAACACGTCTTTGGAATCGCAATCTATACTTAAATCGTCTACTAAAACTGTTTCACAGTCTTCTCCAAGCATATTTCAAATATACTTCGCCTTTATAAGTACTGTTTGAAATGTGCATCATAATCCGTGAGTTTGCCGTGTTTGCAAAGTGTTTTATGGAACAAGAGAGTTGAAATTTATATCAAATTAACTACCAAAACTGTAACAATCTTCGTCAGGTCAGTATATTCTAACTACACTTCACCCTTAAAAATACTTGTCTTTCTAATGGCGGGCAATTACCGTTTACAAGCATTGCCTACTACCAATGCCGCAATTAAGGGTCTCTTTACTATGGAGGTACTGATAAATGGACCAGCGTTGTCTCCTATGAAGGTACGCATGAAACGACACCAAGTCCGTGCCAAGAATCGAACCCGGACTCGTGGTGTAGTAGAATAGCTGTCTAACCACAACTCAATCCGGGCGGGCGGCACTTTCCTTATACTGTTCGGAATGTGTATCATAATCAATGACCGTACCCTATTGATTTTCCCTGTTCCATAAAACATTTCTTTGGAATTGAAATCTATATTAAAATCGCCTACTAAAGCTGTTTCACAATCCGAATTGTATTCGTTTCACTAATGCTATTTGAATGCTATGTGCTGAGTGTTCGAATTGATTTTTCAAAATTGACTGATTCGAATGGATTTAATAACAGATTAATTTGAAAAGTTTCATTCATTTATGCCGATTACTAGTCCGAACCACAGACAACGCTTTTCATTTATTTTTTTAATTCCTTGACAAGTAAAAAGGAAGTTCAATGATTGAAAAAAATTTTTGGTATTCAGATTTAGATGAAAAAATCATCTTAAGACCTATTATGACACGTTCGGGCGTAACGTCTAAACGTACGCATGTTCGTATACACACATCAGGTAAGGTATGCAAAAAAATGGTTCGCACGGTGGGACCAAAATATCAGTGCATGCGACTAAGGGCGAGATTCAAGTGAAACGCGCGCGATCGAGTTCGAATCGAACGTTTTTCAGTCCCCAATTCTCAGTTCAGTCCCCAGAATGCTTCCAATGAACAAACCTATCGCTCTGACACGTGATCAAAACACGATTGTTTTGTTTCAGTTGAATAAGAAACATTGATACAATTCGAAGTTTCCCCTATTCGACGCGGATAACGTTCGAATTGTGTTTCACTTGAATCTCGCCCTAAAAATTGCATTCGTTTCCGCGATTTTTACTAATAAGAAAAGTTGCTGATTTGTCCCTAAGTAATCTTTTGTTCACCTTACTTAGTCTATAGTCAGGCATTATTCATTTGAGCCAAGCCCCAAATCACGCCAACTGGCATAGAGTTTGGCGAGTTTTGCAAAAATATCGGTAAATTTAAGACCAAAAGTAAGTACGTGTATCGCATAATTAAAAAACTTTTAGACGAAGAATATTGAGATTTTGTATTTAGAATTCTAACATCTAGTAGAGTATCTCTTTTCTACCACCAAGCTTGGAGGCTTCTGGCGAAATATAGCCAAATTAAGGTTCAAAAATAAATTCTCAGAACTGAACCCAGCTTAGCTCATCTCACACTTGCCTACAAATTGCTAAACCTTATAGTCTAAGAGCCAGCGAAGCGACCGCTAGACCTTCCTCAAAGTATAAAAGCTGAAACTTTCTCTGCGCATACCCCCCCCAACAGAGGTAGGAACAATCGGCCACTATAAAGTTTGGATGACCGTGGCTTTGGCAGGTAACAGGTGGCAAAGGTGTATAAAATTGCAGAATATTTTCGTCATTTCATAAAGCTTAATTTTTTTATATGTTCTTCTTCGCAATACTAGAAATCACTTTATCCCTTGCCAGACACTTTTCCATCGTGGCAAACCCCCGCCAGACAACCTCAAAGTCATGGAAAACTGTTGTGTTCGTTAACTCCCGCGACGAAGTACGTCAAGCTGTCACAAAGTGTCACGCGCATTTTACACTGCTACATCTGAATTTTCTTGCGATGTTGCAGCGCGCTCGTAATAGAATTACGTTTTCCATGACTTTGAGATTGTCTGGCGGGGGTTTGCCACGATGGAAAAGTGTCTGGCAAGGGATAAAGTGATTTCTAGTATTGCGAAGAAGAACATATAAAAAAATTATGCTTTATGAAATGACGAAAATTTTCTGCAATTTTATGCACCTTTGCCACCTGTTACCTGCCAAAGCCACGATCATCCAAACTTTATAGTGGCCGATTGTTCCTACCTCTGGGGAATATGCGCAGAGAAAGTTTCAGCTTTTCTACTATGACGAAGGTCTGGTGGGCCGCGGGCTCTTGCTCTATTAATATTATTGAAGTATTGGTCCCGTTTTAAATAAGTTTAGATAGCGAACTCTACCCCCAGTGACGGATTAATGCAAGTTTGTCGTGGGGGGGGGGGGGGAAGTTAGAAGATTGACGTTCGCTACATCCATTTTATGGAAGTAAAATAGTATCTTTTAACATTATTTCCTTTTTTCTCGGGGGGGGGGGTCGCCCCCCCTTTAATCCGTCCTTGCTTGCCCCCTAGTTATTAAAATAATTAAAAGCGATACAACTATATTTCCATAATGTATGACATGCAGTGGTGTACCCAGATTTCCTTTAACAGAGAGAGGCCTTATGGATGCTGCCTTAGTCGTAACTTCATGATAAAAATTTAAGTTTTTGTACTGGGTGTTAAAAAATTAGAGCAGGGCCGGTTGAATCTCCAGCTCAACCTTCTTGTGTACATCACTGGGGAAATACATGGAACAATCTCTTATTTGCAGACACCCAGGTGGTGTAGTGGCTTAGGCACCGTTCTATCACGCCTTGGGCCCGGGTTCGAAAAGGATGTTAACTTGACCGTTCCTCTATAGGGGATAACCCTGGCCGTCCACTGGGTGCTCCCATAATAAAATGGTCGCAATACATTCGGGCAGTTGTAGTGGGCAATGCTTAATCGGCAAGTGCCCGCCCGTTGGGGAAAAAAAATCTTATTTGCAACCTTAATGGAAGATGATCATGAATTACGTACAAGTATAATTCACAACGAAACACGAAATGTCTGTATGGGCTGCAAATACTCAAGCTGTCACTTTATTTATTATTATTATTATTATTATTATTTATTTATTTATTTAGAAAGTGTTACGAATTGTGAAGTCCAAGGCAAAAGACATTTTTAAAAATACAATTATATAGCTTTAAACTTACTGATGTCGACTTCCATAACTTCATCTTCTTCCATTGCATCTTTAACTGCCATTATTTCGTTTTAACTATTTGCCAGTCTGAAATAGAAAAAAAATATATATATATTAAATTCTCAACTTCCTTCAGACATTGAATGAAATTCAAAGGTGTAAATCGAAAGTGGCAAAATGGGTTGAATTGTAATTTAAGCCAGTGGTCATCAAACCCCAGTCCGCGGACCGGTCCATGGATAAAACGAACCGGTCCGCCGAAGGAACATGAAATTATTTCTATTGTGGTGTATTTCTCTTGGGTTTCAACTTCGTCTGTCTTATGCTTATTTATACCTTCGTAACAGAAAAAAAAAATCTTGTAACTATTTTAAATTAGTTTATTGTTCATTAAACATTTCAAGATTATGTTATTAAAATTGCAGTCCCTTAAATCCCTGTTGCCATTTCCAACAGCCTATCTGTGTGAAATTGTCTTTCTAAAGTGAGAGCAACCAAAACAAAACAACGGAATAAACAGGTCACAAACAACACACTTCGAGTGTCATTGCCCTCTATTACCTCCAAAGGAAACCGACTCTCGTTACAAACAAACAAAATCAGGGTCCTCACTGATTTAGTGTTCTAGTTCAGTGGTTCTCAAACTTTATATCCCACGGAACCCTTTTCTTACCACATGCTTAGCAACGGAACCCTTGAATAAATATTACTTAAGGAGAAACTAAGGGCCTATCATTTATCACTCATTACAGAAACATAAAAAGTAAACAATATAAAGCAGTATAAAAATGCAGATAAAATACTTACAAAAGGTGACTTGCAGGCACGAAATTTTTAACGAATTTATACGGTAAATGGATGAAAAATATCAATGGGATGAATATCTTTGTTTTTGACTGTCACAAAGTTCTTCAAAATTTGGTTGTATTGACGAAAATTTTAGTTACGGATCATGTTTCGAATCCAAATTATTCCGGTGTTCAGGGGCGTAGCCAGGGGTTTTGAATTTTCATCACTAATCCAAAAATTTGGGGCCCAGGAAATTTTTGGATTAGTGATGAAATTCCGTCTATTTATACATATATAAGTTCATATCCCCCCCGAAAAATTTTCCTGGCTACGCGCCTGCCGGTGTTTAGTTTTCGTTGATGCATGCGGAAAAATGACGTGGAGATCTCTCACAAAACATTTGTTTCGAAAGTACACAGGTAAGGGAGGAACTCACTCGACAAGTGATCCCGATAGTAGTAGTCCAAAATATATATCTGGAACTCCCATAATCCCTCCGTCGCTAAAAGGTTAATTCTATATAAGAGTTTGGTGAAAAATTAGGTTAGAATACCAATTTACGGATTTTCTTTAAAATTTCGAAGATGTCGTTTAAAATTTCTCGCGGAACTCCTGGAGGGTCGTTGCGGAACCCTAAGGTTCCGCGGAACACACTTTGAGAAACTCTGTTCTAGTTCATTAAAATGTTAAATCATTGTTGGATAAACTATCCTGTCGATTGGGACCAAAAGGGAATAAAATTGGGACGAAAAAATAGTCCCTGTTTTGTCAGCATTCAGGCGCGGATCCAAGGGGAGGGCGGTAAGGGCGATCGCCCCCTCCTGGGCGAAGTCCAAAAACCTGTTATAATCTGTTAAAATATATTGTGAAAATATAATGAAAATTATGTAGCCTTTTTCTAAGGGGTGTATTGCGGGTAGTCCTCCCTGCCTTTTTTAATCATCACTCATATATAGATTTTGCGCATTCTACCCCTTCCGTTTCAGGTACAAAATCGCCCCCTCCTTGAGTAATTTCTGGATCCGCCCCTGTCAGCATTCAGCATATTCCTTGGCTCGTATCCCTTGCAAATTTCAATGTTTCTCCTTCCATTCAGATACAGTTTGGATGTCCACAAACTTTTTTATACCACAAATCATTTTAAAAGAAATGTTATGCTTTTTTTTTTCGCTTTTTTTTTGGGGGGGGGGGGCACTTTCCTAACCAGCCATTCGATCCATATATAAGTAGTACTAACAGGAATATTCTTTGCTCTTATTGAGGAAAACCAGTTAAATACAGTTGAATCAATTTCACATGATTCAGTCTTTCTAAATTTAACAGTTTTAGAATCTTCATTGGAATTTGTAATCCATAATCTTTTAATTGTCTCTTTTCACTTTAACAAGCTGCTCACAGGATTTTTATTTATTCCGTAGCGTACCTCTCTGCTAATTGTCTTAAGCAAAGATTTTAAGTCTCTGCAACTTTATTACTTTAAAAGGTTATATATGAAAGAGAAGGTTAACTTTCACATCCATTTCAAAAACTGCGATTTGCGAAACTGTACAATTTTATCTCTGCATTTGCCACTTAAAAAATGATAGCAAACGAAAATTACACTCCTTATTCCATTCCGGTAAACTATAGTTTAAAACCTGTTTTCTCACTTCCTGTTGAACGTTAGTATGTTTTAGGTGAAATCTGCTCTCCTATCAACCCATGAAAGATCTAGTGTCCCCGAGTACAATAGAACTAGGGATTCCCCACTTTTAGAAGAATTGTCAACCTCTCCTGAGCTTGATTTGGACAGAAAAACTGGATTACAATTTTATTGACATCGATTTGTAAAGAAAAAATAATTTTTTTCCAATTCTTGAATTTCACATTTATTTCTGCTACTGTCCCTTAATTGGAGGGTCCCTTATTCAGAGGGAAATACATTACTATCACCATCTAAATGGACTGGGGCTTAAACTGTCCCTTAAATAGAGGTGTCCCTTAATGGAGGTCGACTGTATATGATACAGAATTGACGATATCCATAGACTTTTAATGAACTGAAATTCTTTTGGGTGGTCATGTAAATGAACTCTAGTAGATTGAAACTAAAAATCGAAATGCACAACTAGATGTTACAAAAATCTTATCGATATGAAAAGGTCTAGCCGTACTTCCATGGCGAAACTACACCCAATAGGAACCTATATCGTAAATCGTAACCTATGTTATATTGTAGAGGACGCTGATAGTAAGTTGGTCGAGTAGATATTAGCTGTTAGCTGTAATTGGAGAACTATTCGAAAAGAAGTGTCCAGAGGCGTTTTTTTCAAAGCGATATATTTTAGTTAATTTTAAAGCTAGGAAAATTAATCTAAATGGAAGTGTTATAGTACATTTTAGAGTTAATTTAGAGCAGTTTCGTATGGGCTAAGCCTAAATAAAAATATTAAATACTTTTATAAAAGTATTAAATAAAGGCAAATAAAAATTTAGTCCATCGATTTCTATCAGATTTAATTGAATTATCACTTTGAAAAAAAAATGTAATAATTGCCCACGTCTTGCCAAGTTTCATGAAAATCGAAGAGGTGCAACATATCGAAAAAATTAAAATAAGTGGGCCACCTTACGACTACTATGCTGACGCTTTTAACTTGTATTACATTTCAATAATCTTTGAAAAAATTGCGTTTCGACAGCTCACAGAACGTACACCAACGCTTGGTGGTGTCAACTAGCCTACTACAATGTTTTTTTTACATGTAATAATAATTTAATATGCAATTTTAATTTATGTTAAATAATGAAAACCGTATTGGACGATCCTCTTGGTTAGCAAACTCTTTTACATCAAATCGATCTTATAATTTGCAGACCACTGATTTAGAGACGCCGAGTTGTACATTATCGAGAAAAGCTGCAAACTGCTTATGACAGCAATAAAAGAAAGACGGTATCAACTTACAACTAGTATTATAGCTAATGAGCAGGGCCGGATTTCCCTTAAGGCCAACCTAGGCCATGGCCTAGGGTGCAAAACAAAGAAGTCCCCTGCTGGACAATCACGGATGAGGAAAAGGACTGGAAAGGAAAAACGAAAACTACTTACTTTAAGTGATTATTGCCCAAGAAAAGCAAGTTTATGGCTTCCGAAAAATTCCTTTTTCCCCTAGTACGATTTCTTATCTATAGAAAACCCATGTGTGGAGATCCATTAACCTCCCCCCCCCCCCCTTCGCAGACACAGAATTGATCGCAGAGTACCCCAACACAGACCATGTCCAAGTCGACGACATGTGTCGCAGAACTAAGAGATCACAGAAGAACAATCGCATTGAGGAAAGGAGGGGTAGCGGAGAGAACAATATTCAAAATAAGTTATCATCGGAAAGGCGTGTGACTGTCTGTGCTCTTCCGATATCCAAACGTTCCTGAAAAAAGGACCACACCACACACACACGGACAGAACGATAAATATGTCTGCTCGAGAAAAAGTCTGTTGCTTTGAGTGTAATGAGTCTATAATTTAAAAAAAAATTTGAAAACGCATTATCAACTCTTTTATCCAAAATATATCGGTGAAACATCGTGCAATTAATGAAACGAGCATTTCTGGTTTCTTATTTCCATCTAAACGCTCGCCAGAAAAAGTACATTCTGATTCTGATATGTTACCCATTAAAATGCTGAGAACAGAAACTGACACCGAAGTTTTGCAGAAAGTTAACGTTCCAAAAATCGCACGAAGTTTACAATGCAATCCTCTGTTTTGCGATGACTTTCAGAAGTTTTGAGAAACTGAACTGTTTCGTGGCTTTAATTGGAAAAATTCAGGGTCTTCTTATCGAAATGATAATAGATAATGTAAATTATCTGACAATCTTAAAAAGAAACTGTACTTTATAAAACACTTTTTTACCTGACATATAGTGCTGATGAGAAAAAACGAATTATTATACATAATAAATTGGAACTATTGATCAATTTTTCGGGGGGGGCGGCGCATTTATGGCCTTTGGCCTAGGGCGCAAAAATGTTTAAATCCGGTCCTGCTAATGAGTCTAGGAAAGAGACTAAGTAAGATGGGTTGCCGAAGCAGTTAACGGCGCAATTTCGCCAAAGTTCCGCCTCTTAGATATTCTTTCAGACTACAAAATGTTACGGAACATAAGATCTCTTTGCCGATTGCTGGATATACCTACAAAATATCAATGGTAAGAGACATATTTCCGATATAGAATTACATGATAAAATCATTAAAAATATGAAAGAAAGCATAAAAAATACATTGATGTGATGCCTCACTGGAATCGATCGACGAAAACAACCTTTTCATCTTCTGCTTGCCTCAGAAGTTTCTAACTTCCCAGAACTTTCTGAAGAGGAGTTAAAAATACGTTTCACAGGCACCTACAAGCTTTCACAAGCCAATTCCTATTTTAGTTGAACTTATGGGGAAAGACAATAACTTTCATGTGCTGTACGTCAAAGATGCACCTAACATTTTAAAACTGCAAGTAAGATCGCGAAACTGCAAAACTTGTAGATGTAACATTGACTACAATCCTAATGGACAAAACCATGAAGATATTCGGCGTTATTGCTGTGACTGTACAAATGGAACAGTTGGGTGTTGCTCTTACGTGGCGGCAATTATATATTATTTATCAAATGCAAGTTCCCCAACAGAAATATTATCCGGTGTTTTTTCTATAAATAACGATCACTTAATGAATGAAGATAGTGAAGATGACTAATAAAAGTTCTTTTTTATGAATATCGGTTTAATTATTACCGACAAAAGATCATTCCAATTCCTTTTAAATCTTTCATGCCCAATATTGAAAAACTAAAATGTAATTTAAAAGTGTCGACATAGTAATCCAGTTGTGAGTCCGCACCTTGTCGGCAAGTATGTTTCATGTTTTGTCTATCATTAATATTTTTAATGATTTTATCGAGTAATTCTAAATCTGGACATTTGTCTCATACATATTTTGTAGGTATATCCAGCAATGCGACAGAGATCTTATATTCGGTAACATTTTGTTATCTGAAACATTAATCAAGAGTCGGAACCTTTGCGAAATTGCTCCGTGAACTGGTTCGACAACCCATCTTATGCCGGTATCTCACTAAAGGGAAAATCCGAGCAACTCCGAGCTGGACCAACTTTCCCAACGGACTTGAAGGCGTGGTTATCTTTAAGGGTTGCAAAAGTAAACAAACTGTCTCCGACGCCAAATAGTCATCGTATCGCTGATTTGTCATGAAGGTTATTATTTTACTAACCGTGACTCAGCATTTCGCGTTTACTTTTTAATTTACCAGTAACTGCTTTTAATAGGCGTAATTTAATTATGTCCTTCCCAAATGACATAATTGGGATGGATCTGCATTTACGTGTGTGTTTATACAGGGTATCCAGCCTTCATGTGACCCAATAGCTAATTCCCGAACCGTTCGGTTTAGATATGCACTTCCAATTTGAAAAATGTTTAAAAAGGTAAAGAATGCCCTCCCTCTCAGCGCAACTGCCTAGGAGGGTTTTTGTTGGCGGACACACCCAGAAAAACTCGGGTGGGTTTTACTGGGCTGGGTCCACTTTGTTAACCCCAATTTTGTTTGTTCTGTTTTCTCTTTTTTGTGTGTGTGTTTGTACTTGTGTGTTCCCTTTTTTATTTCTGTATTTTTTGTGCTTCTTTCCTTTCCTTTTTATCCCCCTTTTTTAATTTTTTTTCTCCCCTCTCCGTGGTTTTGTTCGACTTTTCTTTGCCCCTTGTGGCAACATCTTGCTTGTTTTTCTCTTTTCAGTTCCCTGTGTTCTTTACGACGAAGGGCTTGGACTGAAGAAGTTCAAAACAATTTTTGAACGAAACGTGCGTATTATTTTTTTCCTCTTTCCTTTTACTTCTTATGTGTGTTTTTTACAAAGTTTTTTAATTACTTTATAGTTTACGCTATGTTAATTCTTTAGAAACAAAGTGTGTTTCAGTTTTGAGAGTTGGGATATATATATTATTAATGGAGAGCTATTTCATTTAATGTGATATACTTTATTTTAAAAGCCGATATCGCTAAAATTAAACATTAACTATCAAAATGAGAGGTGAAAAAAATTTGGATATGCAAAGGCTCACCAACTTCAACTATATAACTGTTCAATATAAAAACAAAGCATTTGAACAATTTTGTTTTCTGTACGCAGCCTCTCTTATATCAATGCTTCAAGCAAGTGATCATTTTAAAAATTATATATTTTGAAAGAGTTACAATTCACAGTATCACCAAAACAACAAGCAAAGCCTAATAATATTATTAACTTTACAAATAACTATTATTTAAAACACACATTAATAAATAGTGCAGAATGGGCATTTTGAGCGATTGTGATTGCGTGTGATTAAGGCAAACCTGCGCGAGGGGTATCTGCTTAAGATGGGGGATGCCTTGGTAGAAGGACTTTCTAAGGGGTTCTAACGCGTATTCATGTTACAACTGGAGAAAACCTACCAAAACTCCAGGCCGTTAGATCGACGACCGCGAGATGGGACCCGAACCCGGGACCTTCATATTTTGGCCGTCTACCATTTTGAGTGGTACAAAGCATCCAGTCTTCAGCTGCAAAGATTCTAAACGAATACTGAAGATAAAGTGAAATTTTCCTGCAAATCAGTTGGAATCATTGCAGCTCAAGAAGAATACAGTCATTCTACCAAATATTCAATATCTGTTCTTCGCAGGGAAGTTAATTAGGTTAATTTGTGAGAACGTGAGAATTTATCTGCAAAATCAAATAGATCTTTAACTTTGCATATCCCCCATTCTTGATTTTAAAAAGCGAAAATTGTTCATTCACTTATGTTGTTTTTTTTTTTCAGTTAAAAATAAAGGACTGTTTAATAATCTTATAAATAAAAATGAAATTCTGTTTGTTTGTTTGTGGATTTGATTCGTATACAAATCCACAAAAATGGACCTATCGGCCTGAAATTTAGCACAGATATGTAAAATAATATAGAATAAATCGTAGTCCACTTTAAAACTTTGAAAGTCCACCCGTTCCCGGAATTTAAGAGATTTTTATGCTCTTCACGCAAAAAGCTTTCCGTAATTGTAACCCCTGTAGTGAAAAAAGTGTGAAATAAGGATCGTGGTTGCCATGTGTGGCGATTTCGCCGAATAAAATGTTTTAAATTCTCAAAGTAAAAATAAAAGAATAATAATGATTTTTTTTTTTTTTTTTTTTTTTTTTTTTTTAGTTTATATTCGTAAGGTTATTTTTTTTTTAAATTATAATATCGTGTGCATGGGAAATCAGAGCAGGAATGTAATGTTTTACACGCAAAACAATAAAAATTGAAGATTTCCGAAGCTAATGTGTAAATTTTTTTTAGTTTGGCGAAAAAATAAAATGGCTGAAATATCGATTTTGAGTAAGTGAGTTCTAGCGGTTTGCACAGTTTTCGGCTTGGCGCAATTTATTGAGAGCTTAAGGAAATAGATTTTTGAAAACAAGTGCAAAGGTTTTATTAGAATACAGCGTTAAATTTTAATGATCCGTGAAGAAATAATGCAGTTATTAAGGGATTTCAAGCGATCTAACTTCAGAATTCTCGCCAATTGAGTACATTGATTTAAGTTGGGGGAATTCCGCCAAATTTCAGAAAATTGAAATCTTATTTAGTAAATCGGAGTAACGATGAATAAAACACATTATAGTTGATAATTTTAAAAAAATCGGCTGTATTAAGGGATTCCAATTTTCAAATAAATGCGTGCTACTATTTGGCGGTCGAACCATTTCCCATATTGATTGCTGCTAAGTCAATGCTTCGAATGATTCCCTGAAAAAACTCTTGCAAAATGGTGTATGTTGGCACTTTGGCGAGGCTTAGATTTGAAATTGGATTTTATTTGAGACTGGTATATATAATAATACTGGTAATAGATAAAAATGAATGTTGGTATGTGTTTATGAGGTTGAAAAACTCCACCGTTGAGCACCGTTGCACGATGAAATTTGGTTCACCTAAGTCTTTTATGATGGAGAAGGCTATCCGTTTTCCTTAACTTGCCACTTGGTGCCGCAGCACAAAGTCGAATTCTATTCCGTTTAGCCGTTTGCTATCATGTAGAACGACAGTTCTACTAGTGACGCAGCCAGCCCCAACCAACCAACCGTAAAATCTCGCGGCACTTATATATACAGCCAGTTTTTGAATTTCTTTGTTATTCTCTTGTGGATCTCGGAATCTGCTCTAACGAATTTTTTACAATTAATATATGATTTTAATCAGTGCCAAATTCGATGAGTTACGTCGCCGGTTAAGCTAGGAAAACTCGTTTTTTTTATTTAACCCAGCTCAAAGAGGGAACTATTTAACCCGCGTAACGAAATACGGAAAATGATCTCGTTTGGGAGGCGGTAAACAAGACAGGGAGCAGGAATACAGTGCTGTAGATTCGTGACAAGATTTGTACAAGTTACGTTATATCCTAAACCAGTTCGGTCGTAGACAGCTGGTACCTTTCGCTTCGTCTTTCTGATCAGATAACTTAGGTTGTGTACCCGACGTCACCCTTTTGCGAGATGAGCTTTGTGTTACTGTCGTTTTAGTTTTATTTAATTTTAAAAAATAATAACAGATTATTATATATACTTTACTTATTTTTTCTGTAATTTATTTTGCTATAATTAATAATTAAAAATAGTTAAGACTTTGAATTAAAAAAATAATTATTTTAAGTATTTTTTGGTAAAACTCCTTCCTAACTTTTTCTTTAAGTATTTCGTTTCCCTAGTATTTTGATAGCTATTTCTAATTAAATGAAGTCTTTATTTTTCTAATATTATTAATTCTATTTGGAAAATTCAATATGTAATTAATATTTCAATGGATTTTTTTTTCTCTTCAGAAAGCTCATATAATTAATTAATAATAATTATTTAGTATTCAAATGAAAATAAATAGTAGTTTTACATACTAACTAGTTTTAATAATAATTCTTTTACTCTTCATGTATATATAAAATTTATTGAAATTATTGAATTATAATTTTTAAAAACCAATATTTTTTTCCAAATCTTAGGTTTTTCTCACTTTTATTTTTTATTCCTTTAAATACCAGATTTAAAATTTTGCTCAATACTTTTCAGATAGAAATTTGATTAATTAATCCAAATTTATACATGCACTATATTTTGTATTAGACATTTAAAGGCCGGAGATGGCATCTAAAACAAGATGTTGTGCCCACCCGAGACGAGTTGATAAGATACTGAAGATGGTAGATAATTGAAGTATGAAGGTCCAGGGTTCTCTACCGGATGGCCGATAATCTAAAAATTCGGAGTTTTGGACGGTTTTTCTCACGATGTAACGTAAATACGCTTCAGAAGCACTAAAAAAGTCAACCGCGCAAGACCCTTATTCTTGAACTGGTAGTTCATCTAAACGTTCTCTAAAAAAATGAAATTATCAACTGATAAAAAAAAAACATAGTATGAAGTTAGTTTTCTAAAAAGCGACATAAAACCAATTATAAACAATAATTTTTTGAGTAATTTTCTATTTTATTATTATAGTCATTAATTAATTGAATCAACAATTTTGAGATGTATCATTAACTTAGTTAAAAACTTAGTGTATCATAATATAGTTAAAATTTTAACTTAGAGATAGGTTTAAACTGAAAGCAAACATTGCATTAATAGATTGCATTGCTTTAAAATAATAGAACGAGTAATTAGATTATCATTAATTAAGAACGAGATTATTAAATTAATAATTTTAACGAAACTTAACTTACGGTTATCGTTAAACTGAATGCAAATTAATGAATCACAATGCATTAAAACAATAGAACCAATAGTTATATATTGTTGAATTACGGCCGATTAGCTACACGTAGGCTCTAAGCCGAGACGTGGGGTGCCCCCCGTTGGGGTCTTTCTAAGGGGTCCTAACCCGTATTTACGCTGTTTTAGAGGAAACCACGGAAAACTCCGAACGATTAGGTCGGGAGACGCAACCTGATTTCGAACCAGGCACCTTCGGTCTCCCAGTTCAGAGCGCTATGCGCTCGGCCACTGATGGGGCCCAATAGTTATATAATTATAGTAAAAAAGTTAACTATAGTAAAAATTACGTTTAGCATTAAACTGAATGCAAATTTATGAAATAAAATCAAAGATGGTGTCAGGGATACTAATCTGTACTCGACCCAAATTATAAATAGAAAATTACTCAAAAAATTATTGAATATAATCAGTATTATGTCTCTTATTATAAAATTCTAACAAAAATATGTCAATTTTCTATTACATGTTACAAAAGAACTTGCTGTGACTTTTTAATCAAATACTCTGATATTGCATGAAAACAGGTTTGTATATTTATTTACATAACTTAGTGTCAAGCAAACTTCCGAAATTCGCCCTTGAAACTAATTTATTATCTTCTGACCACACCCTTAAAAAGTAATGATATCCCCATGCAAAAACACTTAACTGGTTAAAAATTTGTGACGCAGCATTTTACTTTATAGCTCTATGAATTTTAAATATGGGTCTTAAAAATAATGATATCAAATTTTGAGTGACGCCCTGCTGGGAATTTTAAAGATTTGTTTTTAAATTCCATTACAGTTACTTTCGTTTTATTTTCTAAAGAAGATTTACGCATTCAAGCAATGCTTTTAATTATGAAATACACTGTCAAATATACTTAGTTTGGTTACTATGACACTAACTAAATATTTACGTAAATTTTGCTTGCCCTTTTGGATAGCGTGACGCAAAAGATAAATTAAATTATTGAAATAAATTCATTTGAATACATTATATACTCTGTGAAAGTGATATATTTGACAGTGTATTTCATAATTAAAAGCATTGCTTAAATGCGTAAATCTTCTTTAGAAAATAAAACGAAAGTAACTGTAATGGAATTTAAAAACAAATCTTTAAAATTCCCAGCAGGGCGTCACTCAAAATTTGATATCATTATTTTTAAGACCCATATTTAAAATTCATAGAGCTATAAAGTAAAATGCTGCGTCACAAATTTTTAACCAGTTAAGGGTTTTTGCATGGGCACGAATATCGTCCAACCGATTTCGATGAAATTTGGTACACGCGAATATTAGAACACGGAGAATATTTTTCACTATCCATTTTGCTGTAACTTGCCGCTAAATGGCGCTGCAAAGCATCAACTTCTATACCGTTCGACTGATCGTCATAAAATTTTTTATACTTACACATTTGAGCACGAAGAATATATTCTAACTGCGTTCCTTTTGATGTTACTCACCACTAGATGACACTGCAATGCATTATTATTTTAACTCGCCACTAGATGACGCTGCAGCAGGCCAAATTCTTGACCATTCAAACGGTCGCTATGAAAATCAGTATACATAGCTATTTGAACAATGAGAATATTTTGGCGTTATCCATTTTGCTATAACTCGCCACTTGACGGCGCTGTAGCAAATCATTACTTTTAATTAACCACTAGATGGCCCTGCAGTGTATCACTTCTTGACTGTGCAAATGATCGCTATGAAAATAGGTATACATAGATATTTGAACACGGGGAAGAGTTTGGCTCTATCCATTTTCCTGTAACTTGCCACTAGATGTCGCGTGAACACATGAACTTCAGGACTGTCCAGCCGATAGTCATGAAAATTCGTATACATCGATATCTGAATGCGAAGAATATTTTCGCCGTATCCGTTTTGCTAAAACTCGCCACTAGATTGCACTACGCCGCATGGCCTCCTGCACCTTACAAACGATCGCCTTGCAATTCGGTATGCATGATTATTGGACACAATATAACGCGATATCCATTTTGCTATATCTGTTTATTTCAATGAATAGTAATCACCACAAATCGTAATATCAAAAAGTTCATTCATTCCCGTGCGAAGAAAGGGTACTTCAGCTAGTATATATATATATATAATATGTGTTAGCTTTAAATCAACATGTTATATAAAAACAAAACATAACAATTTGTATCCTCCGTTATAATATAAATGTCATATAGAAGACAACTTCTAAAAAAATAAATTATGAGACTAGTATATAATTTTTAATTATTCTATGACTTTCCATTAAAAAATTAGTTTTAAAACAAAAGTTAACTTTACATTCTGTATGGAAAGCAGTAATAAGATATCATGATTTCACTACTTCTTTCATAAAAGTATATTAAAAGAAAACCTTATGTTTTTTAATCTTAACATAAGGTTTTCTTGTGTTCTCACTCAATTCTTATTGAAATTGCTTGTAGAGGATTCCATATGCAAGGGAACTTTTTAATTTCTTCGATGAAATCCATTTCTAAATCCAAACTCCACTTGAATGCCGCCATAATTTTATTTGCACGTGCGTGATTGCGATTCTATTCTGATATCGAGCCAAGCTGCCAAGCTTCGAACACAGAAGCGGTCTCCATTACTCGCCATTGCTTATGATGTAGCAGGAAAGTACTCTGATTGGCCGCAATTTCGGCCAACTCTGATTTTTTCGTTCCGAAAGGTAAAAGTTGGAGATCGTCGTCGTCAAGGCAACGACGGGAGAAAATCCGCTGAAGAGTTGATCTGCCGGAAAGTTGGTCGGACTGATCTTAGTGTGATACCCCTATTACTTTGGTTACTTTCCTAGACTCACTAGCTTCATTTATACCGTCTTCCTTCTATTGCTGGCATAAGCAGTTTGCAGCCTTTCTCACTCAGTACAAGGAAGTAACAACAAGAGTTTAATGTTTATTAGTTTTTAATGGCTTTAAGTTAAACATAAAACGCAAAACACGATAGACTGCAAAACTACATGTATCAGGATGAAGGAATATGCAGATCACAGAATTTTAGATCGCAGTATTGTTAATATATCTATTTGTAAAATTATTATGTGCATTAAAAATAAACGAATACCCAAAATAAAAAATTTGACACATTTTTAAGATTTAACAAATTTGTATCATAATATATGTGTCGGCCCTATTTGTCTTCCCGTGTTCCATTACGTTGGAATGTGCATCGATCTAAAAGCACTAGAGGATAAAGCTTGTTGTGGAGGCACAAAGGGCGCTAGAAAAATATATGTCTACACTTTTAAGCTTCACTTACCTTAATCGAAGTATATTGCATGATTTATCTTTCTGGTTGCTTCTTCCCTCATAAAACACCGTTTGGATTGATTATCTTATTCAGAGAACGCACAAAGGAGGAGTCAGTCTAAAGGGTATGGACTCCGCCCATAACAGTTAATCATTTTGTAATTCTTGCCCAACATAACAGTTCTGATTACTGAGGTTTTCTGCTCAGAAAAGTTGATCTTATTTTTCTCAGGCAGGAAATTTCAGTTTTAAGAGTAAAGGAACGTTAAAAGAGGCGGACCTATGGGCGCTACAGCCCCTCCCTCCATTCTATGGTATTTGAAAATACACTTGATAAAATAGTTTTGATGAAAACTTCAAAATCCCCGTCGATTGGCATTTTTCTCGTTAAACATTCCTGATAAACATTTAATACACTGTTAGGTTGTGTGAATAAAAGCTTTTTTTGGTGGATGTTGGTGGGCCAAAATTGGGTGCGGGGTTGTAAACAGGGCATGTGCACCAGTCGACGTGCTAAGGGGAGGCGCAAAAATCAGTTTTAGTTCATGGGTACAGGGCGTCCTAATAAAGGTTTGTCCCGAATGACGTAAACTTCGGTTGCAACACAGCTGATATGAGATGAATTTCTGGTACGAAACACAATCATGTGACTAATTTCAGGGATCAATGCAGACGAAATTTGAGTCCGTTTTACGGTCCCTTCACAAAATTATAATCGAATAAAACGGCTTTTTCATAAAAATATAATCGATTAAAACGGCTCCACCGCAAAAATACAATCGATTAAAATAACCTTTCAGTGGCATTTTGTCTTGTATTTTAATTTGATAACTACTTTATTAAAAAAAAAAAGCGACTTTCACAAAAATTATTATAAAACTTCACAAAAATAAATAATCCAACTCACAAAAATATATAAATAGTTTACACAAAAATGTCACTCTGGAAAAAATTCCTGTACCGATCACTGAACTAACATACACTTGATTCAAATTCATTCTAGACAAAATCTGAGTTAAGTGAATATACCTGTTGTTTGGGTTTTGTAATTTTTTTTTCATTGTAACTTTAATTGAAATTAATTTTCCTTGAGGTTTCAGGAAGAAATTTCTGTAGAATGCAGTGGTGCATAATAGGCATTAGATAAATTTTATCTTTTTCAGTAGATAAATCGCGCAAATCAGCCGAAGTTACGGTAAAAACCAACCTCATGATAAAAAAGAAAAATTACACTGAGAAAAAACACCATAAAGAAAAGGGAAAACTGTTTAATTTGTACACAACCCCTCGAAGAGTCCAAACTTTTTGCCTGTGCGGATGGTTAACTTTTTTGCAACTGAAGGAAGTTTGACTATTTGTACCAAATTATCGTTTTGGGAAGTATCCTTGGATGGGTGTTATTTTACAAATTTTTAATTAATTTTACATTCCATTACAGACTTTTAATTGAAATCTTGAGGGTCATAGTAGTAATTTTGTCAAATAAGTTAATTTTTTAATTTTCAATATCTCGTTAAATATTGTATTTTAAAAATGGTTTTATATGAGAAGAGGGGGGGGGGGAGACTATGATCCTTTAAAAGGTTTGTTTTCCTAAATGAAGCTTTTTGTACACGGTTAGAAATATTTTTTCTTTAAATGGATGGCTCTTTCTAAATTAAAGCATAAAACGTAACTCAAATAAAGTAACTCGAATTAGAGAACTTTTCTGACTGGATGTGTATTACACACATTCCGGGTGACTCATCCTGTTTCAGAGGGACACTTTTTGAACTATAGACTGTAGGACTGATGTGTTTAACGACTTCTAATCATGGAAATTATTTAAAAATGGGTCATGTGCCACCGTGCATTAAACGGTGACGTGGCTACAGCGGACACATAAGATTTCCTGATCAGAGCGGACACTCCGAAACCCATTGTGGTTAGAACGGACACATCTTTTCCCCACCTTAGAACAGATAAAGAGTGTAGATAAATAAGTAAATAAATACCTGTAAAAATCACATATAATTTAAAATAGTATTTTAAGTGGTAAATCTCTTTTACGTGGGATAACTTCTTTTTTTTTTTAACCGAAGTTTTCTGTTTTGCACTCTATTATCGAATTTACATTTTTGAGAATCAAATTTAATTATTCATATTAAAATTATGATATTATAGTGCGAATGCATTTTAAACATTGCGAAATGTAATGTAATAACACAGCAGGTGCAAAACTCGAAACTACACAACAGATGCAGAGCCCGATCAAGACAACTGTGGGCCCTGGGCAGAAGCAAAAAATTGGGCCCTTTGCAATAACCTCCCACTTAAAAAAAAACAAAAAAAAAACCAGATTATGATTGGTTTATACTGAAAGTTTTAAATACCTTACCCTTTACAAACACAAATTTTGTTTTAAGTAATCTGAAGTAAACGAATATAGTTACATGATCTCAAAGAAACAGGAGTTAAACGTTACATCAAAATGCTATATCACAGTTGCTAACATGCACGGAATACAACCACTTTTTGTAAAAAGTCATTTTTGTAAATATTTCTTAAATAATAAATAATTCAAAAATTTTGCAATTTTTTAACATTAAAAATACTTTTTACAAAATGTGATTAATTATTTTTCTACATATTGATTGTAGAGCATTTTGAAGAATAAGTTTAAATAAATTTATACGAATGTAAATTTGAATTATTTTCATTGTTCATACTTTATAATTAAAAAATCATTAAACTTTTGATCCTTCGTAATTTTACTGTAAAATTCGAAAAGTGCAAGATGTAAGATTTTGGGGCCCTAAAATCAGTGGGCCCTGGGAAGTTGCCTTATTTGCCCTGCCGGTAATATGGCACTGAACAGATGACGTGACTGATTAGAGAAACAACACAATAGGTGCAAGAATGTCGGCTCTGACCACCCAGCTTCCCTCACGTGTTTGCTGTAGCACTGTCGGCTGTGACCCCGACCGCTCTGGCCACGTAACCCATACAACGGCAACAACTGGTACGAAATTAAAATTCATGATATCATCCGATTCCTTATCACTTTTAAAAATTAATAAAGGCAACTATCCGCCGAGGATTAAGAATCTGTACTTATTTTAACCCATTTATGCCTGGTATCCCTTTTTGGGACTGCATTTTCACTAACAGTCGAAAACGTGGGGTTTTTTTCCTCCCAAGCTTTTATTCACGAATATTGAACCTCAGCTCTACAAAATATTTTAACAAGGATGTTGACATTTCAATTTATACATAATGATTTTAAAAGAAATCATCCCTTGTTCAAAAAGTTGACACCAGAAATTTATTAGTGCTGGCATTACAAAAATCAAAGAAAGTCGTAAAAATTAGTGGTTGAAAATGTTCCGATAAAATCGGAATAGGTGGCAGCTATGCTTCACACATTACCGCTCCTGCTGCAAGCGCCACTCAGCGACAACCTTTAAAAACATTTAAGTAAATATCCTTTCATTCTACTGTTCCCCCCCCCCCCCGCACATTAATCCTTTAGGATGAATGTGGTTTTGGATGCGAACCGAATAAAATTACCTTGTACACTCATTTCATTATTTTTCATCGATAAAAAGAAAGTTTTTACTTGTTAAATGGGGCAAAAAAATTCTATGGATCAAAAATACCACGAGTAAGTTGAAGATACGGAACAGTTCCCTAAAGCCGAAATGAGATCTCTTTTGGCAATGCGCACGCGCAGCAGAGAACTAAATGTAGGTGTAGAAACGCGCAGGCTTTCCTAGTTTTTGCAGAACTGTGACATGCATAGCGTACTTTACTCTCGAACACGACATTATATAATTGTGCAAAGAAGTAACACAATTATATTTCATTTCTGTCCATTTATCAATTGCGAACGACTTTTCCAATTTGTGAAACAGTAATAATGGATTTAATTTTTCGCTACACTTCATTAAGAAAAATGTTAAATTTATGATTTGGACGAAAGAAACCTGACAAAAATAAATGAAATATAATTAAAACTTTGTAAGATAACACACTTAAAATGTACTACTTATCAATCAGGACTAGTGATGTAAAATACCCGGGTATTTATCCTTGAAAATAAATACCCGGGTATATACCCAAAATGGGTATTTACCTGGGTATTTATTTTGAATTAACGCTTTTGTTTAAAAAAACATTGTATTGGTGGGTAAAGTCCTTATACAGGGCCGGCCAAAGGGGGGTGCGAATGTAGGCGATCGCCTAAGGCCCCGAGCTTATAGAGGCCCCGCGCTATTTTATTGCTATCTCATAAGACATGAAAGAGGAGAGGCCCCGCTCTTGCGCTTCGCCTGGGGCCCCACACGCCCCTAGGGCCGCCTCTGCCTTATGATTTATAGTATAGTATAGATATTCACACACACACATACCCTTTACAACTTTTTAATTTCATAAAACTTCAAAAAATATAATTATGAAAAGAAGCTATATGATACATGTTGAATAAAATACTTGATTAAATATAGCCTATAAATATAACTCTTGGAATAAAATTGTAAATAGGAATAATAACAAGGAGCAGTGTATTTGACAATTTGAAAAAAAGGAGAAAAATTCAACTATACTAAATATATACAGACAGTAAAATCTGAATCTCAGGAGACCGAAAATCAAATTTGTAATTCTGAAAAATTCGTTAAACGGAAATTTTATTATAAAAAATTGGTATTAATGATTTTTTTAATAGAAATATTTTGTTCATCAATCCGAAATATTCATAAAAGTTAAAATTTACCGTAAAAAATATGTTTTTAAACCTATTACTTATAACTACTAGTTTTGTAACTATTTGTATGTAATTTTTATTTTAGTGATCATTAAATCTATCATTTTAGTGATCATTAAATCCTATTCGTTACAATCTAAAAATAAATCGTTTATACGACGCACAAAATCAGTTGCACGTCGTTTTGCTCCAGTTTGAACATGTTCAGTTTTCTTGTGTATTTTAAGAACACGGATTTTTTTTTTTTTTTTTTTTCGGCGGTCGATTTGTGTTTTCAGGTGTTCCTAAATTTTTTTTTTTTAATTCTAAGTAATGTACAGATAACTTTCCCGATATGGGAGGGGGCGCACAGGGGAAGGAAATTTCGTGTTGGTGAAACGGCGGGAACGTCTAAGACCTTGACATGCGTACGCAGAATGTAACAGAACAGATCGTACTTTTTTTATTTTTGCATTCTTCGCTTTAGGGACTGTTTCAGCCACAGTTTAGGGACTGTTTCAGCTCTTTCAACATGTCTGAAAAACGCAAATGTATCTCATTAAAAGAAAAAAAAAATTGAAATTTTGAAAGAATTTGATAAAAGTTCGCCGGGAAGGTCAAAAGCTGACTTAGCTAAAACGATGAATGAATTATTCACGATCGCCAAAAAATTGAAGAACAAGCGAAAGCCTGTAGATCTTCGGCATCAAAGGAAATGCGAGTTCAAGAGGTTAAATTTCCTGAAATGGAAAAGGTTTCGCTCCAGTTTTTTAATCAGTGTCGTGCATCGAACATTCCAGTATGTGGTCCAATGTTGATGGAAAAGCTAAAGAAATCTCAAAGAATTGAATCTGGCAGACTGCGGCTTTACAGCAGGATGGTTTCAGAAATTCAAAGCGCGCCATGGGATCACGTGTTAAGTTGTAAGTAGTGAATCAAGAGATGTTCCGGCTGATTCTGTCGTAGAATGGCACAAAAGTCTTCTAGGCATAATATGTGAATACGAACCTAAAGACATTTTTAATGTAGACGAGACAGATCTATTTTACCATCTGATGCCGAATCGGACTTTAGCTTATAAAGGCGAAAATTGTAAAGGAGGGGAAAAAAGTAAAGATCGCCTTACTGTGCTCCTTTGTGTAAACAGTGATGGAAGTGAAAAGATCACTCCTTTGGTAATAGGAAAATCTAAAAATCCTAGATGTCTAAAGAACGTCAAAACGCTACCACTGGATTATGATGCCAATAAGAAGGCTTGGATGACGACCAAAATTTTTACTAGATTGCTGAAAATACTTGACAATGATATACAGAGGCAAAAACGAAAAATTTTGCTGTTCATCGACCAATGTACAGCGCACCCACCGGATACTGTTTTTTTTTTTTTTTTTTTTTTTTTGGAAAATATAAGTTATCTTCTTTCTTGCAAACTGCACAAGTGTGCTTCAGCCATGTGATTTGGGCCTGATTAAGAATTTAAAAATGCATTATAGAAAGCAGTTAGTTCAACTCGCTATTCAGAGCATTGAAGAGCCTAATCCCAAGAAAATAAGTGTTCGCCATGCAATGAATATGTTACCTAAGACCAAGCCAACGAAATCAAAGACAACAATCAAAAATTGTTTCATAAAAGCGGGGTTTGCACCTAAAAATTTCAATAATAATGAGGGTGATGACGTAAGCGATGATGATACAATAATAAATGAAGATTGGAATCTCCTCAGAGCAGAGACAACTTTTGATAATACATGGATTGCGATGAACATATAGTACCGTCAGCGATATGCAGTGCTGATGAGCTTATTCAGAACTCCCAGTCTGTACCCCAGAGTGACAGCGAGGATGAAGAGGAATGCCAAGAAGTTGTTTTTCCATCTTTCCAAGATGACGTGAATTGCATTGAAACATTAAGAACTTATTTTGTTTGCCACAATACCAGTGAAAAAACTTTTCAGGACCTGGACTCATTGCAATCATTAATTATAACTCAACGTCAGTCATCACGTCAAACAACCATAGATAAATTTTTCTGTTAACATATGTAAAATTGTTAAATTTAAGAAAGCAAATTTGGTACATAAAAAGAAAAAATAAAGGTACATTTAAACGGCTTACTATACTTTTTTTCCTTTTTATTATTTGTTTGTTTTGGTTTGTTTAATATATAAGTTTACCTAAATCAACACATTAAACATTAAAATTAATTTAAAAAATAGTTCTAGTTTTAAAAGTAAAAATCGATTATACGACGTTTTTCGATAGTCCCTTCGGCGTAGTATAAACGATGTTCCACTGTAGAAATATGTTGGCTCTAAGTTAAACATGTTTGGACAAGACAAGAGTGAGTTGGAAGCTCACCCCCCCCCACCTTATGTACACTACTGCGCAGAAATATTTGTACCTTGTAACTAAATGGCATGACTAATAAGATATAGTGGACTCCGCTTAATGTGATCAGTTTGGGACACCGTTATTTTGATAACAATAAACGATATGCAAAATTAGATAAGTTTACCCCCCCCTTTAATTCATACGTACTAAATTTCAAAATAAAATAATGAAAAAACTCGCCTTCTTGTTATGTACTGTATATTATCCTTTAAAACATAAGAATTGTATACATAATTTAAAAAACTTATCAATTGTTGACTGTCTCACAATTTTTTCTAAAAATCACATTTATAAATTGTTCGTAAACATAATGTTTTTTTAAAGTCATCGGAGCAGTGTTGTACTCCACGTTTCAACACTTTCAATGCATTTCTCATTTCAGCACTTGGAGTTAGCTCAATATCAAGAGATTCTTCATCTGTTCCATCATTCGTCTGTTTTCCTATGACAATCTGATAGACTTCAGATTCTGTTAATGTGGAAGCTACTGGAATGTTTTGATCTATTTCCACCCATGTCTCGAACTCTTCGGGGGTCATATCCGAAGGAATGTCTTTTCTTAAGATTTCTGGTCATTTTTTATTTTTTTTTCGCAAGATCCTGCGTAGGCGAAGCAGGTTCTCATCGTTTGAGCAGAAACTCGATTTCAAGAACCTGTTAACAGGTGCACCACATCAAGAACGTTAGTTTTCTTGGCCAAATCATTTAGCCCTAAGATTTTGTGTGTCCTTTATTTCATCCAGTAATCGTGCCCGCATTTCGTGGCGATAATGTGCTTTCAAAGCACGTATAATTCCTTGATCACAAAGCTGCAAAAGGGAAGTAGTGTTTGCGGGTAAAAAAAAACAACATTAATAGGCTTCAGTGTGACATTTAAAACGTGTGCAGTGCAACTGTCCGCAAGGAGAAGAATATCTTGCTTATCGTCCCACTTACGTATTCAGTCATTGAAAATGACTTGTCATCCAGGAATTCTTGTTGGCATAGTAATCCACAGGAAGTTTTTTAACCCCTTTAAAACAACGCGGATTCTTACTTTTCCCGATAACTAAAGTTTGTATTTCTCCAGACATACTGACGCAACATAATACAGTGATACGTTCCTTTGAGACTATGTCCTTTTAATCTTTCATTCTTAAATATGTATGCATGTTCTGGTAGTGCTCTAAAATACAAGGCTGTTTTGTGGGCATTGTACACATTTTCTGGTGAATATGAGGCAATTAGTTTTGGCCACTCGTCTCATAGCCAATTTCCTGCAGCTGGCTTATCGGCATCTTTTGGTTCGCCGTGATTTCTCTTGTAAATAATATTTTCGCGTGTCTTCCATCACTGAAACCAACCAAAATTTGTTACAAAATCTGAGCAGCTAAACTTTCTGATTTTTGTTGCATAAGGGGTCCGTTGACTGGAGCATCACGTTCTCGAACACTTTCAAGCCAAAGTCTTTGAGCCTTTTCAACTTGAACATCTTTACCAGCTCTATTACGTTTGCACTCCGTATTTTCATTTTGTGTATCTCTTCTAGTAAGTTCATCACGATTTTTCAAATTTTTGCACAATAGCGGCTGAGAAATGTAACTGCGCTGCAGCATTGCGATGGCTCGTTTTTTGGTAACCTGTCATAACGATTTGAGTGTGTGTGTGTGTGTGTGTGATTATGGCAACGCTACACTAGGGCGATCTGCCAGGGGGATGCCTTGGTAGGAGGACTTTCTAAGGGGTTCTAACGCGTATTCACGTTACATCTGGAGAAAACCTACCAAAACTCCAGACCGTTAGCTCGACAGCCGCGCGATGGGTCCCGAACCCTCACACATCGGCCATCTACCATTTTCAGTGGCATAACCACTGTGCCATAGTGAGGCCATAACGATTTGAAATTTCAATCTTTTGTTTTAATATTAAATCATTTCGCTTTCTGGCTTCCATATCGACAAGCTGCAAGTAAGCGAGCAAGGCATAAAATGTGAATACGCTCCGCTCCTTCTCAGTTCCGATGAATGTGTTGCCTTCTGCTTATCTGACAACAACTGACCACCAGCAGGGGGGAAATTCCAGGAACGTGTAATTCCCCTCTCCTTTGTTCATTCCCCATTTCCCTAGGTGGAAGAGGGAGTTTCTAGGAAATTCAAACAGCGAAGGGAAAGAAAAAATAGGTTCCTTCTGAATACATTGTGAATATTCCTTTTCCAGTTAAAATGAGCTTCGAAAACTGATAACATTAACCGATGTAACGATCACATAAAGCGATAATTTTAACATACAAATGAATAGCGAAAATCGGGACCAAGTGATTTTGATATTAATAAGCGATTGATAACATTAACCGCGGTCACATTAAGCGGAGTCCACTGTATATAACCGTGTAGGATGCCCCAAGAGTACTGGCCCTAGGACCTTCTGAATGTCTTAGTCGGGCCCACTTTATCTGCGATCTAAACAATCATTAACAACCTATCGCTAAATTCACCAACATGATATTAAAAAAAAAAAAAAAAAAAAAGACGCATGCCGACATGCTGAACGCTTTTTGCTATACGGTAACTTATTTATAAATGAAAATTATGTCATGAATTTTTGTCATTTACAAAACCACACCGTTTGGGGATCTGATCGGCTGTGCAAATTACGTAAATGCAGAAAAGAAATATCTTCAAAATTCTGAAAATTAACCTGTTCCTGATTTTTTGGTACGTTTGTAATTTTTATATTCACAGACTTGCTCAGATAGAACACAAAAAAAAAAAAAAAAAAAAATAGCCAAGTGAAAAAGTTTTCTTTTTGGCAGTTAGAAGTTTGGCGTCACAATTTAAAAATGAATGAGAACGATAAGCTTTGCCGTAAAAAGAATGTAAGAAAATCTGAAACACTTTCAGAATAAAGAAACCTGTTTTTGGTCTTGGTACACAAATTGAAATTAACTAATACCAACCTGGATTCGAAAAAATTCAAGGTGGTTCTTTTTAAGCTGCTTTACACACTGTAATAAGCAAAAAATCTGTTCCTTTTGTGAAACTTTTAGAAAAAATTCTTGAACATGGAAATGCGCTGCAAACGTTTTAAAAATGTGACACGTTTTGCAAAATTTCCGATTTTTTAGAATTTTTTCTAAAAACTGGTAACTGATACAGGTTTATCGTTTATTTCAGTATGTAGTACAGCTTGTAAAGAGACAGTCTAAAATTTTAGAAGTGCCTGACATTATTAGCTTATTTGTACTTATGTACCAAAATCGTACGTTTTTTTGGAACTACACCGCTTAAATAGGAATCAACTCTTTCTTGTTTCATAAAACGCATGTTCGGAATTGAAATTATCTTAAAACTTTTTTACAATCTTCGCAAAGCATATTCCAACTACACTTCACCATTTTGAATACTGTTTGGAATGGGCATCATAATCCTGACGTCTTTGTCTTTCATGTTCCATAAAACACATACATTTCGAATTGAAATCTATATTAAAATCGCTTTATAACACTAGTTTACAATCTTCTTCAGGCATAATCTAACTGTAATTTTCTAGTTTCTAGCCAAATTCGGAAGATATCACCAAGCTTAGTTTGGTTCTGGTTTTTTATTTTTATTTTTTTTTTTGGGGGGGGGGGGGGCAGCAAAAGTGGCAATCAATTATCAATAATTGCAAACCTTGTGCGACTTTCAAGATTTTAATCTCCCCTCCCCCACCTCCTGTGTTAACAAATACATTTGAAAAGATCTTCACCGAAACAGTTAATGTCTACAAAGTCGCGTAAACAAAAATCTGGGACTGAACGAAATAGAACCTCAGTGCTAAAAATTCTAAATTTGATATTCCATAATAACACCTACAATTATGTCTATGAAGACTTTTTTTATGAGTTTCAATAGAAATGATGCAATTATTTCCAGATTAAGCATTTATTTCACTGTTCATACTTTGAATTAATTGTATTTACCGTATTAGCCCAAATATAATGCGGTATTTTTTGACTGATTATTTCCCGTTAAAAACCTTACCCACGCTAAATATACGATTTTCTTAATTACCTTGATGAAAAATTCCGGGGTCGCGTTATATTTGGGATAATACAGTAAATCGCAAATGACGGCATTTTTCGGTCATGAATTTCAGATGGCATTGGTAATTTAATCGTGAACTAAGATTTACAACGCTTTTAATTGTAATTTAGACACCAGTATTTATTTTGTCGAGTGTTATTGTTACTCCATTTTTTTGTTTGTTTGTTTGTTTAAAAATAACAGCTTTAGTGGCAGCAATAGATCTTGTCATCATGGAAACTATTGTGTTACATTTAAGGCCGGCACACACAACTACGACTTGCCGTCACAACAGGGGGTAAAAGGACATTTTTCTGGCGAATTTTAGAATGGCCAGTTGAGATCCACAGACTAAAGTTTAATGTATTAAACCACAAACCCTGCCCCTCCACCACCACCACCACACACACACACTTAGGAGAAAGATCGTTTCCGACTGCGCGTCTATTCCAATACGTGGATTACTCTCATGGTGTGAGACCGAAGTAGCGATTGCTGGCCTTTATTTCACCAATCTGCTATCACTATAAACACACAAGCAAAACTTAAGTAAAACAATTTTCTCAGCCTAAAAGATTAAACGTACGGGTCCTCCCCCCCTTCTTTTCGTCTCGCGTTTTTGAACGTAGGATTACGTTCGTCAATTACAGTCCTCGTAAAGGGAAAATTTTATTTTTTCCTATGTCGTCGCAAGGTATTTATATAACTTTGTAGCAAAAGTGACATGAACTTAGACACTTAAGTACAAAAGTGAAGAAATTGGGATTTCTTTTACGGCAGTTAAAAACCTAACGTCATAAATTAAAAATTGAACACCGAGACAAAATTTACGTCATTTCAAAATAAATTCGCCAGTTTTTGCGGTTTTAAGTAGCTTTTCGTCATTACACATTCTGGCATTTTTTCACGAGATTAAAATAAATATATTGTCGAATCATGGAGGATTTAAATAAATGATTTACCTGAAGAATTGTTATGATAGATCGGGTTAACAAATATTTCGCGTATATTAAAATGTGTTTGTTACATTCATCATTTTCAGGGGAGCATTACAACTAAATAAAGGAAAAGTAATCCTACGTTAATATATCCTGCGGTAGCTTCAACTGAAAATTTTCTTTTATTTTAATGGCGGTTGAGGGGGGGCGCAAGGTCGTACCCAGGGGGAGGGGGGTGTTGGGGGTTCACCCCCCCCCCCTCCAATTAACAAAAAACTTGCAAACTCCTTTTTCTTGGCTACGGTATTGGGAAGGAGGGTGCTGTGTGCGTACATTTGAAAATTCACATGTAAATATATAGTTCCAACAATGGGACAACACACGAATCTGTAAAAATTTATACAGAATTTTTATGCGTTCATGCCTAGCAATATCAATTAACTATACCCGAGGGGGAGGGCAACTAAAATAGCACTATATGGGGCCGCAAATACAAATCCTAAATTGATCAATTAAAATTAATGAGACAGTTAAATATCTAATAATTTTTACAATATTGAAACACGAATCGCATTATTGAACTGCTTTGGGCACAATGGTTTGTGGTGATGGTGGGGGGGGGAGGGGGGGGATCAGCACAAAATGTCTTTATCGGCCGTATTCACCAAATACTTGACACGAGAATTAATCCAATACATGTGTTAAAAGTCATCGGCAAGATATCTTAACTATGACTTTAACACGAGTGTTAGGGTTAATTCAGTGTCAAGTGTTAGGTGAATACGGCCGTAAGAATACTTAAAAGCTGAATACTTATTAATGAATCCTCTATTACTCTTGCATAAAAATTTACCACACAGTTACTAAAAAGATGTAGAGTGAATTATAAAATCATTAAAAACTAATTATTTATTTACTTTTAATTACTTTGATAAAGCAAGACCACTTCAGCACAATGGATTAGCACGAAAACTACATGAGGTCGCTGATCTTGGAACATTAGCACTAGTGTTCGATTAATGAAAAATACCCGGTCGATGTTATTTTATAAAAAATTCATTCTATAACATTGAAAATTATCCGTTACATTGCTAATACAAATTTCAAATAAAACAAAATAAATTCATGTTAAAATGTTCTTAAAAATCGCCAAAAACGCGATTAAAATAACCAACGCGCCAATCGAACACCGACATCGTTCCTTAGTACTCACAGCGCCACCTAGGTAAATTCTACAGGTTTAACCTCAATCCGCTTTTCGTAGATTTTTTTTAATCGCATAATACACAAAAATTATAGGAAGATATCTGATACACTTACCACAAAAACCGAATAACAATTAAAAGAAAAAACACGTTCAAAATACTTCAAATAGACAATCCTTTCTCGAAGCACATGCACCACACGAAGCCCGCCCGGTTCAAACGGTCGAAACGAGTCACGTGAACCCTGACTACACCTACATTCCTTTTCGACATCCACAAGCCTGCGCACTAACCCTCGGCTCAGCTGCGCATGACTTTCCTGTTGGACCGGAAGGGAAACGCAGTCATGCACTCCTCCCCCCTTCACCCCACTGCCTGCTATTTTCTAGAGAACATCGAACGCGGAACCTACAGCCCACTCACTCACTATGTGTAAACATCATTACAAAAATGTAATTTAGTTAACTCATTAACATTATATTAAAAATATACATTTTTACAATAATTTGTAAAAACAAATTAATAAATAAGTAAATCCTGAAAATATCTATTGATAGAAAAAAGTACAAATTAGGTTTTGAAAAAAAAACATTTCCTAAATGTGCAGCATATTACTTTATGAAAAGAACATTCCAATAATAATAATAATAAAACAGCTATGATTTAATATTTATCCATATCACTTAAATAAACAAACAACAACCTTTTTAAATATACTTTGCACTGCTCCTAATAGGTGGAGCATATTTTGGAATTTAATCGTTTCAAAAAATGTTTCTAAGAAATAATTTTCAAAGAAGGATTATCTGACTTAAATCATAAAACTAAATAATGAACGTGAAATAGAAGTTTAATAAAAAGAAAAATTAAGCAAACAGTAACTGAACATATTAAAACCTGTAGATTTGCAGCAACTTAGAATGACAAAAATATATTATTAAAATCTTAAAAATGCAGAACTATCCTTTAAAGTGATCACCTGTAATAAAGCTGTGGTATTCTTTTTTTTTTTTTTTTTCTTCTTCTTCTTTTTCGAAACGCGATCCTAATAGAGGAATAAAGGTAACATGCGGACAGAAACCAGTTCATTAACTATTTTGACACATGAAATATCAATCGTGAATCAGTCAAAGAACTAAATTTGACAATGTGAAGAGTAGTAGGCCATAGTCCATTTAATCGTATTATTTTCACAGGTATTTGCACCAATAGCAATAAAAATTATTTTGGGAGTTTTGAAATAGAAAATAAATTTTACGAGTGTTCCCAGTCATAATTTTTTAATAACATAAACAATTCACAATTAATATGTAAAAAAAAGTTTTGTTTCTATAACATTTGTATTATTATTTTTCAATGCTTTATACCTCTCACAACATTAAATTATAATTGACAAAAGTTTGTATACTTTTTTCCTTTTATTTTCTTTAACCGCACGCTAATCACAAATATTAAAAAAAAAAAAAAAAAAAAAAAAAAGGTTCGCCATTGAGCTTTCTCCTTTCAGCACTTAAGTTCTGCCTTTTATGTAAATGGCCCATTCCCAAGAAAAAAAAAATACAGTATAGAATAATAAAAACTATTAACTGAAATAAAACTATACCTTACTTTTATCTATGCTACAATTAATTTTGATTCTCCGCCCCTTTTGGTCCAAGTGATTTGTTAGAAAGTTGGGGGTGACTGTACTGTATAAAGCCGTTATCAGACGACGCATTTTCGCCCTTCAAAATGCTCGTACAACTCTTTCGGCTTTCATTTATCTTGTCAAAAGCAAGGTATAGGGTTGTATTGCAAGGCAAGAAAACGATCTGGTGGATTGGCACGGGGTTGCCGATTTGACGACGTTATCGCTCGTTTTGTGACAAAACAGTTATTACGTCATCGCTGTTTTTGTCACAAAAATCACTCGTCCTGTCGCGCCCCGTGCATTCGAACATTGACATTGACGGTGGAATTCGAAGGTTCATTTTTAAGTAAATACAGTAAAAAAGTTTATAATGGTTTTTGATTTGCACTTCGGAAATAAAATCGGCTTCTATTTCCGCCGTCCACATTGCAGGCATGGAGGTCGCCATCTTGAATGAAGGTGTGGACAGTGTCTAGAGCTCTGATTGGCTGATTTCGCCATTCATACCAAACATTTTTCAACATTGTTCGAAACAGTCCGGTGTCAAGGGAAATACTATCACACACAGTGTTGCCAGATCTTGCGACTTTTCGCAAATTTTGCTACTTTTCAAAGCATCATGCGACTAAATTTTATAACTTTGCGATTTTGCTACTTTCTTGCTACTTTTTTTGATTTCGCGAATTTTAAGTATTTTTCAGGAAAAAAAGAATTCTAATTTTTAAATTAGTAAAATTTTTATTTACATTGAGCCTTTCTTGCTTCTAACAGTCCATAGCTCAGTGGGTTTGCGCCCTCATCTCCGTCACCTGCCTGCGAGCGGGAGGTCTTGGGTTCGAATCCCCTTAACCCATGATTCTTTCTTCTGTGTTTGTACTTCTGTTGTGCTCTTTGTCTGTAAATGTTATTTGGAAATATATAATATTAAGCCGGATATTCAATGGTATAAGACAGTCCTCGAGATTGTAGTCAGAAACCTCAAGAAAATCACAAACAAAAAACAGTCTTACATTTTTCTCTCTCTTTCTATCTCCTCCTCCCTCCCATTTAATCTGGCCTTGGCTTAGAAATGATAGGAAATGGAACTTGGTTTCTAATTCGAAATTATTTACCTACGAAAGAAATGAAAAACAAAATCACTTGTAAATGTGATATGTTTATTTTAGACATGCGGGTGTGGTATTGGTGTGGGGGGGGATTTTTACACTGTATAAAACTACGTATCAAAACCAATGGATTTTACATGGCATCACTTGATCCGACGTCACACTATGACGTCACTCGTCACCTTTGCGACTTTTTGCTACTTTTTTATCAACCTCTTGCGATTTCTGTTCAAAACTTTCTGGCAACACTGATCACACAACGGATTTCGCCTGACTGAAGGGCAAAACTGCAGTACAATAAAAACTATAAATTTGAAAACAAAGGATCAACGGTTAAATTTCACTTGAGCTTCCCGAACCTTTGGAAGTGTTGTACGTGCATTTTGCAGTGCGTAGAGCTCTCGTGTGATAGCACCTTAAGGGAGTAGTGATATGAAATTGTTACGATGGAATCTCCCTTCCCTGAATAATCTTTGAGCCCCTCCTCCAATAATTCACCTAATTATATGCGCTTTATAGCTATATAAGCCCCTCCCCCAATCACTTTAATCAAGGTATTCTAGTACACCGATTTTAAAGGTAGTGATGGAGGTTATTAGTGATGGAGGAAATTTAATTATTTTAAGACTCAAATACCTTGCACTCGAGTACCGTTAGGAATCAAATACTTTCAAGGATCAGATCGAATGACGTCATCAATGAGTTACGCAATTCATGAAGCCACTTTTGACTTATAACATCAAAATTTTTTACGATAAATTTTCTGTACAATTACTTTCATATCTTTACAAAAAGCTGAAAAAAAATTCAAATAACGAGGTCTAGATGGTAAGAGCAATAGCGTAATTGAATTGGTGCTAGAGTGGGCTAAACTAGCACCCTAAAGATTTTAGTTCCCTCTAGGAAAAAAAAGAAAGAAAGAGAGAAAGAATATTTTCTGATAGAAAGAATAGAAGATGAATCCTTGAAACGCACTTAAATCAAGATCACCATCGGAAAGAGGAGAAAATGCTCCGACTTTCTGTTTGTTCAGACGATGTAACATAATTTGTAGATTTTTAATATTTTTTAAAGTTAAGAATTTTTCTAAGTGATCTTTGAAGATCCCTTTTGACGACAGTTTTCGTAACTGTTACAACTTTGATTCTATCCCTCATTACTTTTTAGACATTTGACAAATGACGGAAACATTCATTTCGCCTCAAGCAAAAGAAAAACGGGGAGGGGATATACAGTAAGAGATTTTTTACGAATTTTTAAGTAAAGCAGGATTTGGAATTTAACAGCTGTTGATAAAAGATTTCGTAATTATTCTTGACATTCAGTTTGTGGTTTGCGTGTCCTGACAACGGAAACATTATCTAAATAATAAAAGCCGTTGTCTGTCACAATTCCGGGATCGACCCATCGCTCCCAGTGCATCTGCGGCCATGTTGAAATTTTGATAAAAACAATATTTTTATCTCTAACTAAAAGCAAAAACTTTTTTACAGTTCGAAAAACTTTTTTTACAGTTCTAAAAAATTAACCTTTTTCTAACTCGCAATTTTTTATATATTTTACCGTTTAACACTAGTATTTTGAGTGTTTTTCCCGTATCTAGCGAGATATCACGCCTTGAAAAAGTAAACAGAGAAGCGTAATTCCTCGATTCTTTAAAAAAAATCACGGAACATAATCTTTCGTGTAGATCGATTAGATGACGTCATACTCCTTTTGTGTGACAAGCAATGAAGGACAGTTTTATTTAATATTTAAGTTCTATTTAATTGAAAAATGTTGATAGATTTTGGGAAAATTTATTGAGAATGTGTAAAATTTTGTTTGCTCATCACTTAAACAGCTATTTGTAGGAAATCTTTTTTAGAAATTGACAACACTCTTTGAGATGAGAAGGTAAACGTGCATTGTTATTCTTTTTGGAAGTCAGATTTTTTTTTTTTTTCGTCTTTTTTCCGTTACTCTCACCGGAGTGTTTTTATTAAATGTTAACGGCATGACATTTGTGAATCCGTATTTTAAAAGTGTGAGTGTTTTTAGATCGTTTTGGTGACATGTTTTTGTCATAAGCGTTTGTTTCGTTTTGAATTCGTTTATTCGGATGGATTTTGATTTTAACGTTATTGGATCTTAACAATTTAGATAGTTTTGGGACATTTGATTTGTTCTTGTTGTAAATCCATAAGCGTTTGTTTAATTTTGAATTCATGATTGTGGGAAGTTTTTTTTTTAAACTTCTTAAAAAGTTGCCTTTGCTCTCTTCAGTTGAAAAACCGCAGTGTTTTTTAAACGTTAAAGGTGTTTAAATGTAGTGTTTTTGTGAAAACTTATTTTAATGGATTTTGATTTCAAGGTTGTTTGATAACAGCTTTTATTTAGGTTAATTCGATGTCGCTTATTTTGTTTTTGTCGTAAATCTATAATTACTAGCCGGCAAGCCGTCCAGCATCGCTGGCCCGTGAAAGTAATTGCCGACCAGTACAGTAGACTTCGTGCCTCTGCTAACTGTTTCAGACAGTCTAACGACAACGTGACAGTCTAACGACAACGTCGCAAAAAATTTGGTAACATAAAAAAATTAAATTAAAAATTGAGGTCAGTTTTTACTCTTAAGGCATTAGATGATAAAGCAAAACAATGTCAAACGAAAAATAATCATTTTTAAGATTGATGGAAAAGATTGAAATTGGAATGCTTTAGAACATGAAGCTGTACTTCTGTTCCCGTTTTACATTTGAAGGCGAAGTCCGAATTGTTTTTTGTCACATATGCATGGGTTTCTAGATATAGTATCATTGCAGGAAAGGGAAATATGGCGAGAAGGGTTGCTTGCCATGACGGAAATTTAAAAAATGATTTCAAATTCGAAAAATCGCATTTTTCGAATGATAGAAATCAGAAGAAAATGAACAAATTATCGGAAATTAGGAGAAATTTATCCAAAATCAGATTGGCAAGAGATCAGTGAAAAATCTGGAGTCTCCTGACTAAATTAAGAGAGTAGGTAACTCTGTACATCGCATGGTTTTCAATATTTTCGAAACAAAATGATTGATCATGAATTAACCCCCTTACTCATACCCTCGCAAAAAACTGGCACATCCAGCTTTCATGCGGTATATACTATAGACGATAGGTCTATAGTATATACCGCATTTATATATATATATATATATATATATATACTAGTGGTTCCCAACTGTTGGTCCGTGAACAAGTTCTAAGAGGTCCGCGAAGCAAATGAGTGTTTAAAAAAATATTGTGTTATCACTATTTCATGAGTAAAAGGGCAAAAAGCGTTACTGTTTGCGGTCATGTTAAGAGAATCGTTGTTTTAAGGAAAAAAAAAAGTGTGTGCGTGTAATCTTTACGCGCGATTGAAGTAAAACTTCTTTGACGTTTACGACAACGACACATATCACTGAAATGATTAAACTTAAAATAAATATCATATTATAATTTCATTATATTTATTATTCGTGTACTTTAAAAAGATTATATAAAGATTATATTCATATTATTCATTGGAAATAGGTACTTGGATGTCATCATAATTTTTTATCTATGAAATTATAGGTTTGTGGTAATTATATGTTAAACATAAATTTAACTCTCTAAATTTGCTAATTTTCTTGAAAATACAGCATCTATCGTTGTACCGAAACGCGTTGTTGATTGAAGTCGATTAGTATTCATAGTTAGATCAAAGTTTTCTTTTAAAAAATCAACTAACGGCTGAGATTCTTGAGAGCGAAAATTAACATCTCCAGTAAGAATCATCGGTAATTCATGATAATTACTTAGAATCCAGGAAGTGTCCATGTTGTAGTATTATTCTTTAACTGTTTTCTCATACCATTGTTCCGTCTGGAGGTTGGGTTTGATTGGGGGCAATGTCCATAGTCTAGTATTGTACTTTGACTGTGTTCTTTAATGATGTTTTCCTCTGTTTGTTGGGTTCGAATGCAGGTAGTGAAAATTTTTTCGTGTTTTTCTATCACAGTGTTCTTAAGCGTTGATTTCGTCTGCTGGTAGGTTTCGAATTATTATTCTGTATCCATGTTTTTAAACTGCAAGTTCCGTCCTTGTTTGGGATTTATTGCAGCCACGGTCCGTTTCTTACGTACTAACATTTCTTAAAATACAGCTTTTGGGCAAAGTAATAACAGACACGACATACATGATATTTAGGAGTTTAATGGCCTAACGGGCAATGCAACTGGCATTTGACAAATAATAATATCACTTCACTTCGAAACTATTGCCTATATTCACTACGAAATAGTATTATAAGACAATTATGTAATTAAAACACATCTGAAACCAGTAATTACTATATATCACGCTCACAAGTCTATGTATTTAATTTTTTGAAGTTTTGATAATTCAACGATCTCCATTTACTTCGCCTCGATGGAAATATAAACAAAATGAGATGCGCAGTTACCCAGTGTGCGTAGCGCCATCTGTTTGCAACAACGGTGTTATCCAACTTTCTAAGCGAAGTGTCCCCTCCTATAAATTTACCTTCGTGGGATCGCAGTATGATCATCCAACAGTGTTCTTAAATGAAAATTTCCCTTTGCTGTTTAGGTTCATTTGCAGCCACTGTCCCTTTAATTGTGGTGTTCCATCTCCTTGTTCTTAAACAGTTTTTTTTTTTTTTTTTAAATTGAAGTTGGGTTAGAATCCAGGAAAAGAGTTCTTAAACTGACGTTTCCAACTACTGTTCCGGTTCGATTGCAGACAGGTTCCATTTCTTAGTGTTTTTCCAAAACCATGTATATTATTCATTTAAAAATAGGGATTATCGAGAACCTCCTGTGAGGTAAGGATTACATGTAAAATATTATGTTGGATATACCTTCAAAACGCTTACTGATATCTAAATAAAGATTGATGTCTCAAAGATACGGCTCTTGACTGTTTTTCCCGCCGTTTCTTTCCCTAACAGGTTCCCTGTATTTTTACACGATGAAATCGGCGAAAGGAGCGAGCTGTCCAAAATGTAGGATTTTCTGTGGTTCTTTTTCATGCGCGCTTGGCGTGGAGTATATGACATATACGTCACTTCCTTTACTGAGCGTTACTTCCGTCAGAAAAAAAAAAAAAAACTGAGTTACTCCCTAGTCGCGACTAAAGAAGTTTTACTTTAAAAATGCTTCATAATTCTTACAAAGTATGGAAAATACGAGCAGGCACATTATTAAATATAATTCGATAAAATATAGTAGCATCTCAGCCAAGCTTTTGTCTTCCGCAATTAGTATATGTAAGCAAGGTAGATTAACTATCATTTTAGCATCTCTGAATGACTGGAAATAACATTCTCTGTGCTTTTTTTAATTTTTCTTTTTAACATTACATTTTGTGCAAAAAATTATTATGATTTTACTACACCCACACCCTAAGTGGTCCGTGGGTAAAGTAGATGTGGAAAAGTGGTCATCAGGTTGAGTCAAGTTGAGTTAGGAACCTCTGCTATATACCATATAATATAAGCATTAGGGTGGTCCTTAACTATATGCACTTTTCCAGAGGTTAAAATTCTGCAGTTCCCAAACCTTAATCCTTTTCCAAAAGAAAAACCATATCAATACAGAATGTACTTCTTCAACTGATTTTTTTTCTTCTTCCTCTTCGTCTCTATCTACTTTTAGCATAATTTGAACCATATTTGTTTCAAATGATGTTGGAACTTTCTCATCCAATAATGATAGCGCCACAGATTCAGGAGCTAAGTGCCAGAGATGATTAGAAAAGATTTTGGCAACTGTCGTAGCAATTTTTGAATCAATATCCTCATAATTTATCAGTTGATGAATGAATTGGAAATCTCGATAAGGTACTTCAATCACTTCTGATGACAGAAACCAAGCTCGAACATACATTCTAGCAAGAAAAATAGATTCTTTCCAAAGAGTTCTTTCTGCGAGATAGTTGAAATTGATATTGAAACATTTACATCTTATATACATAAATTGTTTTTGGTCATCCACCTAGCATGACTTTCAGCACGAAACGATATTCCATTCTTCGGAATGTCACCAAGAAAGATCATTGTTAGCTCCAACAATTTCAAGAGTAGTAGAGTGGACACTATCTGGTACATTATTACAACCAGTTATGTAATGTACCAGTTATCTGTCAATTTTCGTCCAAGTTCCTCTAAACCTTTTTAAAAGTGCCACGCTTCGACGGGAAGTTAAACCATAACTGTTCTTCCTAGACAAATCACAGAGTTTAGTGTTAATGTAATTAATTAAAATATACATCAAAGAAGTGTCTAGTGAGGATTATAATCTCTTACGCTGTTCCTCATCTAAAAAATCTAATTCTGTCATGGAGAACTGAACTAATTCTAAATCGAAGTTAGAAGTTACGCCCACGTGTTTGAATGTAGTTCCAGAAGAAAATAAGTTCATAAGGTTTCAAAATATGTTATAGAAATAAACCGAGTAAAGTTTATCATAACTTCAGAATATGATATAGCCATGTCACTTAAATAAGAATTGATCAGCAGCTGGACAAGCACGGAGCAAATCATGTTTAGTCTGTATGTCACCAAGATAATAATCATGGTTAAAGCAGCAACCTTCCTTTTCAATTTCAAAAAATTCCTCAACAATCCATATCCTTTTCCTTGTCATTCATCGAGAGGAAAATCAGTCCGAAATCTTTCTCTGCCAATAGTTTGTGACTTCTCAAACTCCGTGTAGCCACAGTTTCAAATACATTTCCCCTGAGTAGAAATAAATAAATCTGATATAAATTTTTAAAAATCACTTCTAGTAGCGTGTAATTATCACATTTTTTTATGATGACTTAAATTAAAAAATTTTTGTCGAGCTGCTTCAGAAGAAAACTCAATTACCATTCTCACATATTAATTTTCAACTGCGACATAAGTTGAAAAGAAAAACTTCGAGAAGTATACTTTTTATTTTATTATTAAACGAGTTCTATCACCTTAATCTATAAAAAGCGTTAGTGACGAATAGCATGATAATTTTTTGGATACGTATATACAAGATAATTGTTACCTTGTGCCTTAAAGTGGCATAGATTGTGTTTGTAAATTTCCCATTGAGTTAAACAAAAATTTATTCTAATACAGTACGTGCATCATTTACAAGGTATTGCGCTTTCTAAGGTTCGGGAAGCTCAAGTGAAATTTAACCGTTGATCCTTTGTTTTCAAATTTATAGTTTTTATTGTCTGTTCAGTAATTTTACTCCAACAAACTATATATGGGGATTGATCTATCATGTCAACAATAGAAATAAAACCGTTGCTTTTTGTGCACAACTTCATAGTCACCGCGGCTGCAGAAGTCAATAAATTCGTTAGTACATGCTTCCAACATATGCAACAATGTTCTTAAAATAACTCATGCAACTACGCTTGTAATGCACATTAAAGGATATCGTGTTGAATTTTCGTGTTGAAGTCCAAATAAGTTAAATGCTAATTTTTGTAATTAAATTTCATTTTTCTTATGTTAGCTATCTTTAAGTTCATCTACCTGTATATGCTTTCCGAATGCGCAAAATATACTCCATTTTATGAGACTTCAGAAACAACGAAAGTAGAAATAACATCCAGTTCCTTATTAACTTTTCAGTCTAACTGTAATTCACAGAAAGATAAGCCTTTTGATTAACTATAAATATATTTTAATGTGGGATATTTTAATGTTTTAGCGCAGTACTCCCCAACTCTTTTCTCGCAGCGGACCGGTCAACGTTTGCCAATTCTCAGGGAAGGACGTTGATCGTTTATATTTTAGATTGCTTTAATTTGACAATTATAATTTAATTGTATTTAATTATGCCTTCCAAATAAACTGTTACACCAAAAAACGAATATAAAATGATTTAACATTTTAACTCACTGGAATGCTAAATGAATTAGAACCCTGAGTTCATTTCTTTGAAAAGAGACGGTTCCATCTGGGAGGTAATAGAGACAATGCACCCGAAGTATGTTGCTTATGTTCAGTTTATTCCGCTGTTTTGTTTTGGTTGCTGTAACTACAGAAAACCCCCACATCATACAAATTGGTTGTTGGCAATGGCAATAGGGATTTAAGTAATGTGGTGTCAACCTCACAAATTATTTGGGTATGTATTTAACCCTTTCCCAATGGTGAAAAAAGGGCAGCCGTTACCATCGCTCGACTTAACTACCAGCAAGATGTCGTCAAAAAGTGGGTCTCTAGATCTGTGGCACGCGATGAACGTTTCGATCGTCCGCAGTCTTGCTGGGAGTTAAGTCGAGCGATGGCAACGGCTGCCCTTTTTTCAGCATTGGGTAATCTATACAGTTGTTCTCGCATTCTTCCATTTTTCAGCAGATGTCAGTGCTGTTAAAAATAATCGTGACCATTTTTTTACGGGTAATGGCGTGCTAAAAAGTAAAAGATTCTCGTGGAGCTATGTCACCCGCAACTATTTTTATAGAAATCAAATCTATTCTTCGTGACTGGCAACAGTCAAAACGTCAGAGTTTGGTGTTCCCAGAGCGGGTACACTGTAAGGGTTAATCCTGAACGTCTGCTGAGTTGTCTCGAACGTAGCTTTAAGACAAAAGTCATTTGCTATCTTTTGCAGTTGATCTTTTTCTTGCACAGGCATGCTAGATTAGTCCCCAACCCGAGAGAAATACACTGCAGTAAATAAAATAGAAATAATTCAATGTTCCTTGTGCGGCCCGGGAGTCGGAGACTACTGCGTGGACAAATTAAGTATTTTTTAACTGCACAGTGATGAGACAATAAACTGTGTGAAAGAAATTCTGCTTTATAATAATTACTTTTAAGAGTTATTTCGAAATTGTGGATATACTATTGAACTGAGGTTATATGGAAAGCTCTTAAGCCCCACCGACCCTAGAAATTTGATTGGGATAGGATTTTTTTTTTAAAATCGCCAACCCTGGGTTGAACAAGCTTTACCTCTGCTGAGCAATTTACGTCATATTTCTTTCCCAAATATATCTGATTGTTAGCATCATGATAATACGTTTGAGGTGCAACTTCTTATCCTCTACATTTTGTATTTTGTTGTTAGAATGTTTCAGTGGCAAAGGCGGATTAAAGAGGGAGGAAGGGTAAAAAGGAAATAAAGTAAAAGATCCTAATTTACTTCCATAAAATGGATGTACAGTCGACTCCGGTTATAGTGAACCTCTGGGGACCGGCAAATTTCGTTCACTATAAGCGAGGTGCCCCCATATGAGCAAGGAATGCATTATATACATAAGTAAAAAATAGTGTTTTATACCCGCACTGAATATTTGTGTAAATCAAACATAATTAATCGTATTTATGTCTTATTACTACTAAATGCTACAATAATTTGGGAGATTCCATTCAATTGGTCGGAAAGTGTTACAGTCAATCAAGCAATAGCGAGTAGTGCAGGTAATCCTTAACCTGTGCTATTTCACCGGGAATGGAAAATGCAATCGTTCAAGGACGAGAGATATGTCCGTTTTTGTTCACCATGAAATGTACCATACTTTTTTTGTTAAGTTCTTAGCAGCCGAAAAATGCCATTGATTCTACCAGACTAAGAATTTAATCTCCTTTTACAGATATCCCAGTAGAACAACAATTAGGAGGGGCACAGTTTAACGAATTGGACTGAAGCTCTTGTGGTCTTTTCTTTCTGGTCAAGAATGAGAATGAAAATAAAAAGAAGTTGCATGTTTCTTTTAAAAATTGTCATTGCTACCTTCATTGTACAAGTGTGGGTGTCACGGGCTTTCATACAGGGTGGAAAAGATGAGCTTACTGGGGGTATAGGACAAAAGAAGTACGAGGAGGCATACACCACAAGGCTTGGGCTATTTTGCAAGGGAATTGAAGAGCTAAAGATTAGTAAGCATCACTACATTGAATAAATTCCTGGTTTCACAGCGGTCAAGAATCTAAAAAGCCCTTTTGCTAGTGCGCTATTGTTCCCTTCTCCCCCTCGACATGTTAGCCTAGCCACTGACAATTCCCCTGTATGTCGGAACAGATGTTTGATAATCTCTTTGCGTATTTATCGAATGCATATAGACAACCTTTGAGAATGTATACATCGAAAAACTTGATCTCCGCCATTTCCAGAATTTTCGAAGCTCAGTTTTTAGGTTCACTATAACCGAAGTCATGTTCTCTAAAACCGAAAAATGCTATGCACATTTCTAATGTAAGTGAATCGGGACTAACGATTTGCATTCACAGTAACCGAAAGTTTACTATATCCGGATTCACTATAACCGGAGTTGAATGCAGGCGCGTAGCCAGGAAAATTTTTCGGGGGGGGGGGGGGGGAATATGCTCCTGGAAAAAAAATTCGGGGGGCGATATGACTTATATGAGTATAAATAGACGGAATTTCATCACTAATCCAAACATTTCCCGATATCCCCACCCTGGCTACGCCCCTGGTTGAATGTATATATCAAACCACCCCCACCCCCTTTGAGAAAACTGCATAAATCAGCCGCTGTTCACTGACCACATTTCAATTTTGCGAGTCATATGTGGAAGATATGTCTAGAGTTGTATTTTATGCAGAGCACGGAATACGTTTGACTCATCAAACAGTAATGATAAAAATTAATCACTTTATGATTAATATTGAGAAAAAACTTATAAACAGGAAAAAAAAAATCGTTTTAAGGAAAAACGAAACAACAAAATTAGTTACATGTAGGGTTGCCAGGTCGCCAAACCAAATAGCCGGACAGACCAACCAGTTTGGCCGGACATTTGGGTAAAAAGGTCGGATAGCCTACAATATTGAGGATTTTGTCTCAGTATTAATAGGTACGACAAAAAAAAATGTATGCAAAATCAAGCTTTTTTGATTATTACCATGAATCTTATTTATATTTCATTAGAATTTAAACAACATCGAATGCCAAATCAGTTCAAGTACTTTATTATTAATCAGCCAAAGTCACCAGTAAAAAGCCTTTTCAAAAGCCGGACACCCTTCAATCTGGCCGGACACGCAATCAAAAAGCCTACCTATGTCCGGCTTTATTCGGACGCCTGGCAACGCTAGTTACATGAAAGATTTTAAAAATATTGATTATGAATTTTTAAAAATATTTTTGGTTGGGGGTGCGCAGGCCTAGACCCGCAGATGAGCTGCTGTGCCAATGTTTATTTATTTATTTATTTATTAATATTTTTTGCTCGAGAAAACACCAAGTTTTTCATTAAACACTAATACGAAATCAATAAAAGACCCGACTGCAAAATAAAACAGCATCACCTAATTATTTAAAGAAGATAGCGACGCGAAATCAATACAACACATCTTTCCTTTCTGCGTTTATAATGCGAGAAACCCCCTTGGCGAAACAAAATAATTCCAAAATCAACTTTCCACCAGTATTTATCAAGAAACAAGCAGTAAAATGCCCTAAAATGGTGGGAAGGGAGAAAAAGAGGCAGAACAACCCCGGCATTTTTGATGACGCTGAAGGAAAGAGGCGATTCCACTGATCACGTGACGCAAGCTTCACTGCGCATGCTACTTGACAACCAACTAATCCAACAACTACTTCAGCCACGGAATAAACGCGCTGCAGGCAACAAATACACTAAAATTTTAAATACTTCAGCAACAGCGATAATACCAAAAAAAAATTATACAAACGCCTTTAAACACTCACGGAGCAATTGCCAAGGCACCGCACAACTGTCATTTGTAATTCGAATTATTGAAGTTATAATATTGCATTTTAAATTTATGAACAACTGGACCTAATACAACGTAGCCAAAAAAAATCATCTCACAAACCAGGGTCGTACCCAGAAAAAAATTTCTGGGAGGGTCCAAAAATTTCGGAGGGGGACAAAACCGTGAAAAAGGCTGAATTTTCCCTAAAAAGACGTCATTATTATTCTTTTGTTAACAAAATTATACATTTTGGAGGGGGGGACCCCTGGGTACGGCTTGGCACAAACTACTACTTTCACTAAGTTCATACTATCAATAACCTGTTCTATCAAGAGATTAATTTAACAATAAGGCTTAATGAGGCATTTCTACGATTAAGCATATTGAAAAATCCTTGAAATGAACTGAAGTCATCCAAGGTCATTTAAATCTTCAAAAGAAAACAATGGAGGCCCAACATATTTAAAGCGCATGCGCACATTTACACACAATAGAGATCGACATTGAACCCTTCCACTTGTAGATGCCAAAACTATAAATTAGATGAGGGGGAAGGTACCTAAATTTTGGAGGTATGTACGGAGACAGAAAATAAAACAGTGCGATAGAAGTAATCAAGAATTCTTAACCTTACACCGTCAGTTCAGACACTAACTACAATTAAGCCGATGAAGAATATATTAACTACTAGGCAGTTAAAATCTTTCAAGTTAAGAAGAAATAATTGCAAATGTTAATTAATAATCATAAGCCGATTATGTTAATAAAGTTATCTACTTATTTGTTCAAAATAAGGTACGTCAAAAATAAATTATAAAAAATATCGAAAGCATTCGATGTTTACAGTTGGGGAAAATAAATGTAACAAAAACTAGAAAGGAGAAGAGCAATAAGATCGATGTTCTGTAACTCTGTTATTGATTTAATATAAGAAAAAAAAGTTTTCAATGCTATAATCCTTTTTTTTTTCCTAATCAATAGAGTCATAATCTACAAGGGTGCAAATGGGTGACTTCCCTCCTGTTTATCCATAAGAAAATTTTACAAAATATATTATACAGGATGTCACGGGAGTCAAGCTTTAAGGATAAAATACATATAAAGAAGCAATTTTTGCATATTAATATGATGTTGGAAATGAAAAATACCATGCGATTTCAGCACGATGGGGCTTCACCCATTTCCGCAGTAATATGCGTAATTTCCTTACTATTCCAAGTTTTTTTAAGTACACTTTTCATTTCTAACACCTCAATGAAAAGTAAGGCCGAAAACATGGAAATGCTGAGATAAATCCGCACATTATTGCGGCAGGGGTGGGTGGAGTCCCATCGTGCTGAAGTCACAGGTACTTTCCATTTCCGACATTGCTGTACAAAAAAAAAGGTTATAGGTATTTTATCTTATCTTAAAAGTTTGGCCTATGTATTTAGAAACACTCTGTGTATCTAAAACCAGACCGAAACTTAAGTTATCATTTATCTTTAAAATTTAACGACGGCAAACAGGCCGTTTAACAATTAGCGGCAAATGAATGAAACTTTTTTAAGGGTATACACAAATTCTTTAAAGAGTGGTAATAATCAGTCTTGTAATGATCACGATTTCGGGTTTTGAACCGCGTAACAAGGGCTTACTAATTCGGCTCCATGTTACGCAACGAACTAACATGAATCAACCTATTAGCATTTTAAATAAGTGCCACAATTCTGATGAAAAGTGAGAAGCCACCCTCAAAAGTTCTCCACCTAGGCACTTTAACATGCTGTCTCATGCAAATGAAATTCACGGTCCCGTGTTCAGGCCTAACGCGCGGTTTTCGATCTAAAAGCCTGGAGTTTTGGGCGGTTTTCTCCATATGTAACGTGAATACACGTTAGAACCCCTTAAAAAGTCCTCCACCTAAGGCATCCCCCATAAGCAGATGCCCCTCGCGTAGGCTTGCCGTAACAGAAAATACTCAAACACTCATTCCCCTCCAATTAGTAGTGTTATCTTAGAGGTAGACATTAAGATCCCCCTCCCCCACCTTTCAACCGAACAATGCGCCGCTGTAGTAGCAGGAATCATACTTACTTTCAGATTCTAGGATTAAAACAAAATGGCGATGGGTGAAAAAAAAATGGCGCCGAAGAAGAAATTGTATAACACTAACCTATTTTGTTAAGAACTGTAAAACGTTACTTACCTTACAACATCAGATGATTCTTTTATAAAGCTTCTTAACTTAGAAAAAAAGTGACAAATCTGTAATTTGCACAAAGTAAAGTAATGATTATCAACGTCAAGACATAGAGAGCGCTGCAGTTCTGCAGACAGGATCCTACTCTAAACAATGTTTGCCATATCAATTCTAACCGGAATGCGTGGCACGCTTGGCGAAATCCTTGGCGGACTATGACGTCACTCCACTATAACGCGTTCGTTCCGTTTGAATAAATATGTTCAAACGTCAATAACCGTGTAAAATTGTTGTTTTACCACCTCTCCATTCGTCAAATTTATTTAAACTTATGGTGCCAACAATACAGACTTAATTTACGAAATACAACTCTTTAAAATGCAATAAATATGTATAAAATATATCGGTATCATAAAATTAATTTATTTGCTTCGAATTTTAAAACTTATCGGAAGAAGTCTCGCAAACACATAAAATTAAAATATGAAATCTGTTTGTTTAAATAGGAAATGTGATTTTACTATGTGTGCACTGTATACACATTTTCACATTTTTTTTTAAATAACAAGATACAACCTCATGGGAGCAGCTAGCTTCTTTGGCTTAAAGCTACTATTGCTCCCAGAAGAATCTACTCCTATAAATATTTTTGCTACATATTATAATTTTACAATGTTTAAGGGTTTGTTAAAAATATTTTTTTACATGCGGAAGAGGTATGATTAATAATAAGCAACATCAATTATTAGCAGCATTTAGCGATATCTGTGTGACGTTAGTTTGCACTAACCAACAAGTAGATGAAAATTTCAGGGACATTTCCATTCGTAACCTTTATGGTGTTATTTAACAAAGTTTTTTTTATTATTATTTTATGTTTCAAACACGTTATTTTGAGCGCGTTTTTTGTAATTTGTAGTATATTTGCTTTTGTAAGGAATTATTACAACAAAAGTGGGGGGGAGGGGTTGTGGAAATGGATTACTATGTTTAATCCAGGTGTATTTCATTTGATTCCATCCATGTATGTCGAACTTTTTTACTTTTGTTTCTTGTGCCCTCTGGCAATCGTGAAGCGATATAGGACAGTTTCCATTTTAATGATCCCCAGTGGAAAAGTCCAACTTCGCTCGGGGTCTCCTAATTCTGAACCAATTCCAGATAAGAGAGACCTAGCACCTGAAATCGGCACCCCTAGAGGTATCGTTTGAACATTGGGGATATTGAAGCCACGAACAGATTTTACGTACACCAGCTCCCATTAACGCACGGATCCTCAGTAGGTCAGCCAGGAAAGGATTTCACCCTCCGAAGCACTGGAAATAGGGAGTAATGTGATAATCCCCCAAATAGGGAGTAATGCGATAATTTCGGGGGGGGGGGGGGGTCCCGGACCCATAAGACCACCGCCCTGGGTACGGACTTGCTTACGATATCCTTTTTTTTTTTATTGAAATTTTTTAATTGTATGCAATATTTTAAAAATATTTATTTCATTTCTATATTAGTTTTAAAGAAATATTACTCTTAAAAATTATTTATATTGCATAAAATCCACAAAAAGTTACAACATATACATTGTGATACACGCACGCACACACGCATTCACTAGAAGCCAGTAACACTAGTTCTAGTTATTCAGGGAAAGAAAATCTTTCGGACAGTTCTTCTACCCTCACGAACGAAATGGAATATCCCGATCCCATCGCATACACAACTCGCCATCTAGTGAGGAAAACCTGAGCTATGAATGTTGTAACCATGGTTGTAAAGCAAAATCAATTCACATCTGCACATCGTTGTTCGTTTAATCCTAACAATATCGTCGCTTAATATTGTGGTCAAAACATTTTCTAATGCTCTCAATATTTTTCATTAAAAATATCATGTGAACATTTACCATTGTAATAATTTGAAAAGTTGCCGAAATGCATACCAACAATTGTTGTTTTCATTATTTCACACTTTTATACTTTATACGAAAACATGGGTTGTTTTCTTATAAGAGTGAGAAAATACAGTATACAATACATCAGTAGAAAATTTAACTAATCTCGCAGTATATGTGTGTTTTCATTTCCATGGATGAAGTTTTTATTAATTAAATTTTTGGGAACTGGGTAAATTAAATTTCGTTCTTTAAAAGGCATAATTAGTATATAATCACTTTCTTCCTTTTATCTATTTATTATTAGCTGAAGTACTCGCCGCTGACGGGTTAATATGAACCGCACATTTTTAAAAAGTGTGAATTTTCGTTTGCACTGTCGGAGTATAAAGAATGGAATCAGCATACTGGCTAAAGGTATAGGAAGTAAAGGAATAACTTAAAAACAATTAAAAACTGTAAAATAACACTTTAAAAGGTACTTGTTGCTATAAGTGCATTTTATGCTGTTATTTACAAAGTTTTAACTACTTTTACTTGTAAACAACAGTATTTTGTTGAGTGTTTTTGTTAAAAGTAATAACTTCTCTATATTGTTTTAAAAAATACAGAGTAATAAAAAAAATTGACAAGTGAAATAGTCAACAGAGAAAATTTTTGTTTTCAAAATTAACTTTTTATTTTGGACAGCTTTTAACTACAAAAGGTCATTTATAGTTACAAAAGAAGATGCTAGTAATAAATATGAAAGTTTAGCATGGGAAAATGCTTTTTAATAGCAAGCAACTGTACATTTAACTTCGCGATATTTGATTTGATTTGGTCTAGATGCCTGATGCGAGGAAAACACGTTCCAAAAGCCTGCATCGTATCTCAAAAAGCAGTCAAATTGGTAAAAAATTTAAATTAAATTAATTTAGAAAATTGTGTATACTTTAAATTTAAAAACCGCATACTATGCAACACAATTTCACTTCATTCGCTTTTCAAGAATGGGCAGAATTTTTAATTTTCCAAAAATCAATATTCTTTTTAATTATAAAAAAAAATTAAACATTATTATTCAACTTAATCTTTTACACAGTAAATAGATTTTACTTGATTAACTATAGCTGTTTTATCATAATGCCTCAGGAAAATTTTGCACAAGTTTCACAAAAGCTGAAAATATATATATATATATATATATATATTTTTTTTTTTTTTTTTTTTAATCGACGTTTATTGCCTCAGTGAAATAGATAACTACTATATTACTTAATGTCTTATCTTTCGTTTCAGACTCCTAAAAAAGATGCTTCCTTCACAAAATCTCAAAATCTATGAAAATCATTTCATTTGTTTCGGGAGTTTTGAGCAATGCGCAAACACCACAAAATCGCAGCTTCAATAAATTTTTGCAAAATCTCAAATTATTTTCAAAACTGTGTGAAAACATCAACATAGGTAGTTGGCGTTGAGAGTGACCACTTTTCATAATACTAAACTTCTTTTTATTCCTGTCAGCAGTTTTTTACGCGATGTGCGAACAAACCTACATTTGCTACAAACAGACATTTTGAATAAATTTTCGTAAAAATTCTTTCAACGTTTGAAAACACTTAACGTACGTAATTTTAATTGATGGGGTACCTATCAGGATATAAAATTTCATGTTGCTTCCGCCATCTTTACGCAATCGGAGAACTAAACAAAGGTCACGAATAGCGCTTGCAAAGGTTTAGCCACACTCACACCGGAATTCGGATTTTTAACAAAATTGTAATCATGAAGCCTCTTATTTGAAAGTCTTCTCTTTTTAACCTAACCCGCAATGCTGTTTTTCTTTCTTGCTGCGTGCGAAATTCGTTGACCTCGCAATGCCTGATGCAAAGAGCATGTGAAATCATGATGCATGAGGAGCAAAGATGTTTTTCGTTTCGTCAGCCAAAAAATGGCTGAGTATACAAAGAAGGAAAAAAATATCTATTCCTTGAAAAATAATTACGTCAATGCGTATAGTTAAATATGGATATTAATAACTTAATTTCTTGATCGAAATGAGTTTAAAATTATACATAATTCTTCTAATGTTACATCACGCTTTCGGGTTTCGAACCACGGAACACAAAGTTTTAACTCGGCTCCAAAATCCGCACCGAATCACCAAGAATCCTCCCATTAATTTTTGGAATCAATGTTTTAACTCAGATGAAGAGTTTGGAGTTATCGCCATACTTCGGACATTTTAAGATTCTACTTCTAAAGTTCTCCACCTAAGCATACCTTTTTCGTACATAAGATTAAAAAGATTAAGACATTTATAAGATTAATAAGATCATAAACAGGCTTTTCACATTAATCAAGTTACCAGTACTCCCCTTCCCATAACCTTTTTTTTTTCCTCATGGGGGGAAGGGTAACTTATCGAAATCAAAGGAATGGTAAGTTTTCTTACCTTCTTAAAAAGTTCTTTTTTTAAAGTATTTTTTTCCTTTCAATAGAACACTGCAGTTGTAGCAGTAGATGTAACGTAAATACGCGTTAGAACGAGAACCCCTTAGAAAGTCCTCCAACCGAGGTACCCGCCATACTAGGCAGATAACCCGAGCGTAGCTTTATATACAGAACAGAAATATAATCATGTTCAGTTTCTAGGGTTACAACAAAATGGCGATTGGTAAAAAAAATGGCGCCGAACAGATATTGCCAACGTTATTTTATGTTAAGAATTCCATAATGTTACTTACCTTGTAATGTCAGATACTCGTTAATTAGAAACTTCTTAATTAATTTACAAATATAAACGACATCTGTAATTTTTATAAAATAATAATAATCTGCACGTAGACGGACTGCGCCTTCTGTAGAGCAACTCAGCAACTGCAACAGAGCCCACACTAACGTTAAGCAATGGTTGCCTTATTTATTCTGACTTCAGAGAGAAGGCGGAATGCTTGGCGAAATCGTTGGCGGACTATGACGTCATTCCAATGGCGTTTGTTCCGTTTCAATAATTATGTTCAAACTTAAGTCACTAGTACGTAGCTTGGAGAAGTCAATACGAAACAAGATAATTTTTTTTTTCAGTTTACTTATTTTTATGACACTATAAAACGCTTATTTAAAAAATTTTAGAAATAATTGTAAAGTATATAATTAATTTTCAAATCAAAACTACTTAAAATGCTTAAAAAGATGCATATCAATTTCATAAAAATACTTTTCGTTTGTTACAATTTTTAAAATGTTTCCTGAAAACTCTAGCATGATACAATTAAAGCATTAAATGCATAGCAGAACCTGGTGGTAGTTTAAACAGTAAATTAAAGAATAAAAATCTTTTCTTTTTTTAAATATATTTTCAGTAAAATAAATAAATGAGCAACATAAATTGTAGCAGCATGTGAGACGCAGGGATGTTTTTCGCTTCCTCAGCCAAAAAATTGCTGAGCACACAAAAAAGAAAACAAATGTAATCGTTGAAAAATAATTAAGTCAATTCGGGAGTTAAATATGTATATTAATAACGAGTTAAAGATTATACAAAATTCTTCTAGTGATATATCTCGATTTAGGGTTTCGAACCACAGAACACAGCCTTTTTAATTCGGCTCCAGAATCCGCACTGATGCACCGAATAACCATGAATCATTCCATCCCATTAATTTTTGGGAAGCGATGCTTTAGCTCAGATGAAAAGTTTGAAATCACTGCCATACTTCGCACAGTTTAAGATTCCCCTTCAAAAGTCCTCCACATAAGTATACCTTTTCCGAACGTTAAGATAATTAAGATCATAAATAGGCTATTTCACTTTAATCAAGTTACTAGCACTGGCCGCCACATAATCTTTTCCTGATTTTTTTTTTTTTTTTTTTTCCCGAAGGGGGGGGAGATTATCGAAACCAAAGGAATGGTTTTTCTTACCTTAAAAAAAAAAAAAGTTCCGTCAACAGAACATCGCAGGAGAGCAGTACTGTAACGTAAACATGTGTTAGAACGCCTTAGAAAGTCCTCCAACCAAGGCAGCCGCCATCCTAGGGAGATAGCCCGTGAGTAGCTTTGCCGCAACACAAATTTCCGTTTCTATGGTTACAACAAAATGGCGACTGGTAAAAAAGAAAAATGGCGCCGAACAGGATATTCAGAAAGGTTATCTTATGTTAATAATTCCAAAATGTTACTTACCTTATAATATTAGATTATTAGTTAATTAGAACTTAATTAGTTTACAAATAAAAACGATCTGTAATTTTTTACAAAATAATAGTCATCTGCACGTAGACGTAGAGCAACTCAGCGAGCAATTGCAGCAGAACAAACCCACGCTAAAGCTAAGCAATGGTTGCCTTATTTATTCCGACTTCAGAATGTGCAATGCTTGGCGAAATCGTTGGCGGACTATGACGTCATTCTAATGGCGTTTGTTCTGTTGGAATAATGTTCAAACTTAAGTCACTACCACGTACCATGGAGTAGTCACTATCAAACAAGAATTTTTTTTTTATTATTAATTTATTTTTGGTCATTTGTTAACTTATTTATTTTTATGACACTATGAAACGCTTATTTAAAATTTTAGAAATAAATGTTAAGTACATATTTAATTTTCCTATCAAAATGCTTAAAATTACTTCTTATTCTACTTATGCTTAAAAAAGCATATTTGTTTCATAAAATTACTTTTCGCTTGTTACAATTTTTAAATCTTTCCTGAAAACTGTTGCATAGAATAACTAAAACATTAAATGCATAGCAAAATCCATTTTTTTAAATGTATTTTTAGTATTAAATAAATAAATGAGCAATACAAACTATTAGCAGCGTGAGAGGATGTTTTTCGTTTCGTCAGCCAAAAAATTGCTGAGCACACAAAAAAGAAAAATTTTATATCCTTGAGAAACATTTTACTCAATAGCCAATACAGGTAGCTAAATACTTAATTTCTTGGTTGAAAAGCGTTAAAGATTATACAAAATTCTTCTAGTGATATCACAATTTAGGGTTTCGAACCGCGGAACACAGCGTTTTAATTCGGCTCCAGAATCCGCAGTGATGCACTGAATCACCATAAATCATTCCATTAATTTTTTGAATCAATGCTTTTGCTCAGATGAAAAGTTTAGTCACTGCCATACTTCCGACATTTTAAGATTCCCCTTGAAAAGTCCTAGACCTAAGCACAGGCGCGTAGCCAGGAAAATTTTTCGGGGGGGGGGGGGATATGAACTTATACGTGTATAAATAGACGGAATTTCTACACAGCATTAATCTTGTGACCTCTAATCCAATATCCCGATATCCCCCCCCCCCCTGCTACGCCCCTACCTAAGCATATCTTTTTCGTACATTAAGATCTATAAGATCATGAACAAGCTCTCTTACAATAATCACGTTACCAGCACTCCCTTCCACATAATCATTTCCTGACTTTTTCTCATTTTCGCGGGGGGGGGGGGAGGCTATCGCAATCAAGAGTAGAAAGGTTAAGCTTTTCTTATATTTAGAAGAAGAAAAAAGTTTAAAACAAAAAAGATTTTTTTTTTCCTGCAACAGAGCACGCCGCTGGAGTAACAGTAACCATATTCATGTTCAGTTTCTATTAAGGATAAAACAAAATGGCGATTTGTAAAAGAGGAAAAAGGCGCCGAACAGGATATTGCGAAACTGTATCCTATACAGTGGCGGTTCTTCCTATTTGAGCCCATGAGCAAGTGAACACCCAGAGGGCACGTGAACCCCAGAATTTAAAACGTGAGTTTTACTCTCCTCCACGCCATCCCCCTCCACCACCACTATTATTAAATACTCTTATTATAGCTAACGCACTGTGTCGTAGGTTACTGCAGCATAGTATTTCGTCGCTCACACGTGCGATCGGCCAAATGACATTCTGAACCACTGAGAAAAGACGCGGAGAGTTGCAAGAGAAGTAAGGCGCTGATGATATCACTCCTTTTGCACATTTTTAGTGTGCTCACGGACAATTTTTTTGCCGTTATCTCTTCCGGATTCGCCCTTGGTTTGTTATGTTCGGTTAGTTAATCTATTTTTTTTTTTTTCATTTTCTTATTAATGACTATGTCATTTTATCTCTCACCCCTTTATTGAAACTTGTCCGAAAAAAGCGACATAATAAATTACGCGACATAAAAGTTGTTGAGTATTCTATAAATAGGTTACACACATAAAAATTTCAACATAGGGTTACCAGGAGAAATATGCGAAAGATGAGCGATAAAATGACAATGTCAATTTATATCGTTTTAATATGGCAATAATGAAACTAAAAAATTAGGGGGGTTCAGTGGGATCCCCCTGACGAGGCTCGAACAGCCGAGTTTATTTTACATATATTTTCAAAACTATTAGTTCACAACAGCTTTAATCAATTGTTACAATATTTCGTAAGCTGTAGAATACGCATCACATGTTATGTCATTTTATCGCTCACCCCTCTTTATTGAAAATTGCCCGAAAAATTTGTCCCAAAAATGCGACATAAAAATGCAACATACAAGTATGCGACATAATTTTACATATATTTAAATACTATTAGTTCACAACAGCTTTAATCTATTGTTACAATATTTCGTAAGCTGTAGAATATGCACACATCTATTTTTCTATAAATAGGTTACAATCATAATACTATCAGTTGACAACAGCTTTAATCTATTGTTACAATATTTTGTAAGCTGTTGAATATGCTTCACGTGTATTTTTCTATAAATAGGTTACAATCATAAAAATTTCAACAGCTTAAGAAAATTGTTGTGTATTGAATTGTTTATTTTTTTTTTTTATTGTGCAATGTCTTATCCACCTGAATTCTGTATCCCTCAATAAACAAATGACATAGTCAATTAATATCGTTTTAATATAATGATAATGAAACTAAAAAATTAGGGGGGGTCAGAGGGGTCTCCGCCTGACGAGGCTCGAACGGCCGAGTTTTTTTCTATAAATAGGTTACAATCATAAAAATTTCAACATACATCAGGTTACCAGTGGCGGATTTAGGTATTGAGAGGCCCGAGGCGCAACACAATTTTGAATACCCTCCTAAAAAAAAAACCTTTCACTAACCTTACACCTTTACATTGCGAGTTCTATGCATACCCATTTTGCAATAATAAATGTTCTACTTAATCACTTTGATTAATCAATATTAAATTACAACTGTCTGACTGTCTGATGACTGTATTTAAAATGTTACGAATGTTCCGATTGGAGTAAAACTATTAGAACTATCTGATAATTTTTGGTTAGAAAAAAATATTTTAAATTTACTATATATTTGTATTTTTTTAATAATCTAGTAGTCTATGAATAATAAAATAGTATTTGTAAATTATTATAATAAATTTCCCTGATTTGCTAATAGCAGGGAAATTTATTAAAAAAAAATAATAAACAGGTGACAACAGGGGTTAAACATAGGACATTTTGAACAGCAGTTGAACATTAGTTTGAATTAATTTCATTTTAAAGATTCGAGTTTAGTTTTTGGAATTTTCGGGAATGTACTAATTGATGAAGTCCAACTAAGAACAATGTACTCTGATTTTTCGATTCTGTATTCTCTTAACATAAATTATGTCTAAAATATAAACGTTAGTTTATGCTTAAAATAAAATATTTTAAAACGTTTTCACTCTTTTTATATCTAATTTATATCTTACAAAAGAGTATTAAAACAACTAATTTTCATATTTATAGATTAGTATATTTAAAAAAATCTTTTACCTCATGAAATTTAATAATTGTTGTACTACGTTTCACTTTTCACGATTAACGCAACTAAATGAACACCAGCATACCTCTAAGTATAACCCAACAAATGCAATTTCATATTGGTTAATTTTCCGTGTTACTTGATTATGTTGAATCACTTTTTGTGGACCACTGGTATATGGCTCTTTCAGTCATAAAATTTCTGTGTACTTAACAGGGACTTTTGAGGGTCAGAACTGGGGACACTTGATTAGAAATATGACTTTGACATCACAAAGTTTAGAAGAATTTTTTACTTTGGATAAAATGAAGAACCAAAAATTTAGCATTCCTGCAAAAACATATTTATAAATATTTAAATATATTTTAAATTTCCAGATTTAAACTGCAAAACTGTAAGTAGCTTAATAGTGAAAGTAAACATAACTGTTTAGTCTAATCATTGTGTTTATTCAAACACTAGAAATAAGTTTAGGACTATTAGTAATGAGTAATTAGGTATGAATTTAAAAATATATAAAAATACATATCAGGCTATATATTTTAAATAGAATTAAAAAAAAAACTAGAAGAGAATAAGAAAAAATCCTTATTTTAAGTAGTTAACACTAGAACAGCCGGAGGGGAGAGTCAAAATGACCCCTGTTGGCTGTTTTAGGTATTTCTGTAATTATTTATTTTACTAATTAAAATAAAAATGTAAAAATTTGTCCCAACACGCTTGGAAGTATTTTAGGAAAAGTAGAAAATGAGCTGCGGTTTTAAACTGTGTATTGAAATAAAGCATGAGATATTGGGAAAAGGGTCAAAATGACCCCAACGGCGCTTCTAGTGTTAAAATACAAAAAATATTACTGAGTTTAAAATTAATTCCATTTTTTATTGAAAATGTGTATGCTCTAAACTTCTGCCCTACGTTTTCTATTTATGTTTAGCATTTTCATCTGCTGCTATAAAATACGTGCCGTAATTATAATATAGTTATCATAAATATATTTAGATAAAACAAAAGATTAATTTAGTCATCATTTACATTTTTTTTCACTCTGTTTAAAAAATTACAGAATGATATGCTTATATATATATATATATATATATATATATATATATATATATATATATATATACATGTTACAGTGAAAACCCGAATTAACTAGGGAAAACCCGTTTTATTCGAGTAGCGGTAACACGTTTTCGAGGGGCCCCTACAGCGGAGGCATATTATCCAGGGTGCTCCCTACAGCGGTGGCCGGACCCACTGATGTTTCTTTGCGTCTCGCAAACGGCCAACGTTAGCATATATTCGAGGGGGCCCCTTGAAGTGATGGCCGAACCCACTATTGTTTTTTTTGGGGGGGGGTCTCGCAGAGGGCCAGCGTTAGCACATTTTCGAAGGGGGAGCAAGATCCAATTTTTAGTGGATAAAGCATTAACATTCTGGAATTCACATGGGAAAACATGGGGTCCGGCCACCACTGTAGGAGGCCCCCCTCGAAAATATGCTAATGCGGCTGTTGCGAGATCGAAAAAGTCAGTGGGTCTGGCCATCGCTTTAGGGGCCCCCCTGGAAAATATGCCTCCGCTGTAGGGGCCCCTCGAAAACGTGCTATCGCTACTCGATAAAAACGGATTTTCCCTAATGCACTCAGAACGCGTTTTCCCTAGTTAATTCGGGTTTTGACTGATTTCGGGTTTTAACTGTAACATATATATATATATATAATTAACTATCTATGTCATTCCATTCCAACTGAAAATTTGCTTATGAATTTTAACCCACTGCCTATCATGCAATCGAGCTAAAAATTTGTACGCATATGTAATTCCGGTGACGCGGAGTACTGCTCTTTTTAATTTTTCAATACTTTTTTTTTTAAACTATCAAATATTTATTTTTATAAAAATTGTGTTATCTCACATATAGCAGCACGTATCTGCTTAATTATTGGTCGGCAATTCTTTATCCTTACATCCCCGGAAAGTTCTTTCGATTATAAAAAAAGATAAAATCGGTTATCTCTAGCATAAATTTTTAATGATTTTTCGAAAGAAGATAAATTATTCATTTAAGTTTCTTTACATCTGACGTTAAAAAACAGAAAAAAAAAAAAAAACATTCAAAATTTCCCTGACTACAGAGTATCCCTTCCTAAATCATTTGCATGAAGAACGGTTGAAAATTAGAAAATATATTTAATTTTTGACAAATTTGTTTAGTCAAAAGCCGTAGAATCAAGCAGTTCAGGCTTTTCTCTTTTAAAATATGAGAAATATTCTTAACAACCTTTGGTTGTAGGGGGGAAAAAGTCTTTAAAGCAGCTGCGTTTTAATATCCTGCTGCAATACTAGCGCCGCAATCTGATTCATTCCGTGTAGAAAATGGGCATAGGGACTCTCTGCGCTAGCATTTTTTGAGGCGAAATATAGGGAACAAATTAAAACAAGACTGTAAAAAATCTAGAAACTTTCCTTGGAAATGATGGATAGTTGAGGTGCCCTAAAATTCCAAGGAACGTTACATGAAAATACCAGGAACGTTACTGATACTGAATAACTCAGGAAGGATCCACTGAATTGTGTATTGTTCAGTAAAGTTCTTGGTACTTTCATGTAACTTTCCTTGGAATTTAGGGCGCCTCAGCTGCTTATTATTTTCAAGAAACATTCCTGGACTTTTTTACAGTTCTACATCGTGAGAGCAATATTCGGTTAAGGGACAGGTTAAAGGAAAATTGTAAAGTTTTAAGATGGAAATGTTTACTTTAGTATGGCATTTGCGAGTTTCTTTTCCCATTATTTCCAAGGAACGTTTCTGGATTTTTTTACATTGAAGTAAGGAATTAAAACACTAATTGCTTATAAGCTGAATATATTAGTTATTAAAATATTATATTTTATTGTGTGTATTAAGGCAAATATGCGCGAGGGGGATGTCTTGGTCTGAGGACGTTCTAAGGAGTTCTAACGCGTATTCACGTTACATCTGGAGAAAACCGACCCCAACTCCAGACCGTTAGATCGACAGCCGCACGACGGGACCCAAACCCGGGACTTCACACTTCGGCCGTCTACCATTCTGTGTGCCTTATCCACTCGGCCATGGTAGGGCTACTAAAGTATTAATTTAGATTATGATCCAATGCTGTGAAGAGAGAAAGAGGCAAAGGGCACCCAAGAAAATATTGTTCAAGAGCGTTTTCTGCACTAGTAGCAATCCTGGAACAATGAACAAAGTTCTTGTCTTTTGAACAGAAATTTATATATGATATATTTTTCTTTTTGAGAACCGAATTTTAAGGCCCCTTAGATTTGTGAGGCCCGAGGCACGCGCCTCATGCACCTATTGGGTAATCCGGAGAGATAAAATGACTTAGTCAATTAATATCGTTTTAATGTGGCAATAATGAAACTAAAAAATTAGGTGGGTTCAACGGGGTCTCCCCCTGACGAGGCTCGAACAGCCGAGTTTATTATTCTCTCTATTTTTATCCTTTTTCACTACAATATTTTTTACGAACTACTGTAAATAATTAAGATTGGGAGTAAAATAACTGTTTCGGAGCTAAAGCAATCACATTTTTTCAATATTATCCTTTGAAAAAAAAAAATTAAATAAAAAATCAAGACAACACTTTTGCTAAAACTTATCTTGGCGACGAAATGTAAGGCCAAAGATTACTAGTTTTATTTCAGTTGCATGCATTGTTTTCCTTTAACTGCTGGAAATGCTAAATATATTTTAACTTGTAAGGTGCGTCGTAGCTGTATTTTAGTTTTCGAAATTTATTTTGTGAACCTTCACTTAAATTAATCCACCAGCCGCCACTGATCCTATATTAAGAATTGCTAAATGTTACTTACGATATCAGTATCAGATTGCTCGTTAATTAGAACTTCCTAATTAATTTACAAATAAAATACTACCAGTCTGCAATTTTTACAAATAATCATCATCTGCACGTAGACAGATGGCGGCTTCTTGTAGAGCAACTGCGACTGAATCTACTTTTACTAGCTGAAACCCGTCGAATTCGACGGTCACTTCATTAACTGTAATATTCAAAAATAAATGGGAACGATCAAGAATGTCACCAAGGTCTTGTACAAAACTAACAGGAAAAATCAAAGAGCGGCGCGGACGGAACATGACTTGTGACAGAAAGTAAACAAAAGGTTTCACGCCAGTTCTTAGCAACTGTACAATGACGATGAAATGATTGAAATCTTTAAAATTTGTTTTACTATCTTTATTAAGTAAAAAAAAAAAGAAGAGTAGATATTAAATGACGAATGAGCAAATACGTTACAAATTCTAATTGAGCATTTCGTTGAAGACGATATTTTGGGTAAAGTCATCGACCACGAAACGTCCAGGTGAATTCTCTTAAATGATCTTGACTGCCACAGCATTCTTTGATCTAACCATTGAAAGAGTGACATACAACATTCCATGAGAAAATACGGGTCGCAGAAAGGTAAACGCCTAAAAGTATGAAGCGAAAATAGTGAAAAATTTCGGAATTCTGCAAGAGACAAAAAAATCTAATCCGCCAAATGGCGATCGCGCGCTCCCTGCTTTATTTGCCTTTTCTCAAGCTACCCTCGATGGTAAAGATCCAGTATCAGACAGAAAACTGAAAAATTAAAGAAATAAAAGATAAATCGCTAACTAAAGAAGGAGTTTATAACTGCCGTCAATGTCGTTAACAAACCACAATGTATTTGTATGGAGAAAAGTTTGAAAAAAATCTGAAACACTTTCATATTTTAAATACTCACTAAAGTGCTGTATATTAAAAGCGTATCATAATCCATGCGCCGTCCCTATTTTTCTTCCTTGTTTCATTAAATTGAAAAGTGTATCATTATTCATGGCCGTGCCGTATTTTTCTTCCTTGTTCCACAAAACACTTCTTTGGAATCGAAATCTATAGCTGCTAAAACTGTTTTACAATCTTCGCCAAGCATATTCCAACTATACTTCACCATTTTAAATACTGTTCGGAATGAGCATCATAATCCATGAGTGTGCTATATTTGTCTTTCTCGTTGCATAAAACACATCGTTGGAATTAATATCTATATTAAATTTGCCTACTAAAGCTATTTTACAACCATCGCCAGGCATGGTTCGGTTTTTAAGTTTTTTTTTTCCCGCAAACTTGGCGATCAATTATCAAAAATCGCAAACCTTGTCAGACTTATCCCCCCCCCCTTCCGCGTTATGTGGCAAACACATTTCAAAAGATTTCCACAGTGACAGTTCATCTCTACAAAACCTGTCTACAAATCATATCGACAGAATCGAGTAGACAAAGTCTGGGCGTGAACGAAATAGCACCCTAGTGCTAATAAGCGATAAAGCGCTAAAATAAAGAAGGCTTTTTATGACAGCAAAATGCATTTAATAAACCACAATGTTATTTCTATGGCGAAAAATTGCACATTTGAAGTTCCGCTACGCCTAATCCCTCCGACTTTAAAAATTTTTTCTCTTTAGATGACACATCTACGGACCAAGACCTTTTTTTAGATCTCAACCAAATTTTTACACATAGCTGTTCTTTCAATTTAGTGGATACCGGAAAAACATGTTTCAAATTAATATATAGAAAAAATTAAGGAAATAAGCAATAAAGCGCCAAAATAAAGAAAGCTTTTATGATTTCCAGATGTATTTAATAAACCACAATGTTATTTCTATGGCGAAAAATTGCACATTTGCCGTTCCGCCATGTTTGATCTGTTCAACTTTTTCTTTTTTGATCACACATCTACAGGCTAAGGCCTTTTTTAGACACTTTAAAAATTCTCTTACACCTAGCCGTTCTCTAAATTAGTGGATACAGTAAAAACACGTTGCAGATTAACAGATAAGCGCGTCAAAATAAAGAAGGCGTTTTAGCTGCCAACAATAAGTTTTAATAAACCACAATGTTATTTCTATGGCGAAATATTACCAGTTTTGGCGAGTTATCGCCAAGTTTGTCGTCAAAAAAAAGTCTCCAAGACTAAACTCAATTTGGCAATATCTGCTATACTTCGTGAAAATTTGGCCAAAGACTTTTAATTTAGAATGCGATTAATTTTTGATTTATGGTGAAGTAATTCGAAGTCGGTTTTCATTTATTTTTTTTAAATCGCTCTTATTCTAATCAGAATTTAGAACAACACATTTATTATCACTACACAACTGTTGCCACATTTGCCACACAACATTTACAAACGGGTGCAATTCCTAACAAATATTTTTCCAAATAAATCAAACCTTACGGAGCTAAGGCAATCGTCTGCGTTAATAAACCACAATGTTATTTCTATGGCGAAAATTTGCACCTTTGCCGTTCCGCCACGCCTAAACCGTTCGACTTTTTCTGATTTTCTCTTTTGATGGCACATCTACGGGCCGAGACCTTTCTTCAGACACCTCAACCGAGTTTTTACACCCAGCCGTTTTCTCAATTCGATTGTCGAAAGAAAAACATGTTTCAAAATAATATATAGATTCCGATGGGATTTACTGTAATCAAATCTTTTTGTGAGAAATTCATCTTTAGCCCTCCGCACTCGAGAATTCCTTTTTTCCGTCTACAGGCTGATTTTTAAAAAAAGTGACCAATTTCAGAGCATCATAAATTTTTATTAACTTAATTTATTTACATGAAATTTTCAGTGTGGTTTCATTTGCCTAGTACAGTTTACGTGAAGGTTTAGGCAAAGCCAAAAGAGCTTTTTCGACCATTTTTGAGGGTATTTTCCCCAAGTTCCTTTTTGATTGCTGTTTTAAGCCCTTGAGAGTTCTTACTTTACGTCTATTCAATTATTTTTTAAGTATCCTCATAAAAAATAAAGGCAAGGAGAACAGTCAGGGGATGATGGTAGCCATTTCTCAGGGGGGGGGGAGGGGAGAAAATTAATTTTTTTATATTTCAGCCATTTTATAGTTTATTTTGCAGTATGAGTTGGTGCAGAATCTTGGTGAAAAACAAAGTTTTCTTGAGGGTAAAGACGTTTACTTTCTTTGATCATGCGCTTCAAAACTTTATTCTGATTGATACTATCTAGCATGAATTTTTGCCTACAGAAAATATTATTGTTAAGCCCTCAGAGGACATTCCCATCCATACTATAACACCTGACGGCCAACTTGCCTTGCAAAACTGCGTCTTTGCGACACAGTTCGCGCGAAATATATTGTATCTTCGTTTTGCCAGTTATGGGTGACAGATGAAACAGTGCTTAATCCGAAGTTATCCATGTTTTGTATCTACCTTTGCGTAACATTAAATACAGTGGCCAAGAACGTTTTTCTACGGTCTTTGCAGACATTTGATGACAGAATGGTTTCTTCATTTCTTTATAGCTAATTTTCTTTATCTGGCGACAAATTGTCGCCAGATAAAGAAATCCAATTGACGACAAAAATGATACCTGTAGTTTCTTTGCTAAAGTCCTTTCAGGCAGAGGATTCTCTACAATGATAGTCTTTCCAGCTTCTTTTTTTCTTTTTCATCAACGACTTCTATTCCTCCACGTTTTTTTCCTTGAGTTTTTGATTGTCTGCCAAATTTTATTTCTTTCCGAAGTTTAGATAGTAATCCATTAGAAAAATGTCTTTTCTGATTTTTTAACCGACGAAAAACGGAGGAGGTTCTCAAGTCGATGCGTATATATATATTTTTTTTAATGTATGACCACGCATAACTTTTTACAGAGTAATCCGATTTTGATAATTCTTTTGGAAAGGGTATACCCCGAAGTTGGTCCCATATAGATTTGGAAAAAAAATTCTAACCCTAAGGGTAGGAAAACAGGGGATGATTGATTTTTCACTCACTGATTGTAATGTATGAACACGCATAAAATATGACTTTTAAATAGCTATTTTTTTTTTAAATGCCAGCTCGTTTAGTGATCTTTTTCCTTTTCCTCGTGAAAATTCAATATTCCTTAAATTTTATAGTTTTCATAAAATAAAATAGAAGCTCTAACGAGGCATATAAGCTCTTGAATCGATATTTGTTAGATGCTATTACCAGAAGAGTTGATTTTTTTTAAATGGACGGTGTCCGTGTGACGTCATTTTTCAGCCAACACGTAACCTCCAACCAATCAACTTAAAATGTAGTTTCAGTTGACACTCGATGTTTCAATCTGATTAGTTCAAATTTGTATTTTCCACCGACACGTGATTGAAATAGCATCGTATCGATATCGTCCATTGCAAGGGATATTGGCGACGTTTTTACGTCACCGTTTAAAACTGCACATCAAACCACCTATACATCTTCGTTCACAGTACACAGCACATATGTGTACATTTTGTTTTCGCTTGTTAAAACGATTCTTTTAAGATTTTTTGTAGTTCTGAATTTACGTACATATGCGTCGATGCTTTAATTTTGAATAAATCATGTTAACGCATGCGAATGTGTAAATCCCACGCACACATTTTGTTTTTGTTTGCCGTTTCGCAAAAGAGTATTTGAATGTTATTAAAATTTCCGAAGTTCAATTTGTTAATTTTTTTTCGAAATTCATACAGCTAAAAAGAACTGGTCTATGTTCCGTATCCGGTGCTGTTTACATTTTGATGTTCATTTAGTGTTGGTTCTGGCGCCATCGTGGGCGATGTTCAGCGGGAGTGAAGTACCCTGCCGGTGGTAGTTTTGACTGGCAACCATAAAGAAATGTGTACCGCTTGGCGACGTTTTTTTTTTTTTTTTTTTTTTTTTTGGAGGTATGATAATGCGTCAAATATTGCAAATTGGAAATTTCAGAACTGTTGAAAGATCCGAAATTTCTTGAATTTTCGAGCATGCGTAATAGTTATTTTTTAATTCTAGCTACTGTGTGACGTACACAGATGAATGTATAGAATTCGCTTGCTCAATTTGACGTCACTAAGCTGTTAATTTGCGTTTATAGCCACAAAAAATTATAAAATAAAAACTTTTTAACAAAAAAATTAAACCGCCGAAAAACTCAAAAGCAAAAAATAATAAACCTTTTCTTAATTAACCTTAATAACTAAGTTCTTAAACTAATGTAAGTATACCTAAGTAATTTTGAGTCGGTGCCAAACAACCAATGAACAAAGATCACTAAATTACCTTAAATTTAAAGAAATAACCAAATCAAATTGACAGTGCAACGTGAAATCTCCGGCGATAAACATTAACATTCCAAAAAATGCGCTCTCCTCACGTCTCTCACGATCAACGAGCTTTCGCAGAAATGCAGAGAGGTCTACTTTGTAATACACAACTCAAAATCTGTGTGTGAACAATAAATTACTCCTATTAATAATAGAGATTTAGGCAATTTAGTGATCTTTGTTCATTGGTTGTTTGGCACTGACTCAAAATTACTTAGGTATACTTACATTAGTTTAAGAACTTAGTTATTAAGGTTAATTAAGAAAAGGTTTATTATTTTTTGCTTTTGAGTTTTTCGGCGGTTTAATTTTTTTGTTAAAAAGTTTTTATAATTACTTAATTTATAACAGAATTTGAGCAATCATCCTTCAAAAACTTTAAATTTCGTTTCGGGTTTGAGGATCGAAATTTCGGAGCCATAATTTACTCCCAGTACTAAAAATAGATCGATTGGCAATTTAAACGTTTCATTTTTAAAATAAAATTGGTGATAAAGCAATTAAAATTTACCATAAATAGTTATATGCTTTTAAAATTGGTCACACTAATTTTGAATCAACCTGCCTGATTTAGTGATTTCGTGGTGTCTGAAGTGTAAGGCTAAGCACTTTTGGTCAAAATTCTCCTTAACGAAATATGGACAACAAATAAGTTCGACAAGTTAGGCGAGGGCAATTTCAGATTTTTCAGGAAATTTTGACCCTGAAATAATTGTAGACAGAGGCCACCAACCTGTTGCGCGGAAGCGTAACCTACATTTCATCCTCCAACTAAGAATAACATGTCTATATAGACTTGACGCTTATGCACAAGCGACACTATCTGCTGATTATTGAAGTTGATGGAGGCGGAAATAAGCTCTCTCTTTTCCCTATCTTTATTGGCAAATAAGAATACCACCCAAGGGCGGATTAAAGGGGTGGCGGAGGGGGCGACCGCCCCCTTCGAGACAAAAGAAATTAATGTAAAAGATCCTATTTTACTTCCATAAAATGGACGTATATGTCAATCTTCTAACTAACCGCCCCACCGACAAACTAACCGCCCCGCCCCCAACAAATTTGCATTAATCCGCTACTGATACCACCGCAAAATATTTGGGAGGGCCCCCCGCACC
>JAWZYV010013302.1:0-208177 GCA_038373885.1 Cheiracanthium punctorium
ACCTCTTGCTTCGATAGTATCATACTCGAGCCCCCGTAAAAGGGTGCGGTTCATTGCTGAATTTCTAACAAAATAACTGCAGGAGCTCTAATTTGTTTTATTGTAAATTTGAACATTAATTACCTAATTTATATTTAAAAATTAAGTAATCTTTAATCTTTTGTTTTATCACTACTATATTTAATATAATAAATATATATCAATAGAAGCAATTATGTAGGCTGTTAAAAATTTTAATTTAATCTAAAATTCTCTGAAAAAAAAAAAAAAGACGACAGGAGCTAAGCTCTCATGCAAATTAAACCCTGACTGGCCTTCGTGTAATACTCTCTAACATATTTCTGCACCCCAATTCGGTAGATTTTAAAATCGGCTTAACGTAGAAAAAAGTCTCCACATATGTTTTTCAGGAAAAGTTTAGCAAAATTGTAAAAAATTAATATAAATTATAAAAATTTTAAGAATAAAATTCATAATTCTGTACATAGTGGGGGTTATATACTGTAAGGTTCCTCTTGGCATCACGTTGACAGACTTGTGAGGACTCCTCCGACCGCCGTGTTCAAGATAGTAAACGAACTTGGTGCGTTCTTGAGTGGGAACTGTTTGCGAACCATCACCCGAATGAATTCGCTGTTGCGATTGAACTGAAGAGAATATACTTCTGTTGTCTCCCTACAAAAACTGAGTTGGACACGAGGAGTGCGCGGTGCGTCCAGCACGTGAAGAGATGACCCATGCGGGGGTTGTTATTTTAACTGCTAATGAGATACTCCGAGCAAGGAGTTTTTGTGGATTTTATTTTATTTTGTTTAATAAAGTGTCAGTGTGAAATTTATGTAATTATTGTAAATGGCTGGAATAAACATATGTTAACCCAGAATGACTGATTATCTGGTGGCCCTATCCTGAAGACGTTACAGCCATTTATTACTGGTGTCAGAAGTGGGATCGTGTCTACGGGGAGAGCTTTGCTTGATCACGCAAGTTCGTAAACTCGCCCACCGAGTTGTGTCAACAAGTGGAGACAGTTGGGGAGTTTTTCATCCTAGCGGAAGCTGTGATTTGTGAGTTTGTGTCTACAAGTGAAGACGAACATTTTCATCCTGGCAGATTTGTGAGATATATACCATCGGATTCAAGTAAAATTCCAAGGTAATTTGAGAGCTCCATCCCGGTAAAAGAAATGTGTGAGTGATTATCAACGAAGAGTGAATTTGTGTACCACCGGGTGTAAGTGGATTTTCAAAGTTACGGGTCATATTTATTAGAGGAAATCGTGCCTTTCGCGTGTGGAATGACCGTGCTAAGGTAGGCTTGTTAAGAATGTATTTCGTGTTGATGTTTTAAATTCAGGCATTGAACTGTGTCGTTTTTGGAGCTTTTAAATGGGTGTAAGATGTTATGTATGAATTTTATGATAAATTTTAGTAAGTGTTGACTTATGCACATGTGCACTCATAGTCAGTTGTGTTGTATAGATATATATTTCATTGTATGGAATAATTTTGTAAAATTGGGAATTTATATATATATATATATATAGGATAAGAAACATGGCCTACCTTGCAAAAAAGCGCAAAGCCGATTTGGTAACTTTGGCTTTTGAATTGGGAGTAGATGCCGATCAGACTGATAGGGTTAAAGACATTATAACGAAAATTACAACGTCCGTGGATTACAAGGAAGAGTATGTCAAAAATATGATTGAGCAGATTGAGGATGAGCAAAGAGAGAGGGCGGAAAATCTAAAGGCGGAGCGCGAATATGAGCTAGAACGTTTGAAATTGACAAATGTAGATATGAGTAGTCTGACCTCTTCGCGTGACGAGCTGGGCAGAGTTACGCGGGAATTCAAAAACTTCATGCAGGGGTTTGACCCGAACACCTCGGACATTTCTTTATATTTAGTTATGTTTGAGCGGCAGGCTAAAAAGGCTCAGGTGGACAAGGCTGATTATGTCTCTCACCTTATACCGCTTTTGCCCATAGAAATCGCGGAAATTATTATTAGAGAACCCGAGGAAAGCGCTGAGGACTATCAGTATATAAAGTAAGTGTTGCTGGAACGCTTTAAATTAAAGCCTGAAACCTTTAGAATTAAATTTACCCAGCACCAAAGACGCGTGGGGGCATTGTGGAAGGATCTGGTATTTGAGCTCGGAACCTTTTTGGACGGCTGGTTGGATGGAGTGGGGGTGGACACGTTTGGAAAGTTAAAAGAGCTGATGATTGCTGATCAGATAAAAAACCGTGTCTCACCGGAAGTAAGGGAACACTTCATTGATAACTGGGGAGACCTGGTCAGTCCGTCGGAGTTGGCAAATAAATTAGATAAATATGAGGCAGTTAGAAAACTTCGCGGAAACAAGTAATTTCAAAGGCTTCTGATCGGAGGGAAATGGATAAAGACAATTTTTTGTCAGCAGGAAAGGAATCCCCTGAAAAAAAAATCGAACGGTCGGAAACACTCCTCCCTGGAGAAGCCCCGAGTTTAGACGTAAGAATTCGGAAAATGTTGCATTTGACCGTAGAAAGAGTTTTAGATGTTTTTTGTGTGGCTCGCCAAACCATTTAAAACCAAGTTGCCCGAAATTAAAGGAAAACCGTGCTTTTGAGCAGGTAAATAATGTGAGAACGGGGGAGTCTGGTGAAACTTTATTTGAGCCCTATATGAGCGAGGCAAAAATTAACGGAAAATTAATGCGAGTGTTGCGAGACACGGGAGCAAATATGGATATGGTATCCTTGAACCATATCAGTCCTGGTGATTTGCTGGGTGAAACGGTGTGGGTAAAACAACCGCTAGATAAAAACTTTACTTGTTTACCTCTTGCAAAAATTGAAATGGAAAGTGCGAAATTTGGAAATGTTGTGACTAAGGCATCTGTGATTGATTCTTCCCTTGATCAGGGTTTTTATCTGTTATCAAATAAAACTGTAAAATTAATTGAAGATCAAAAAAGAAACCCATCGCTAGTTAACGCAGTTGTTACTCGTAGTCAAAAGCGAGAAGAAATACGTCGGAACCCTGAGGATCGTGACAGTACACAGGGGGGAAATACTAGAACAACCCTGTATGACGGGCAGTTTTGAGTTGGAGGAAGCAGAAAAAATGCAATTGCCGGAGGGGGGAGATTCTGCCATTCGAACCCTTTTATCAGTGGACTCTCAAAACACCGCTCGCGAACAGAGAGATTGCCCCACTCTTAAGCCATGCTTTTCAAGCCTGCAGGAGAGGGGAGGAAAATCTGAGTTTAAAATGGAGAAAGGGTTATTGTTTAGAAAATCTGTGAATCGCCTCAAAAACGAGCGTAAGCAGCTTCTTGTTCAGAAAAAATTTAGGGAGAGGATTAAAGCTATCTGTCATGAAGAGACATCGGGGCATGTGATTGTTGCAAAATCGAGGAATAGATTGCTACGTTACTATTTTCAGCCTAACTGCATTAAAGAGGAAGATAATTATGTTCGTACTTGTGATCCGTGTCAGCGGGTTGGAAAGGCTCGACATACAAAAAAAGCCCCGTTAAAGCTGGTACCGATCATTAGGGAGGTTTCCTCAAAAATAAATATTGATACGGTCGGCCCTTTGCCATCTAGTGCAAATGGAATTCGGTATTTGGCAACAGCTATCTGTATGTCATCGAGGTATCCCGAGGGACACGCATTGAGAGATATTGGTTCGGTTTCGGTGATTGAGGCGTTGTTAATGATTTTCAGTGGACTGGGATTTCCACGGGAGGTACAGTGTGACTTGGGAACCTCATTCACTAGTCATCTCACCACCGAATTTTTTGACCGGTTTGGAATAAAGGTTACTCATAGTTCGGTTCATCACCCCCAATCAGATCCTGTTCAAAGGTTTCATAGGACTATTAAACGGTTAATTAAGGTATTTTGTTTAGAATCTGGAGAGGATTGGGAGAAAATTTATCCTCAGCATTACTGGCCCTACAACCATTCAAATATAGGATTGTGCATAGGACAGGCTCCGCCAACAGAAATGCTGACGGCCTTAGTCGAGGGAGTTAAATGCATTTTGTGGGAATTGATAATAGGACTTTCACTTGTGCATGGAATGTTCAAATTGAGTCAAACTTGTGTGTGGGAGTATTGGTGTTTTTATATTATTTAAATCGTTAGAATATCAGGTTTGTAAAAATTTGAAATATATTTTGTGTAGCTATGGGTTAGATTAATTCTGTTTTATTTTATGAATAGTGGGGAATTTGCCTCGGGTTTGTGGCGAGATCAGGTTATCTACATGGAAAGTAGAAATTAAATTTTTTCTCTGAGGCATCGAAAAAATTTTTCTAAGGGGGGAGGAGCTGTAAGGTTCCTCTTGGCATCACGTTGAAAGCCTTGTGAGGACTCCTCAGACCGCCATGTTCAAGATAGTAAACGAACTTGGTACGTTCTTGAGTGGGAACTGTTTGCGAACCATCACTCGAATGAATTCACTGTTGCGATTGAACTGAAGAGAATATACTTCTGCTGTCTCCCTAAAAAAACTGAGTTGGACACGAGGAGTGCGCGGTGCGTCCAGCACGTGAAGAGACGACCCATGCGGGGGTTGTTATTTTAATTGCTAATGAAATCCTCCGAGCAAGGAGTTTTTGTGATTTTATTTTATTTTGTTTAATAAAGTGTCAGTGTGAAATTTATGTAATTATTGTAAATGGCTGGAATAAACATATGTTAACTCAGAATGACTGATTATCTGGTGGCCGTGTCCTGAAGACGTTACAATACTGTCATATACAGAGGGGGGTTTCACTGTGGGTGTATTAAATATTTTTATAGCATACTGAACTCGTTTGTATTATTATAGTTTTTAGTATTAAAATTTTTGAAGGCACAATATGAACTTCTCCCCTTACACCCCCCCCCTTAAAAAAAAATAGCAGTGACCCTGTCTTTGGGTGCCCGAAACTTATATCCCCTAACTCTTCTACACAGTATGAATGTGAAACAATATTATTTAATTGAAATAACGAAATTTTATGCCAACACTACGAAATATATACAGGCCCGCCCATTACTGCCAAATAGTACTGGTCCGATACATTTTAAGTAGTACCACGCCACTAACTTTTCTATGCATGGCATAGACACATGGCAATTCACCGTTACTAGTTATGTACTGGCGCATATGCACTTTTCAGAGACTGGTACTCCACTGACTTCCAAACGTTGATACGGCATTTACCTCATGAGTACGCCGGAACAGTACAGATCATTTATCGCTGGGAGGATAAAGATTTTACAAATGATAAAATCGGAGATGAATTAATTCGCGAAGAAAGTAGACTTAGCCAGGTAAATGCAGATGAGGGAAGTAACATTCAGATATTTAATGCCTATGCAAGAGCGAATAAGCAAGATAGAGGAAAATTTTATAATCGAAACAAGTTTAATTCCAATAGGAATATTAACTCATTTATGCCTAGTGTCCCTTTTTCGGGATGGCATTTTCGCTGTCAGTCGAAAACGTTATTTCATTTTCCTAGGCTTTATTCGCGAGTATTGAGCCTCAATTCCACAAAATATTTTAACATGACCAATTAGAATGTTGGCATTCCAGTTTTTATACATAATGATTTTAAAAGAAATCATATCTTGTTCAAGAAATTGATATCAGAAATTTATCTATTATTGCTGGTATTAGAAAAAATCGAAGAAAGTCGCAAAAATATATGGGGACAAATGGGTTAAAGGAAATATTAACCGTTCGTCTCGGGATAGCAAGAAGGACAGAACGCATTCCAAAAGAATAAAACAAATAAAAATCATGAAGCTAGCCATATTAGCTGTATATTTGAAGATAGGTACGAAGTATCATTAATAGAAAATTATGTTCAAAACGAAGCTAACCAAGTTAACGATATTAATGAAAAATATGGTTGGGTATTAGACACAACAGCTACAACACACTTTTCAAATAATAAGGATTTGTTTTCAGACTTCGAAGAAACTCAAAACATGAAAATGTATACTGCAATAGGAGGAACTGATAGCGACATTCAGGGGAGAGGTACAATTAAGTTCTATGGTTGAAGGTGGAATCAATGGTAAGAGTTGGTATCAATGGTAATACAAATGAAATTATATTAAGGGAAGTGTTGTATAATCCTAAACTAAGGAGGAATCTGTTATCTGGTGCAAGGCTAGAAAATGCAGGAGCTCATTTTGTAGGAAGAAAAGGAAAAATATGGATGTATAATCCCAAATAGGAAAAACTATTTTTTGCTAAAGGGAAAGGAGGACTGTATCATTTAATACTCAAAAGTTATGAGGGCTTAAGTTCAAGAATGTATAATACTCAAAATGAAGTAAATTTAAGTTTTAACAAAGTTCGTCATAAAAATAAGGAATTTGTATCAGCCGAGTTATGGCACGAAAGGTTCGCCCATATAAATTATCAGTACTTGATTAATACGAATAGAAAAAAAGCAGTAAGAGGAGTACCAGAAATTAAACACCCTAACGAAAATTGTGAAGCATGTAAAGAGGTAAGGGAAGTCGAGTGTCATTTAGGCCAATAAACAAAATACGATCCAATAGACCATTAGAACTCCTTCACAAGGACTTATGCGGTCCAATGCCAGTAATAGCTTACGGAGGATATAGGTACTCTTTTATTATTATAGACGATTATAGTAGATATGTCACTGTGATACCTATTAAGGATAAAACTAAAGTGTTAGAGGAGTTTAAAAATGTTCAAGTGCGTGCGGAAAGATATACTGGTCAAAAAATTATAAATGTTAGGTCCGATAATGGACTGGAATTCGTGAATAAACAACTTGTATAATATTTAAGAGATTTCGGGATTCATACTGAAAGGACTAATACGTATACCCCAGAACAGAATGGAACTGCAGAACGTTACAACAGAACGGCTTTGAATGGGGTAAAAGCTATGCTTAAATCGAGTGGAATGAGCGATAAGTATTGGGCTGAAGCCTTACAATGTTTTACATATGTTTAGAATGGAGTTTGTCATAAAGACTTTAGAACTCCTTTTCAAAAATATTCAGGTCATAAACCTTCGGAAGCACATTTGAAAGTCTTTTGCTGTAAAGCATATATAGGGGTACCCAGACAACTGAGACGAAAGCTAGCAAAAGTTGGAATCATGTTAGGTTATGCGACTTACGTAAAACGGTATAGAATTTGGATACCCAGCGAAGGACGATTAATTGAAACTTGTAATGTAAGGTTTGAGGAAACTAAAAAAATCGGTGGAAGACGTCCTGGACCAGATAAGAAAAACGGTAGTATGTATACCAACGGAAAATAGAGATGATAGCAGCAATGATGAAATGCCAGAAGCTAGTGGAACTGAATTTCAGGAACGAAAGGAGTCCGAAGTTGAAAGGGTTTCCGGGGAGAGGGAGGACTCAACAGAATCTGAATGGATTAGGAAAGCAGTTTTAAGAAAAGATGGGAGTAGAATAGATGTGTATTACTATTTTAAAAATAATAAAGAAAGACTAAGATCTCACAATGACGTGGAAGAGTTTTGAGAAAGATTCGGGTTGGAATATAAACCAGAACTTTTCAACTTTAAAGAAAAAAATAAAAGTTAAGCCTGAAACTAACTTAATGGAAATTAAAATCCCAAATAATTATAAAGAAGCGATTAAAACTCCAAAAGCAAACATCTGGGAAAGCGCAATGAGGGAAGAAGTAAAAAATATGTTAGATCGTAATGTCTTTGAACTAGTACCTAAACCCAAGTACCAAAAACGTTTCCGAATTTTTTTTACCGTGCATACACAATCTACAGAATATGTTCCTCTTTTAATTTAAATCCCAACACTGAACAGTTAGACATTGTGAGTTGTTTGCAAATTTCTTCGAATTTTTACAGGTGAACAGCAACTATACAAAGCAAAATTTATAAGCGACAGGTTTAAACTATTATGAAATTTTATACAATTTCAAATTAATTTAAAATAAATTTTGTTTAAGTTCAAGACATTTCTAGTAATATTTCAGAAAATTCACTCTTGATGCAATTAAAAAAATCTATTGAATATGAAAATATCTTCTCCTCTTGCAAAAAAGCTAAAATTTGATAGTAAAATATCGATTTTTGTGGACTGAATATATTCTATAAAATATAAATACTTTTAGTAATTTAAACCACAAACTTAATATGGTTTAGAGGATTTTCTCATGTAATAATTCCAATTTAATGTAAATCTGATATTTTCCCCTGCTACATAAGAAAGTTACTATTGAGTTCAATAAATCCACTTGAACAGACTTTGAATTTGATGTAATAAATTTATAAAATAGTTTTTTTCTGATTAAAGAGGTAGGTTCTTGTGAAGAATTTTCTACTTTTATAGAGGCAGTCTCATGTGAATGGATATTTTATTTACTGTTCAAAAAGAAAAGGTTGGGCACCATTTCGGTCAAAACTCATTCAAATGAACTCAAAGCACTGGACTTCGGAGTCTTCCATTTTGAATCAGTGTGAAGGCCTTCTATATCGGAGGTGACGGTCAGAGGCCCCAGTTCGGAGTGTGAGTTGAGCTCTTTGAGTGACAGTACACTTGCTTTGCTCTGTGAATTAATAGTGCTATAGAAGCAGTGTTTGGGCTTGCTTTTCGAGCTGATTTTTAAGTGCGGTGTGTAAATTCTTGATTACTGAGTCTTGAGTGTTATCCTTCGAATATTTTCACTGAATTTTTGCCTGTGAAAGTATTTTATTTTATGTGAGAAATACGACATTTGTGAGAGCTTCTGATCTAAGCGGACTGTTAAAAGCACATTACTATTTGACTGTGCTTATGAATTTTGTACAGCTGATTATTCTACGAAGTTCTAGAAGCAATAAAGTCCGTGTTCCATACTGACAATTGGACTTTTTTTACTAGAACTTTCTACACCAACTGGACTTCCCTAGTAGCACAACTAGTTCAAAAAACGTTCAAATTACGTTGGAAACACGTTTTTCGGCGTTAAAAAACGTATTTTAAACGTCTTTTGGACTAATTGTGCTACTAGGGTTTAGAACGACGAACCCCGGAAAGAAGCAGAGTATTCTGTAACATTATGAAGCGTTTGTATTCACTGTTGGCTGTTTATAATGAAGACTTACAGAAAAGCCAGGATTCAATTTTTTAATAAGCATGCACAGAAGTGTGTGTTTATAAAAACACACTTCTCTCTCTGTGTGTGTGAATACATATATGTATATATTTATAAGCCCCATAGGGAAAGTGTAAGTCCCCCTCCCCTGTAAAAACGGTCTAGCTACGGCCCTGATGTTATTTTTATAAATAGATTTTATTTTCAAGAAATCATTATGAAGTGTTTGTTTAATTATCTATTCACATTATATCAGCCCATGAGATGGTTTTTAGAGTTATTCATGCACGCAGGGCCAGCTTTACCACTAGGTAAACCTAGGTAACCAATTGGGGCCACTGATTAAAGAGTTGCCAATCAAATAATCCATTTTTTTAAGTGTTCAGATTTGTATTTAACTTTTTGCATTTTAATAAGATTCACTAATAACAAATTCTTGAAAGATTATGATAGTCAAAAATTTTGAAAGAATATTATTCTTCATATCCTCCTAAGCTTTTCTTTATCAGTACACTTTAAAAAAAAAATGTCAAAATATATAATGATGTTAAAAGATTAAAAGGAAATACGGAGGATATTCTGTAGTTACCCACATTGATTCAATACCTAATTCTTCCGGAAATATATTTCATATTAAGCATCAACGATATGACGCAGCAAACATCGATGGAGTATGGATGTGACGTCATACGGCGGAAGATCCGTGGGGAGAAAGAGGAGCAACAGAATACGACGCCATTCCCGCAGAGGAATGAGCTGGACTGAAGATGGCCGTGGGAAAGCGGCCGAAAAATATTTCCGCAGGAATTAGGTATTGAATCTATGTGTGTAACTATATATAGATAATGATGACTTAAAAAAATTAAGGATTCTTAAGTTTAACCTTGATGACTATAGAGTTTCCTAGCTTTATGGTGATGAATGTGTCTTAATATTGTCGCGAGGTGGTAGGAACAACTAGAGGAAGCGAGAACTGAAATCGAGATAACGTAATTTATTGACAGACTGCTAGCAACTACACTTGGCTGTGAACTCCCTACAACTGGCGGGAGCTCAGCTTTTATACAATTATCGAATATTCGAGAAACAAATAATTTGCATATTAAAGAGACATGTAGAATAATCTAGAATTAATACGAAGAATAATTTAAAACAACTATTTACAGTAACATGGTGAAATGGTTCTGGCCGGTTCCAAACCCGGGACCTCTCGCTTTCGAAGTCCAGTGCCGTACCTCTGAGCCACCGGGACTCGTGAGAGATGCGGCAGTGCTCCCCTCTTGAAGAGCAGCGTCCCGCTGTTTATGAGACTTGCATTTGCGTTCTTGTTCTTGATCGCGTCAAGGGTCCAGTATAAGTTTGACCAGGTGGGGGATTTTTAGCGCTGGATATTCTTCCTTCAGGATTTCCACCGCTCGGAAGAGGGATGTCGTCCACCAACTGGATTTGCTCATCGGGGTCATAATAAGGCTTCATACGGACTACATGTACAACGTCTTTTGTCTTTCGGCGTCTAGATGTGGGATCAAAGTCTTGTACTTCATATGTAACATCTGATAGGCGTCGTAGGACTTGATAGGGACCAAAGTATCTTTTAAGCAACTTCTCCGAAAGGCCTACTTTCCGCACAGGTATGAAAATCCATACGAGGTCTCCCGGCTGATAATACACGATTCGGTGTTTAGAGTCATAACGCTTTCGCTCTCTCTCTTGGGCTTCTCTAGTGCGTAATCTCACCAGCTGCCTAGCTTCTTCGGCTCTCGATGCCAATTCTGTAGTGTAGTCGGCTTGGGTTTCTTGAGGGAAAAATGGAAACATCGTATCGAGCGTCGTCTCGGCTTCACGTCCGTGAATCAAGTAAAACGGAGTAAACCCGGTTGTGTCTTGCTTGGCTGTGTTATATGCGAAAGTAACGAAGGGCAAAATTTCTTCCAAATCCTTTTGCTCTACATCCAAGTACATAGACAACATGTCTGCTAACGTTTTGTTAAAGCGTTCTGTGAGCCCATTTGTTTGAGGATGGTAAGCTATCGTCATTCTATGGGCAACAGTGCAGAGGTGATTAAGCTCCGAAATCAATTTCGATTGGAATACCTGTCCTCTGTCTGTGATAAGGATCCTTTGTGATCCATGCTTTAGTATGACGTCTTCCACGAAAAACTTGGCTACTTCTGGTGCTTCAGCGGTAGGCAGTGCTTTCGTAATTGCAAAACGCGTCAAGTAGTCGGTGCAGACAATTATCCATCTATTTCCTCTTATCGATTTTGGGAATCTTCCCAGCAAATCTATTCGAACCCGATGGAATGGTGCTAACGCCGGAGGGATATGTACTAACTGCCTTGCGGGTTGTAGAGGAATGGCTTTTCTCCTTTGGCAGTCTCGGCAGTGCATTACATATCGACGGACAGTGCAATAGAGTCCGGGCTAATAAAAACGTTTTCTCAGTCTGTCGTACGTTCTGGCAACACCCAAGTGTCCGGCGGTTGGTGCATCATGAAAATATCGCAGTACGTCTTGGCGTAGATGTTTTGGTATAAACGGCAACCATAATCTTTCATCCGGATCGAAGTTCTTTTTACAAAGGACCCCGTCAACCAATTCATAATGCGTAATTATTAGTTCTGCTCTTTCTTTGGACGAAATTATTTTTCCGAGGTCTGGATCCTTTCGTTGCTCAGCTGCGATATCAGTCAGCGAATGCAGAACGTTCACCTCGTCCGAACGTTTAATATTTTCCTCCACTGGGTTGCGAGATAGGCTGTCGGCGTCTTGATGCTTCTTGCCACTCTTGTATACGATGGAGATGTCGTATTCCTGGAGACGTAACGCCCACCTACTTAGCCTCCCTGAAGGGTCTCTAAGGCTAAATAACCAGCATAGAGAGTGGTGATCCGTGACAACCGTGAATGGCTTTCTAAAAAGGTACGGCCGAAATTTGTGTACGGCCCACACAACGGCAAGACATTCCTTTTCGGTAGTTGAATAGTTCCTTTTTGCTTTCGTAAGTGTCCGTGAGGCATAGGCAATTACTTTCTCCTGGTTGTTTTGCTTTTGGACGAGGACCGCGCCGATTCCATAGCCACTAGCATCTGTGTGTAATGCCGTGGGAGCTCTCTCATCATAAAGTCCTAGAACAGGATCGGAGGTTAGGGCCTTCTTTAATATGAGAAAAGCATCAGCTTGTTCAGGGCCCCAACAAAATTTTGAGTCCCCCTTCAGCAGTTCTTGAAGTGCTTGAGCCTTATAACAAAAATTTTTGATGAAACGTCGGTAGTATGAGCAGAGCCCTAGGAAACTTCTGACGTCGTGTAAATTCTTAGGCGTTGGAAAAAAGCTTACGTCCTTCAACTTATCTGGATCAGGGCGAACACTGTCTTCTGACACAAGGTGGCCTAAAATTTTTATTTCTCGGGAGGCAAAGACACATTTTTTCGTATTTAGAGTAAGTCCAGCTTTATGGATGCAGCTCAGAACTGTATGTAATCGCTTAAGATGTTCTTCAAAAGTTTCCGAGAAAACTATGATGTCATCTAAGTAACAGAGACACATCGTCCATTTCAAATGTCACAGCAAATTGTCCATCTTTCTTTCAAATGTGGCAGGGGCATTGCATAAGCCAAACGGCATTACTTTGAATTCGTAGAGTCCTTCGGAGGTAACAAATGCCGTCTTTTCTCGAACGGCTTCATCTACGTCGATTTGCCAGCATCCCGTTCGGAGATCCATGGAAGAGAAAGACTTAGCACCCCTCAAGCAGTCCAGCGTGTCATCTATGCGCGGTAGAGGGTATACATCCTTTTTTGTGATCTGATTCAAGCGGCGGTAATCTACGCAAAAGCGCCAGCTTCCATCTTTCTTTTTCACCAGAACAACAGGAGATGACCAAGGGCTCTCAGATGGTTGAATTATGCCACGATCTAGCATTTTATTTACCTCTTGTATTATGCGACGCTCGGCCGGTGACACACGATATGCTCTATGGCTGACTGGGGCATGGCCGTCAGTATTTATCCGATGCTTAATAGTTAAGTTCTGTGTTTTCGGCTTTCCAGATGATTCAAAGACTTCTGAAAATTTTTGAAGTAACCCAGTAATTTTCCCTCTTTGCTCCAGGGTGAGATTAGGGGCTAACATGCTTGAGTAATCTTCTAGGCTACCACCTTGTTCTGTCTGGATTATCGTAGTAAGTTCAGTGGTTATTACTGAATTCACTTGGTTTGCGTCCACAGTTTCTGCAGTGCCCACAAACATACCCCTGGGAATAATTTGGGCGGTGGCTTGTCCATTTGTAACTCTAGTTCTGCGAATCCATCCTTTAATGACACGATGGTTGCAGGTACCACAACTTCCTTCCCCAAGGGAAGCAGTTTATTTCCGTCCACCGTTACGTCTCCGTTGTGATCTCTGTTGTGAGTGACGACAGTTATTTTGGCAGCTGATCGTGCAGGTATTACGGTATCGTCCATAGCACAAAGTTTCAAAAGTGTAGGATCGGGGCCTTCACATGGAACGTCTTCGAGCGTCAGTTCAAGCTTACCACAGTCTATGATGGCTTGCGATGCTTCCAGGAAATCCCAACCCAAAATTATGTCGTGGCTACAATTTGGCAACACTCTAAACTCAAACGGCTGGATTCGTCCGTTGATTTCAATACGAAGCACGCATTTTCCAAGCGGCTGCACATAATTTCCATTGGCCACTTTTAAAATCAATTTTTCCTTGGTTGGAAACATGATTTTCCTAATATGGCGTCTGTAATTTTCCGAAATTACAGAAGCGGATGCCCCAGAGTCCACAAGAGCATGTACTACCTGATTGTCGACCATAACCTCAAGATGATTTCCGGACATCTTCGCAGCAGTCGGAGGATTTTTGTCAGCATCTGCGGCCTCACCCCCAATTGAGGTCGCGGTCTTCAGTTTTCCTCAATACGTCTGCTGGGGGAAATGCTGGAACGTCGATAAGGTGACGGCGATCTGTACCGGCGTGTCGGTGATCTCCCTCGAGTGGGGCTTGGCGAGCTGGTTCTGGTAGTTCGTCGGCTATAGTCGGCGGGATCCATCAGTTCAATTTCGGATTTAGCGGCATTCCTTCGGTTCTGTCTTCTAGCTTCAAAGATAGCACGTCGGTCTCTGCAGTAGCGAACGACGTGTCCTGGGCGGCCACAGTGGAAGCAGACGGGTTGATTGTCCGCGGTCCTTCATACGTCAGTTCTTCTTGGTTCGGGCTCATCTACGGGTCTTTGTCGGTTTACTGCTATTGGAAAACGTTGTGGTCGTCTGGTTTTCGAGCTCACTTCAGTCCACGGCTGTTTCACTTGTGTAATAGGCGATAGAGCGTCTTGTACCTCTTCTCGGACAATAGTTTCGATGGATTGCAATCGTGGATCATTGACTGGCGACAGGGCTCGTTGGACCTCTTCTCGAACTATCTGTCGAATGAGGGTTGCTAGATCAGTTTCTTCACCTATAGAGGACATTGGGATAACATTAGGAAGCCGATCGAATTTCTTTCGGTTAACTCGTCTTTCTTTCATTTCTTCGATGTACTGACACCATTTTATTAGGTCTTCGGTCTTTTTTAGTTCTTTAGTTAAAAGAGATTGGTAAAAATCCTCGGCAATTCCCTTCATGAGATGGGCAACTTTGTCCTCTTCTGGCATTTGAGGATTTGTCTCATCACAAAGCCTCAGAACGCTCTGGATGTATGACTGTACGTGTTTACCGGATTTTTGAGCTCGAGCTTTTAATTCCTCTTCGGCTCTTTTTCTTGTTTGTCTGCTGTCTCCAAATGCTTTAGGGAATTCTTTTAAATTTTTCCCAACTGTTTAACAGGGCCTCATTATTTTCAAACCACATGAGGGCTGTGCCTTCCAGGAAAAAATAGACATTTGCTAGACAGAAGCGATCGTCCCAATTTTTGAGTTTAGCCACTCGGTCATATTCTTTCAGCCATTTGTTGGGGTCTTGTCCATCTCCCCGAAATATAGAAGGGTTTCTGAATGGTTGCACTAGATGAGTCGCAATTACATGCTTAGTTTCGTCGACCTGGGCCATTTTTACTTTTCTCGGAGTTGGCGTGAACAGTCCGTATTCGGGTTTTAATCCTTGCTGACGATTACTTCTCCGGGGGGCTGTATTCGTTTCCAGGGTATCGGTGTGTACCCGGCGCCTCCACCAAACTGTCGCGAGGTGGTAGGAACAACTAGATGAAAGGAGAACTCAATTCGAGAGAACGTAATTTATTGACAGACTGCTAACAGCTACACTTGGCTGTGAACTCCCTACAACTGGCGGGAGCTCAGCTTTTATACAATTATCGAATATTCGAGAAACACATAATTTGCATGTTAAAGAAACATGTAGAATAATCTAGAATTAATACGAAGAATAATTTAAAACAACTATTTACAGGAACATGGCGAAATGGTTCTGGCCGGTTCCGAACCCGGGACCTCTCTTTTCGAAATCCAGTGCCGTACCTCTGAGCCACCGGGACTCGTGAGAGATGCGGCAATATTAGTAAATTTTTGTCTTAATGTAGGGTAACAACACATGTAAGTTCTGTCGGTATTATGTTAAGCAGAGCCCCTGAGATTACTTGTTTCCACTAGCCTTTATTTAAAAATTACCTATTCTATATTCGGTTGTGTGTGTAGATTGATGATTTGTTGCAAAAAAATTTGACAGGCGAAGCTAGAGTAATTATAACCCAATAGGATTGAAAGTATCACATAGTCACAGAGAGCATCTGCATTTTTGAAAGTTATTATAGATCAAACTTTGAAAGTATCTGAATAGTTAACAAAAAATTAGAAATTAGTCCATAGGATATTTTTTCTTAAAAACTTTTTTTTGTAAAAAAAATGTATCAGTAGGCAGTTTTTATATGAAGCAATTTCTGATCCTGAAGAGCATTTTAAGATAACTTTTTTAATACTTCTAATTTTAGATAATAGACCTACCGTTATATCAAACAGATGAAGTAAATGGACAAATTAAATATCAAGCAGCATTTAATTACATCACTTTGAATCAAGTTACTTCTTTATAGACAGAAGATTCAATCAATATTAAACATATAAAGAAAACTTAGGATTCGTTTTTGATGTTGGAGAATTTAAAAATAGTATTGATCAGTAGTTTAAAGACAAATGTATAAATGGATTTAATAAGAATAACCTGGAGGAAAATATTAAGAAAGCAAACTTTCCACGGAGTTTGTGACTTTAAAAAGGATTTTATCATATGTTCATATGGTATATATAAGTACGGCCCTACAAAATATGCGGAAAAATTTTCTGAATTATGCGGCATTGATGAGGTAGTTTATTGAAATTATACGGTATTTATACAAATTTATTGGAATAATGCGGATGAGTCCCAGTAGCACAGAAATATTGGCCAATGTCGAAAATAGAGAGTTTAAAATATTGGCCAATATTGGTAAAGGCTGAACAGGTTTTCAAGTTATTTAATGATTTTTGTCTAATTATATATAGTGATTAATTTTATTTTAGTATTACATCTTGGTAGTAAATCTCCTAATTAATATTTGTACTTGGAAATAATTTTTCAAGCAACATTTAATTATTCGACCAGCTTGGGATCCGAACCTCTAGTCATAGGCATGGCAGTAGAATGTGCTAAACGCTAGACACCGTGGGTGTTGCTCTAGAACTTCAAAACATTGAAGCGAATATTTTTTAGTTTCGGCATGGGAACTTAAAAAAAATAGAGAGAGCTTTTCCCTTTTGAATGTTGAGTCACTAGGGAATTTTGTTTTTTGTATAAGGTAATAATATTTCTTTTTACAAAATGCTGCATCGAAATTGCCTAGAATGACTTATATTTTGTGGAATCTACGAAAGTTAAAATGACGTTACATTTGGGCTTTTTTTTCTAATTTGTGAACTTTAAAGTTCAAAAATTAAAGACATGCTTTTAATACAATTTTAATATTTTTATCATTTTAAAAAATATATAAACTGAAGAATATTAAATATCTGACCTTGTACAAACTTTTAATATAACAAAATCAGTATTGGGCAATATTCGCAGAAATCGTGATAAAATGACAAGCAGGCGCGAGCCCCCTTCCCCCCTCCTGTTCAGGGTATCGTTCTTCGGAAAGATCGACCAGTATTGCCTGATGTCGATCTACACATCTTTCTTAGAATTTATGGAATTAAAATTGTTTTTCAGCTTTCCCTTCAGAAAAAATGAAATATGAATTACAAGCGACAAATATTATAATTGTGTCGTGTCTCAAGGAAAAAATGATAAAGGAAATATTGGGAAAGGATCGTTTTGGAATGTCGTTGCCTTGCTAGATCACTCAGTACTGCTCGATGTCAGTCTGCATGTTTTGTTTTTTACAGTGAGTGAGATAAATGAAATTTAAAACATTAATTGGATTATTTATAACCTCTATCTAAGATCAATAACAGGGTGTCTACCACAAAAAGTAAGCTTGATTTCTTGACCTTTTCTTGACCATAGTAAATACGAAACTCTAATATCAAAAATACATCGTGTCAGGGATGCAGAATGTGTACGATCCGGCGATCTAGGATTGGGGGAAATTTTAGTCATCTGGGGAAATTTTGCAGAAAAACACACAACTGATTTTGATTTTAACAATGAATTACAAAATTCTTCGAGTTTTTCTTTTCCCTGTCCATTTTTAAAGCGATTCTTTTTTCAACTTTTTCACTGATCAGCCGTTTGCTTTCAGTTAACGTGGACCAATTGCTATTTTGTAAATATGTATGTAGCTTGTACATTGCAAATCTTTTTGCATCTATGGTAACACAGAACTTATGCAAGTCTATAATATATCAAAAAACTTTGGGGAAATTTTCATATGGATTGAGGGAAATGTTGAGAGTAAAAACATTTGCTGCATCCCTGCATCATGCTGATATGGAATGAAGGAAAATTATACTTTTAAATTTAACACTATTAATATATATTATTAAATATTTATGTATAATAGCATTACGTTGCGGGAGTTACTCAATAAAACAAAACAATATAAAGTATTACTTAAAGATTATGATATGAAGTAATACTTTAAGAAGTAATTAATTGCCAACAATCGTAAAATTAAAAAATATTTTATATTTATTGCTTTAAAATTATATATGAAAAGCATCTTAAAAATAATTTTAAATTACTTCAATTGCAATGTACACACTGTAATAACAGTTTGAGTACTCGAGATTTTGAGTTGAATTACCAAAGTTGTCTTATTTTAATTTACAGTCAAATATTAAAAACTGCATACTAAAAAAGAAGAATTTAAAATAAAATCAGCCATTTTCTTTCTTTTCTTTGACATTTAGCCATGTAAAATCACTCTAATCCAAATCTATATCCTTTCAAAATCACAGAATCTGTGTGCTGTGATGTGACTATTAAGTTTGCATACAAACTTTCAGCTGCAGTAAAAAATCAAGAAATTTATATTTAAAAAAATCAAAATATGTATTTGTGCAGATAAGTGATTTTAGTGATATAAACATAAAAATACTTAATAGTAAATATTCATTTACCAAAAGGATGCAAAAATATTGAAGTTATTAGCTATGAAACATGGAGATCAGCGATATAATTTTAAGTGGAATCCAGGTTATTGTTTTTAAAAAAGAAAATGTGGAAAATAATCAAAACACTGAATTTAACACGAAATGAAGGGAGAAAAAAAATACTCTTAAATCCAACAATTTTATTTTATTTTATTTTATTTATTTATTTTTTTTTTTATTTTTTTTTTGAGGAGGGTAGGTGGATAACTGCTTTACTTTTCTCAAGGTTTGAGGATACATACTTGCCAACTTTTGAAATTCCCAAGGTGTAAAACAACACGCAATTGACATATTGAACTATTGTCAGTTTACTATACAACTATTTGGCAGACATCATTTTTGATGATTTCTGCTAAATAACATTTTAAATGAATTTTATAAATAGCAAACGAAGAATATTTTAATGTTTTCCTATGAAATAAACACATGAAAAACTGTTAAGTTTTGTCTGTTTGCATAGTTTATATAGTATAAAATAGTAAAATTTACATAACACACTTAATATATATTTCTTAAATAAAAAAAATCATACTGAAAACAAAGTTTATATGATTTTAAACGCAATTATGTAATACGTAAAAAGTACTCTAAAATTACACCTGAAAAGGAAGAATTAAAAAAGTATAAACAGGCCAAGTCGTTTGCTTTCACAAATATTTTATTTTTCTTAATCAAAACAGCCTTCTCTATCTATTCTCGTTTCAATTTCATTATCATTATTATCATTTTATATAACTTTCGTTCATATTTGATCCTGGGATCTTCAATAAAAGTTTTTCTTTACTATTTTACATTTTTAATAAGTGGTAAAAAATAATTTAAATTTGAAATAAGAATGAATTTTATTCTTATTTCAAATTTGAATAGGAGATGGGAGTGGCAATTCAGTAATCTTAAAATAAAGAAAACCGCGGAGTTCCGCTGAAAAATCTCATTAATAATAAATTGCGAGAGATTTTAATTTTAAAACGAAATATGGGTCGTATTTTATTAAAATAAAAACACCTCAAAAGTTCATAAAAAGCGTAAAAAAAACGGAAGTTCGCGTAAAAAAAAACGGAAGTTCGCAAAAAATCATAAAAATTGGTGAAAAAACGTAAACTTTACGGCGAAAGCATATGAGTAAGTATATTCAAGTTGTCTTAATGATTTTGCTTCTTTCCTCATCCGTGGAAAATTCAAGTGTGGTGGAGGATTTGCATCCTAAAATCCCGAATTTTTTTCACTTAATACAATTTACACTTTTACAAAAATTGTGTAAGAACGTCAGTATGCTTTATTTCAACAACAACAAAAAAAAAATTAAAAATTTCAAGTTTTGTAATCGCAAAATAACGGAACTATAATAATGAAAATGAAGGAGTGGATGTTTTGATTAGGGGAAAAAGCATTTGTAAAAGCAAACAACTTGGCTTTTTTTAAAACAAAATATGGGTCGTAATTTTATTAAAAAAACTTCATATTATATTAATTCAAAGTGTGGTGGGATTTGTATTTTTAAACTACCAAATTTTTTCTCTTAATAAAATCTACACTTTTAGAAAAGTTGTGTAAGACCGCCATTATGCTTTATTTCAACAACAACGAAACACAAAAAAAATTAAATTTCGAAATCGTAAAATAAGGGGAGTCGGGTTTTGAACACAAATTTTTCAAAATCACGCAAATTTTCGGACCCGAAAATGACCGAAATCATTCCATATTAGATTCAAATTTTATCGTATTCCTCGTCATCTGCAATTCTTCTCTCTATATGTATGCTAGTCTGAAACTAGAGGAGGGGAAGCGGGACACTTCCCCCAGGCATAGTGCTGTTACGTCAAAATGGAAATGGAAAGAATGGAGCGCCAAAACAAAGGTTTGTACCGGGAGACGTGATCTCTAGTTGCATATGAATAATATTTGGAAATAATCTGTTACAGGAAAAGCCAGTTTACCTAAGACGCGTGTTAGGGAAAAAAATGCAAGAGCGACACAATTAAAAAAAAAAGAAAAAGGGAACGGTAGTATTTTTCATCGTGCGTGGCGACAACGGATTTTCTAAAGATGCAAAAAGTCTTACTAATTATCACTGTGCAGCAGTTTGTAGTTACATAATTATAAAACAACTCCCGACACTTCAGGGATCAGAAAGAATTTGACCCTCTTGCCCAAATTTTTAATTTCCAATGGATAAATTCAAAATAGTCTTAATGGCCCTCCCCACCGCGCATTTTCGCACTGTCGATTGGGCTTTTGCTGAGTGCGTAGTAAAGTGAAAATGAACATCCCAGGGGCGCGTGCAGTCGACAAAAGACGCATTCTCGCAATCGTCGACGATTTCATTTTTGTGGAGCGGCCGCAAAACAGACACAAATTTTGAATTGATAGTTCCCACCCCTTTCTCCGCCTAAAATTGTTCTATAGCAGAGCTGTCATCAATTTGGCTCCGATGCTGATGGAAATTCGATTTCTTCAAGTATTTTCCGCCGTACGTATTCAGGTACATTTCCCGACTGCTGGACATCCTGTCAATGAATCAATTTTTTCCTATTCTTTTTAGTATATCGACGGGCAGGAGAGGGGGGAGGGGCCCTACCCCACACTTCCGGAACTGCCCAGGTCTTGAGCTTTCCGTGCAGCCAGCCTTAAGTTTGGATGAATGTGTTTTGAAAACATGAAAAATTAAAAAATAAGCAAGTGGTGTTTATTAATTACTTACAGCCTTTATAAAACACCATAAAGAGCTTTTTACATTAAGAAATAATTTATTGTTATAACTACTCTTCTGAATGACAGATTGTTTCTCTAATGAGATACTATTTTACGACCTGCAGCTACAGCGAGCGATTTTAGTCCTCGCCTCAGGTCGGGAGGGAGAAGAGCGGACACTCAGCAGATGCCCCCCTCCACACACACACCATTGATACGAGGATAAACAAATCAACTTCCTTTCTCACAGGAAATCACTCGTGAAATCAAAATACGAATTAAGGGGAAAAAATGCAAGTTAAGAAAAGATACATAAAATAATTTCTCTCAATGAACTTAGCACAAAAAATTAGAAACTAAGAATTTGAATGAAACAGAAAAAGCGTAGTTGAGTAAAAAATCGTGACCCAGTGCATAATTTCTTGACCTTTTCTTGACTTTCGTGACCTTTTTCCCATTTCTTGACTTTTCCGTGACTTTCGTGACCTTTGCATGATGGTAGACACCCTGAATAAACAGAATGTCAGCTTGAAAGATAAATACAAGACATTTTTATGACTCTGAATATCGCAGTATCCATATTGGGCAATATTGGCTCAAAATCGAGACAAAATGACCGATTTGAGTCGATTTATGCCATAATAACCAATATCGCCTGAACATTGGCCAATACTGCTGTGCTACTTGGGCGGTGTTAACTGGATCTTTAGCGAAATTGTTCAGTATTGCCCAATAATGATTTAGAGATTTTTTTTTTCACGGAATGGTGAAATTTAAAGTGCAGTTTACGTAAGATACTTTACTTTTATTTTTCAGGGGGGAGAGATTAAATATCTAATGAGAAAAAAATAAATATAAAAACTTTCACAACCTTGAAGAACCACGATCCCATGATTAATATTGGTCCAACTCGCAACACAATGGACAACTAATTGGGTGCCAATGGCTAGCATCTCGATCTTTTGCTATATTGACCAGTATATTGTCCGATCTTTTTTTTTTTTTTAACCAGATCGTGAAATTTTAAAATGCTAAGATTTTTTGCTATTGTTTTTTGGGTAAAGAAAGAAAAAGAACTAAATATAAACAAAGATGTTAAATATAAAAATTTTCAATGTCGCAATACCAGCATTTGATAATATTGGCCAAAATCGCTATTAAACCTACTCCATTTGAGACAATGCATGCATTGTTTACCTCTTGATCTTTAGCGAGATTGACCAGTATTGTCTGACATTCATTTATGTTTTTCTTTTCGTGGGACTGTGATATGTAAAATGCTTGCACATATGATTGCTTAAGTCTATTTTTTTGGATAAAGCAAATGAAAACAAACTGAGATATTCAATTTAAAACCTCTCACAACTTTAAATATCAGAATACCGACATTGGGCAATATTGGCCAAAATAGAATAAAACGGCCGTTTTATGGCAGACTTCAGCAATGTGTAACGATGGTTTTCATACCGTTCTTTGGCGAGATCGATCAGTATTGCCCGATGCCGATCTACATCTTTTAGTTTTCCAATGGATGAATCAAAATTAAACTATTGTTGTATGTGATTTATATAGCCTCTATCAATAGGGAAATAAACATAATATCAAATTAAAAGCTAAAAAACACATTTTTTTTTAAACTTTCAATATCGTAACACTCATATTGGGTAATATTGGCCAAAATCGAAACAAAACGACTGATTTAAGCCAACATGTGATGAGGCTGGCCAATAACGAGGCGATATTGGTCAAAACTGCTGTGCTACTGGGGAGTAGGGAAATAACTACGTTAAAAAGAATAGCGATATTTTAATTTACAATTAAAATGAAATAAGTGCTTCTAACTTTCGCACTAAAGTTTATTAAAATTATGTTAGTCCAGAAGCCGATGATTCCTTCAAACAGTGCCTTTGTTTAGTAAATGTTTGGCCGTAACATGAAGTTGCTCTTTCAGTCTGCAGAATTAGGTAAAACAGAGAGTACTTGCTTTGCTTTGAGTGTTAGTTCACAAAACTTCTGTGATATAGCCTCTGAATTCCAAAATATCACTGTTTTCAGCAGAACATTCATTGACATACCCTTGTAAGCAGCATATTCAAGTTATAAATCATCAAATCCTGGAATATCATTGAAGATTTCTTCATCATCAACATTCATGTTAGAAAATTGGTCTGGGTCAAACACTCGAGAAATTTTCATGAATTTCAAACCAGGTTGGGAAAACTTAGGTCCTCGCTTTTTGGAGATGTCTATTTCTGGACAATAATCAACATTCAATTAAGCTATTTTGTGGCTTTTTCCCCATCTGTAGTTCTGAACAGGATACAAAGGATTTTGAGGAAAATATCTTGAGGAAAAATTAAGAAATAAAAAGTGTGCCGAAAATGTGGTGTTATAAAGAAAGTTGTAGTTTATGTGGAGAATTGTAAATTATGCAAAATTCTGCATTTTTGCAATTTTATAGGGTCCTAGGTATAAGAATTTTAAAATAGTCGGCCTGCACCAAGCCTAAACAGTACAGCCATGCAACATCTAACTAGTGGTGACAAGTTGGGCTTTATTTGCTTGAGTTCCTTTTCACAGTGGTGTTACTTGAAGGAAATTTCTTAGGTTTAACACTTGAAATATTAACATAAAATACTTTCATTAAATTATGCTTTAATCTTTTTTAAATGTGCAAACACTTTGAGTTTTGTAACCTCACTCACACTTATTGAAAAATTATACATATAATTATATAGTGAAAAAAAATATTGCAAATTAAAATTATTTACTAAAGATATCAAATATTGAATATACTACTTAGCACTATCAATTTAAAAACTAATTTACTTCCCAGCAAACACAGCCCTATCGGGTAAGCGACGAGCCGATACCTTCTTTAACGGTTCAGCGTCGGCATTGGCAAAGTGGTAATTGGAGCGATGTTGGTTCTGCACCGGCAAAACCAACATGGCGCAATCAAAAGAAAATTGGTTTTGGCCTCGCAACGGTCCGATATCAGCTATATTTTAGGGTTAGCCGGGTTAGCAAACGGTGCCGAGAAGCAGTGGCGGATTACTAATTGCGTAAATCCGCCGATTGCGTAATCCGCCACTGCTGCCTCTCCATTTACTGGCGGATTACAATTCTTTCGGGGGGGGCGGTTAATTTGTCGGTGGGGGCAGTTAGTTAGAAGACTGACATATACATCTATTTTATCGAAGTAAAATAAGATTTTGTATATTAATTTCTTTTTTCTCGGAGGGGCGGTCGCCCCCTCCGCCTGCCCCCCATTTAATTCGCTCTTGCCGAGAAGGTACTGTTCCAAAAGGAGAAACCGATATTGGCACAGAAATAATGTTTCTGATCTAAACTGCTTAAAACTGGCAAAACAGCACATGTTAGTGATACTCATTGTAATTATATTTAAAAAAAAAAAATAACTATCATTTACGGCTACTTAAGAAACTACAAAGCTACAATACGTATTCACACACACAACAAAAAATTAGCATTTTTTAAGGTTAATTTATTTATCTTACCCCAACCCTCCTGTGGCGGATACAGAAAAATTGGTTGCCGACCATGGCCAAGTGGATAAGACACTCAACAGGGTTGATGGCGGCAGTGAAGGTCAAGAGTACTGGTCTACCGCACGGCTGTCGATTTAATGGTCTCGAGTTTAGGGCGATTTTCTCCAGATGTAATGTAAATACGCGTTAGAACCTTCTAAAAGTTTCTCCACTCAAGGCATCTCCATTTAGGCAGATAGCCTTCGCGTAGCTTTTCCATAACTACAAAATCATATGAAATCAAATCAGAAAATTGGTGTTGGAGTCACTATTAAAAAAGAAACTTGCTAATTTGGCTGAAATGAAGTGTACATTAAAGCAAAATATCACATTAAAAGAAAATAATTTAATGGGAGGAGCCAATTTAATAAAGAATCTCATTTGATTTAAACAAAATGCACTCTGGTGGCATGCTCACACATGAGTTCAAATTTACTCTGAACGTCTTAAAACGAATGAAGGAAAGAAACGCAAATAAAGTAATACAAATTCCATTTTGTGTATTCTATAACTAATAGAGTGGGGCGGGGGATTTAAAATGCAGTCTACAATTACACTAAACAGTAGTTAAGAGTTGAGGGAAACACAATTTTTATATAATCTAGAAATGAGACAGTTGAATTGATTAAGCTATAGACATTTGAAGTGTAATAAAGTTATTAGTTATATTACTGTATTTCTGATGGCTAATCTGAATTTCAGAATCTTGGAGCAGAAAAAAATAATGCTTTTAAAATATTCAACAGTATTTTCATTTACTATTTTCTTTGACTAATAACAACTTGGAAAATGTTCAATCTTTTACAGAATTTTCCAAATGCTATTAATGAAGTAACAGGATCGTCACTTTTGTAATTGATAATCTGAATCAACTATAAAAAAGAAATTTTTTTGAAAGATAGTCCCTTTTTTTAAGAATTTTTAATACCACAGCATTAGCGTTACAATGGAGCGTTGGGAAGGGAATCTTTTCTAAGAATTGCCCCACCACAACACCCCTATTTTTATCTATGGATTCGCCTGCTGTAGAACGTCTAGTATGTGAAAATATGAATACCCATACACTACTCAGTCCCCTCCCTGGGTTATTGTCTGTCAAGGACCCACCACTTCTAGAGCTGTAAGAAACCGCATGTATTTGTTACTGAGATGCGTATAATCACTCAGACTCGAAGTAACGAATTGCTACTTTACGGCTGATATCGTTACTGCGCGCTTTCGGATCGAGCAGCTTCGAACTTCGAATAGAAGGGGAAAAATGAGTTCCGGTAATCGAGTACTAATATCTTCTGTTATTTGTTACTGGATATCGGATCGCGGTTTGAAGGGGAAAATCACTCTTGGTATTTGAGTAGCAGTAGCAATATGCTCCGCTTTCGTTATTGACTACTAAGGGGGTTGCATTTCCCATGTGCGGAATGGTCTCGTTTGGATGAGGTTTGAAAGATCCGTATGTTTTGTTTTCGTTACTGATTACGCAATATCGGATAGATACCGTATCTGCTGCTCTATTATGATATGGGATTAGACATGGCGTCTGTTTTATACAATGCGCGGATGTACGGTATGTAGTATGTTATGCGTGGCTGCCAGTATCAATTTTTTTTTGGGGGGGAGGGGAGAAAGGGTGTGTTCTTTCAATTGTAGAACAATATCTACAAGAATAGAAGCACGTTAGTGCAGTAAGGGGGTGCTCTTGCTTTCTGATATTTTAGTACCAAATAGTGGTGTAATCAGGATTATTTTTCAGGGTGGTCCCGAAGGATTGATAACTTATTTTTTTTTTATGCTTGAGCTAGAACCGAAATATGAGTAATAAATAACAAGTTATTTAAGTAAGCCTTAAAAAAATATTTTTATAAAGTAAACGAATTCACGCATTTTTATTATTTAAAATATTATTTGAAAAAAAAATAGGCATCTAAACTTAAAACACATTTTTTAAAAGTTATCGTTTCGTTTTAAACAAAAATTTCGAGAGAGAACCGGGATTTCTATGCCCACCCCTGGGTACGCCACTGATATTAAAAAAATTCAAAAAAGTTCAGTATGTTTTTAAAATGTTGACGTCTAAGAGGGAGGGGGGTGACTTGACCCCCCCATCTTGAGCGCTCAGAAGCAACACTAGGCACAAGATTTTCCATTATACCTTTTAAGATGAGAATAAACAGGTTAAACCAGCGTTCAGTATTAAAAAAGGGTAAGGGAGACTATGGAGGGGGGTAGCATGTTTTTGGAAGATTTCTATGGGCACTATCTGAGTTATTCGGATAATTTAACATTGTATAAAACAATACATTTGTATAAAAACATCTATTAATCAGAGAAAATAAGCTCTAAATACAACTCTTACGCTTTGATGTCAAAAAATAATGTATGATATTTTTATTTGTTTTTAAACCAAAAAAAAAATGTAATTGTATGTAGTATTTTAAACATTCGTAATCGTACGTAATGCTATGTACAGTGGCGTAGCCAGTATTTTATTTCAGGAGGGATGCGTGTGTGTTTAAAATTGCTAACTAAGTTTCAGTTGTAAATAAATATCACATTTTAAGCTAAGTAAAGGGTCAGATTTAGGAAAGGAGGGCTGCAGCCCCCCCTCCTCTAGATACGCGCTATAAGACTTGTTTCTCGCGTTCGAACTAGTAACGAAAGTAAGGAGTAACGAATACTTAGTAACCGGTAGTGAGTTTAGAGTAACGAATACATACGGGTATTAATATTTTCGTTACTTTTACAGCACTAACCACTGCTTGAGGGAAGGCAGCAAGAAATCGTTTTCCTATAATTTTGCTGAAAGCGTGTCGTCAAGAGATGTTTTTTTTTCTTCGTTCGTACTGCAAGCAGTAGCAGTAGTTTTATCCAAGAACGTGTGTTGTGTGATAGTGTGATACTGGTCGCGTTTCGAGTAATAGTGGAGTATACTTACAAGTGGATAAAAATAAAAATGAAACTTTAAATTGAAACAACTTAGCCCAGCACTGTTAATTAATTAATTTGCGGGCTTTGTTAAGAACTTTTTGGTTTAGACGCGGGCTGATATTTTTAAGGGGTAAATCAATTCTGTTATAAAGTATAAGCATGTTAAACATTAATATTTTATTTTGTTGTATATTATTCACAGACGTGCCAAGTTTAAGGATTTTGCTCTGGAGTCTGAGGCTTTTTTATCCTATTTTGGGCCTCAGGATGTTTTAATTTTTTCAGAATTTTTAAATTTTTATTCATAAATTAATTCTTTTCCCAATTTTCAGCGTTTATTGTGTTACATTTTTTAGCTATAGATAGTTTCTTGTATGTATTTTTCAGGATCTATATTCTGATTTTTTGTCAAACTTTGAAATTTATTTAAATTATAAAAATCAAGGAATAAAATAGTGCTGTTTATACTGACATTAATCGAATTTAAGAAAAGAAACAAATTATGTCTGCATTCATTATATGTGCATTTTAATCGGTAAATATCTGCATAAAAAATATCAGCCTTTTTGACTTAGAAAAATAGGTTTTTCAATTTTAAAAACTTAGCAGGTCTGTATTCAACGGGGAAAAAAATTGTTGCAAAAAGCTATTTTCTTCTTTAGAAAGAAGCTTATGCGATGAAATATAACAGTACATCAATATGGAAATAGATCTTTACTTGAAGTTTATATTTCTTTTTAATAACAAATAATATACATTTTTTTTTTCGAGGGTGAGAGGAACAGCTCATAAAATAAAAGTTCACTAATAGAAAATAAAATATATACACGAAATAAGTTCTTTTCTCATAATAAACATGGGGTTTATTAATAATTCCATAATTAGTTCTCTACACGCTTAAACCAAACGAGCGAAATTCAATCAGTCGGAGTGGAAAGTGAGGCAGTTTGCAAAAGTGAGCTTCTCCTTTAGGAGCGTTTTTCGATCACAAGAGCGGAGCGGAATATAACAATGAGCGGGGAGGAGAAATTCTTGGAAAAGATACGAAGCGAGGAGAGGATTCTCAGAAAAGGACTACATAAAGAGCCCTTTCGCGGAAAAACCAGTCGGTTTCCAAGGAAACAGATCGCTCCGCAGTGTATCGTTTTTTTCGCTCTTTGGGTTTGAGCGTGTTCAGCAACAATCAACCCATTAAAAATAATGATTATTATTATTATTATTATTATTATTATATGAATTACTTTTCACCACTGGGGCTAATTTTCTTAAAAATACTTAGTTAAACCAAAAAATATTTGTTTGTTTTTAGGAAAATGTCTGATGAAATTAAAAAGAAAAGTTTTTTGTGAAATTAACCCAAGTTATTTGGTGATTCAAGAAATATTGGTTAATTCATCAAATAATTCCCTTAGTTTCAGAAAAAGCTCTTAATTTAATGAAGCATTTTCTTAAAAACAAATTATTTTATTGATTTAGCTAAGTATTTTTAACAAATTAGTCCCAGTGGTGTAAAGGCATTTATTTATTATTAATAATTATTATTACTTTAATGGGTTGTTTACTGCCCTGGAGAACTAATTATAAAACTAATTACGGTATTTTGGAAATCAATAAGGTGCTGGCCGGTTTTCGATATTTTGTCGTTGCCGATACCATACCAAAAACGGTATGGCTTTGGTTCAAAGGTGGCATAGAGCTGAGTCGACACCGTTGTCGTTTTAACCGACACCGATGCAAAACCACCCAGTACTTATGGCTCATAAGCTCGGCGAGTGGACCTAAAAGTGTCGTAAACGGTGTCTCCTGAGCGATGTCGCCCCGGCGTATGCTGTATCGGCCCCAAACTCATCCGATAGGGCTGTGTTTGCTGCGTTAAGTAATCTGTTTTAATTAATATATACATATATAAAACGATAAAATTCTGGCTTTTTAGTGCATGTTTTATTGAGGAAAAAAAATGTACAAATGAACTAATGATCACAGGTATCATCTAAATATAAACGCTCTTCTTTTAATTAGTATAATCTCTGAAATATCTCTAGGCATATAATAGATAGCTATTTAAGCAGTTAGATGTTATCCTTTAAAATATCATAACCCTAATATATATTATGCCAATATTTCTTCTTCTTAATAATAATTTTTAATTAATTAATTTATTTTATTTTATTTTATTTTTTTAAACTTAATTTACTGTATTATCTTATTATTATTATTTTTTTTTTTACTAGCTCTTACTTTTTACTTATTGTTCAACTTTTCTCAATTTTTCTGGCAACGTATAATTTTCCCGCTTCAATTGGCAACAGCTCCATGGTTGCGCCATGTATTCAGGCTTAATGCTTAAGTTTCTACATCTCCATTTTCTCTTCATAATAACATTTTTTCTGGGTATGTCTTTACTATCACTTTTTACTTCATAACAGGATAGCCCCCTGCTAGTTATATATTTAGCTTTCTTTGTGCTAAGTAACTGCATTGAAATCCTGTTATTTCGTTTTTTATCATGGTAGCAAATATTCGGTTCGTGGGGCCTGAAGATTTTAGCCGATGCTTGCTACCCATTGTTTTACTCCATCCAATTCCGTTTTCTTTTTCTGCTTTACCAATGTTTGGATTTCTATCTGCTGCTTGTGTCTGCTTATTCCTATTTTTACTTAAGATTTTGAGTTCATTATTTTGCTCATCAATCATTCCATGGATATTTAGAATTTTATATTTACCAAGATGCTACGAATGGATGCTACGTTGATTCGTAAGTTATGCTTTTTACTATATATATAACATAATAAATCAAAAGCCCGCTAAAATCCCAAACTTCTAGAACTGCTAATAATTAAAGAACGAAGGGAAATTCGTTTGCAAAAACCGCAACTACTACACAGTCCCTAGCAGTTTCGTTCTAAATTTCTGGTCAGTCCCCGTTGTTTGGTCACATTTGCATTTTTGAACCAAAACCTACTGCTGCCCGAATGTCTTACTGATCTGGGGTGGCCAATCATTGCAGAATGCAAGGTCATGTGACACGACCTCTACAGTTTGATCAGTGTGATAAAAAGTTTGAAGCATCAGAGAGACAAGAAGATTGCGTGCCATCTCTTTCTAGAACAACATGTACAGCTGCGGAAAAAAAAGGCCCACTTGTACATTTTTCGGCCGTCGTTCGTCGCACAGCTAAGTTAGAGATACCAATCGTTTACGATTGACGCACACTTTAATTTGCTATGCATAAAAATTGCATAAGGGGCCATCTACATATTAAAATTCGCACCAAATTTTTTTCTCAATAGCAACCCCTAGATTTCACTTCATATTTCAAAAATTTAGCTCATTTTAACCCCGGACACCAATTTTCAATAAATTTGGACAGAAAATGAGTGAGTTATGAGCACCCAAAATCCCCCTCCCCCTATGTTAAAATATTTTTTCATACTTCAATTCATATCTCATATAATATTGGTAGTAAGAAGCTGATTTTTATTCGCACTATTAAAACTAAACGACCCAAACATAATTTAATGTTATGATTTTTAATAAATCATTAATATGAATTATGAATTATTAAATTAATATTCAAAAAATTATGAATAGCGACCTAGCCAAATTTCGATGGAAATAGATGCAGAAATTAATATTACATGGCTGTGCAAAATTTCAAATTTTTACTTTCAGCAGTTTAATTTATATTAAATAAAATGTGTTATTTTCATGAGTTAAGGGACCATATATAAATTTATTGTGAAAATTTTTTGAAAATTGCATAAAATAAATGTAAATTAGATTTATTTTGTGCAAAAACACAGTAAAAGATACCAGTATTAAAAATACAAAATTTTGAAGCAAATAAATTAGAGGTTTTTACAGTTTGTTGGGGATTCTATAAAGCGTGTATTGTTGCGTCCGCTACCATATTCCCCCAAATAAAATATTTTCCAGCTATAGAATTAGATGCAGTAGATGTATGTCTTCTAATACAACGTCCTATTTATGAAAAACTAACATCCTCATCTTTCCAGGTATGAATGTGACCTTTTTTAATATCGGAAACATCAGGTCTTTGGAATTCCCCATACTTTATCAAACATTCAAAATCACGTTTTTCTGTAAAAAAATTTTCAACTAACTATAAATTAAAATACCGCGAAAAGTCTTAAGAATATTGCACATTGCAGGCGATAGTATTAAATGAAGAAAGTGAAATAACAAGCACAGTGATAATATTGGGTCGGCAAAAAAGTAATTGCGTTTTTTACATGAAATTCAAACAAATAAATTTTCAATCATGAAACCATTCTTTAAGTTCGACCATAGCTGAGTCGAGCAATATTCATGCTTGTAGTCAGAAGAGCAGGGAGCAGCCTCTAACTCCTGCCAACATTTCAGCTGTCTAAGAGAAACATCAAGGGAAACACTGAATAACAATTTCAAAATTACAAAGATTTTCAAAATCCTTAGCAGTCATTTTGCATTTTTCCCTTAAATCATGTGTACGAACCAAGGAAGTTATGAACTCACGGGTCATTTGGACCACAGACTAAATATTCTATTCCACCCTTGATATTCTCAGTACAAAAAAATTTTAAGAGAGATGGGAACAATATTTTCCTTGAAAATAATATTAATTTCTTTTAATTCTCGCGAGCGAAATAAATGAAAGGCGAAAAGTTCGGAACCTACAAATAGCGTTTTTCATTTTGCAGAAAGTCCCTTAAAAACGCGCAAAAATGAATTCGCAATATCTCCGGAAATTATCGTAGAAAATTGGTGAAAATTTATATTTAGGGTAATTTGAAGGTTTTCTTTTGTTTAATAAAGTCAAAATATGGGGTTGCCATTGAGAAAAAACGAAGTTGATGCAGAATTAAATATGAAGACGGCCCCTTATGCAAATTAAATTAAAAGTAAATTAAAGTAAGCGTTATTTGCAAACGAATGGTATATATAACTTTGCTATACGACAAACGATGGCGAAATAAAGAGCAAGTGGGCCTTTTTTTCCGCAGCTGTACCAAACTGTCTAATAAAAATGTGTAAACCAGCAAGATCTCCTCTGCTTGGCCCGACTACGAGTTCCAGCACTAGCGGGCGGCCGGGGAAGCCAGAGTCCCGAGCCGCCTCGCCTAGTATCCAAAGCCCAGATTGAGTCTCAGCGGAGCCTCAACAGCCTCGCCTCCTCCGGTACACAACAACCTTCCCGTAGCCGTTTATGGTATAATAATATACATTATGGCATAATAATATAGATATAGCTACAGAGATATGCTATTAAAAATATAGATAAACAATATTATAACATTAAATGTATTTTAACATAAACTATACATGATTTTATGATTTGTTAATAGCTTTACCTTATTTCAAAGACCTTCAGACCAGTTTTTCCAAAAGTACTTTTTCCACTTCATCCTCAAGGGTCACCGACATCTTTTCAGCTTGATTAAGCTGAAAAGATGTCAATGGCCTATGAGGATGAAGTAAAAAAGGCCCTTTAGAAAAAACTGCCAAAAAATCAGAGTGAAATATGGTAAACCTTTAACAAGCAGGGTGTCCACCAATCTCAGGAGGCAAAAATAGTATCATTAGTAGTCTCACCGTCATAAAAAAAGTCGCCTGTTTAGCAGCCATTTTCTTAACTTTAGCTACCAAAATAGTAGCATTTTTGCAAGACTTTGTAGTTAAGAAATAAACTGCATGCGTTATATAACGGAGCATATATTACATTTAAAAAGAAATCCGTTTAAAACACATACATTTAAGAAAAACATAATTAGTTTCAAAATATATTAAAATAATTTAAAATAATGAGCATGAATTGGCAGATTTCAGGATAACTTGAATGTGGATTCAACTGTGCCCTACTGATTAGTTCTAATACTATCGCAATGATAGTTTGGATAGAGCATGGGCTATGGAAAGCAACAAGCATTTGTCATGAAAAAACATTAAAACACTTTTCAACATTTTAAACATTTTTCTAGAGCGTGGCAAATGTCACACTTACAATTTGAGTTCTCATTTTGCTTTGTGATGCACTTTTGTTTATATCATGAGACAATATACTAACTATCTTGTGGGGAGGGGGGCTCTACTTTGCCCTATCATATGGGCTCCCACGACAACAAAAGTGATAGATTTTGGAGAGAAAAAATGTGACCATTAATATTGTACGATTAAAAAAACAGATTAAAATGTTTGATGACTACCCAATCACAACTTTGGAAAGAGCTTGAGTTTAGTTTGAGTTTTGGCACGCCTACATGAGGGGCATCTGCCTATAGGGTGGGGTGGGGGGTGGCCTTGGTCGGAGGACTTTTTAAGGGGTTCTAACTGTAATGCATATTCACGTACAGAGCCATTGCTAAGACTTTGAGGGGGGGGTGTCAATAAACTGCCAAGTAAAACATCGGTTTTTACCAAATTACTTATTTTTTATCAACTATATTACAAACTTTTTACTTTTTCCAGCTAGATTTCAGTAATTTTGCCAAGTGTGCCAGAAACAGAAAGTAAATTATCATTTTTGTTAACATTTTTTCACCAATTTCGCCAACTAGGCATCAAATTTTGCCAAGTTTAATAGAATGTTTCGAGTGTTAGTGTGTGGTGGGGGGGAAAACTCCCCACCCCACCCCCTTTAGCAAGGGTCCTGTTCATGCAAACTTCGAAAAAGAAAGGGGAGATGACAAAATCCAAAATCTGATTTTCAAATTAGTCGCTTGGAGTAAGGTACTAGCAGCCAAAAACTTGAAAATAGTATGAAAATGACGTTTTTTGTTCAAAAGAGTCGCCCAAGTCGCCTTATCTTTAAATTAGTAGCAAAAGTGGCTCTTTTATTCGCCGGTGGACACCCTGATAATTCATAATATGTGTACTTAACAGGAAAAAGGAAATGTGTATAAACTCTTAATAAAACATAACGTGCATACAATAAATATACAATTCTAAACAAAAGAATTTCAAAATTTAGATTTAAATTACAGAAATATGGTGTTTTGTGCTCTGTTTTAGCAAATTGATTTGTATGTAAATCTGTCTACTTTTGGTAAAATATATCTTAATAGAAACTCTGAAAAATTTGCTCGACCTATAGTAGAGGTTGGACAATTTAAAAAAATTAATTTGAAAATGATCTCTGCTACAACTACTGAGACTGGAATTGTTAATAAAATATCTAAAGTCATGTAAATGTTAGGAAAGAAGTAAGTTCAATTGTTTACATTGCTAAAGCTTAGTTTCAACTGGTGATGAGGCGTTTTCTGCAAAAGTTTTGCAAAAAGTATAATTCATGCATTATGCATGAGTTAGTTCTATACCAGTGGATCAAACATTTATGCACTGCGATCCAATTTTAGAGACTAAATTTATAGTGACCTACTCTATCCTCAGTACATTCATTTTATTCATATACTCAGCTTGTCTGTTAATTACTTTTGTTTAGTTGGAAGGAATCGTTTGCATTTATTTATTTTTTTCTTTTCCAAAATAAATAAGAAATCTCTACAAAGCAAGTTGCAGTTTTTTTTTTTTTTTTTTTTTCGCTTACATTCCTTAACAAAAATAGTTTATTTTACAGATGTAATGTTCTATTTGTTGTTTGTGTTAGTTCAGATTATTCTGTCTTAAACAAGCATTCCAGTACATACGAATTCTGCCTTCATGCTCATTATCACCTTACCTTTTATGCTATGCATCGTATGCTAAATTATAGACTATTGTTTGCTGATACTCTAATATTTTTATGTCTTGTTCTCAAATTTTATGAAATATGTCTTATTAGGAATAAAGAAACATCTTACTCATGAAGAAATTGAAAAATTATTGCAAGAGCTTACTACGAATGAGTCTGATGAAAAAAATTATATTTTTACAAACTGCAAATATTTTCCATGTTTAGTCATGGGCTATTATTGATCCACTGTAATGATGATGGGGCAGATTAAATGTTTTCTACTGTTGAGAATACCATGGGAAAAATGGACACAGTGTTTCAAAAATGCATAAACCAATTGGAAAAAAAAAAAAAAATTCCTCAAGAAACAAGATTGTTTGCAAAGGAGAAATTTGTACAGTCTGTGTGTGGCACTTAGCATGCTAAAAAGAGAACTTTTTTAACTATAACTAACTAATCAATTTTTAACAATTTGATGTGTTACTTACTCGTCTCTGGACATCCTCAAAATTTCTCTTAAGCTGAAATGCAAAATGTTCATTGTTTGGCCACTCTAGTTGAATTTGAAGGGGAAATTCACTTGAGTGCAATCGCCTGTCATCTAAATAAACAAATTCTTCATGTAGAAATGAAATAATACAGAATATAAATCTTTAGTAGCGAGTAAAAAATCTGTAAAAACTTTCAAACACCCAGGCACTCACTCTTCATCAGTTACTGGCATGAGCATCAGCAGGATAGGCCAAAAGGGTGGGGACACTTGCCCCCTAACCTGGATATTTTTATGCCATTTAAGCATACAGAAATCCGTTTAACAATACGATAGTAACCATATGTTGATGTAATCTTTGCCACCCCCCCCCGGAAAATATTCTGCTGATGCCCATCGTTACTGGCTATTCTATATCTCTGCTTGAGTAATTTCACCCCTTTCATCAGTGTACGCACACGTCATATATTTAATGATTGATAGCCGTCTGCTGCAAACCCTCTGAAAGGCACAGTTTTTATAATGTCAGATTTTCTACATTTTAAAATATAGGAAAACTGTCTGTTTTATTTAAAAAAAAAAAAAGTGCACAGCAAAGAGCTCAAGATTTCTGCAACAGAGAGTGCCATTAACAAAATGCACGTGTATATTGTTGAAAGGTAGAAAGTTTTACTCAGCCCTTGGTAGGTTTCGTTTGACACTTAATTGTGTATATCTCATAAAATAATTATTTAATTGTCGAAATTTAATTTCTCAACCCTTCACCTCTTCTATTCCCTTCAGATCTCTAAATTTCTTGAAGTTTGATATCTTCGTTAACTTTATTTCTTAGTGATCCAGGGGATCGTAGTAAATACCTTCGCATTTTAGGTTATGATCTACCATTCCCTTTTTTCAGTAATGATTTAGTTCCTCTTTAGTCTGACGCCATTTTGTTCAGTTAATGGCAAAACCATTTAATCATTCACCATCCTCACTTTCAATACCATTTTGTTTCTTCATTATTCATTGAGTTTCTCTTTAGCCTGATGACATTTTATTTCTGTAACAAGACTAATGATGTACTACTAAGAGCAGGCAAAACTGCACTTCAAGAGAAAATACTCTCATATAATTAATAAAACATATTTATTAAGCTTTTACAAGTGTACTTAGATTTAGATCTCGTTGCATGCACATGTCGTACATAAACAAATGTACTACATGAAGTGTTGGTGGAATTGAGTTGTGTATAGAATTCGTTAATATTACGCTTAAGCATAAAGATGAATGTTACGAAATTAAACTATTGGATTAAATAATTTAGATATTACAATACCCCCTTTTTTAAGAAGTTCAAATGCTTAAGTAAATAAACTAAAGTAATGAAGGTTAATAAATTTAAGTTAGGTAAAGTAAATAAATTTAAGTAAAGTAATATATTGTAAATCCAGTCTATATTTGATTTTCTTCTAATCCTTTTTGGACGCGTCTTGGAACATCTACGGCTACAGGAACATTAGGCATATTATTAGGTTCTCCACTACGAAGATCTGCAGGCTGCAGAGTTTCCACGGTAGAAGACTGATCGTGATCATGTGGTTCTGAATCTGAAGTTACAGATATCTTTTGCTGTCTATTTCACTCGGCCATATTTTGCATCCCTTTGCCTTAGTCAGTCTTCCTAGGACCCATTTGTTAGAATGATCTTTATGGGATTTTATCCACACCTCTTGATCACATGACAAACTCTTGTTGCTGGTGTGGGATCTCTCAAAGTACTGTTTTTGCAAATTTTGTTCTTCTCCGCATGCCTTGCAATACACGGATGCAATAACTCCAAGATCGTTCTAATAGGACGACCAAGAAACAGCTCATCTGGAGTTGAGCCTTTTGAAGAGTGAGGCGAGGATCTGTATTTAACCCATTCGTGCCTGGATATTTTTGCGACTTTCTTCGATTTTTGCTAACACCAGCAGTAATTGATAAATTTCTGATGTCAATTTTTTGAACAAGGGATGATTTCATTTAAAATCATTATGTATAAAAATTGAAATGTCAACATCCTACTTGGCCATATTAAAATATTTTGTGGAATTGAGGTTCAATACTCGCGAATAAAGGCTAGGAAAAATAAATAACGTTTTCGACTGATAGCGAAAATGCCGTCCCAAAAAAGGGACGCTAGGCATAAATGGGTTAAACAAAAATCTGTACACCTTGCCAGTCACTGTACTACCATACCTGGAATCTAACTACATCTTGCTAAGTGACCTTTCAAAAGTCTGAATAGTACGTTTCGTTTGTCCATTCGACTGAGGGTGATAAGCTGGAATGAGCGTTTGTAAGATGCCCAAAGATTTTAGGAAAGTTCTAAATTCCTTGGACATGAACTGGGGTCCAGTGCCAGACACGACTTCTAACGGTAAGCCATACGTACTGAATAACTGATTTAACTCAGCTATTGTACTTACTGATGACATGAACGTCCTCTTTGTCACTTCTATCCATTTAGAACAGCTGCCCACTACTATTAAGTAGTTAACCCATTTATGCCTAGCGTCCCTTTTTTGGGACGGCATTTTCGCTATTAGTCGAAAAGGTTATTTATTTTTCCTAGCCTTTATTCATGAGCTTCGAGCCTCAACTCTACAAAATATTTTAACATGACCAAGTAGGATGTTGATATTTAGATTTTTATGCATAATGATTTTAAAAGAAATCATCCCTTGTTCAAGAAGTTGACGTCAGAAATTTATCTATTATTTCTGTTATCAGTAAAAATCGAAGAAAGTCGCAAAAATATCCAGGCACAAATGGGTTAATTCCATCCTTCTGAGCAAAATCCAAGTGAATGCGGTCCCAAGGTGCCTTTGGCCATACCAAAGCCGTCATACTCATGATTGCAGTGGTATAACTGGAGGAGATCTGGCTACAAGCTTCACAATTTGCAGACAAGTTTTCAATGTCTTGGTCTAAGCGTGGCCACAAGAAATGACTTCTAGCCACTGCTTTCATCTTTACGATTCCAGGATGCGTTTCATGCCACACTTTTTTCATGCTTTCTTTATTTTTCGCTTAAAAAGATGGGGTTAGAAGTTTAACATTAAAGAACGGAGTAGAATACCCTTTTTTTTCCGAGTAAAAGATGAATGCGCTCGTAAGATTATTAATATACAACCGCCGGGGACAGAAATTTCACTTCTACGTGACAAAGCATCTGCAGCTTCGTTTAATTCTCCTTTAATATGCTTAATGTCAGTAGTTAACTCTGATACAAACGAAAACTATCTTGCTTGTTTATTTGTATATTTGTCCCGCACCTTAACGAAAAGCTTCAACAATCGGTTTGTGATCTGTAATTATATGACAATTTCGTGCTTCTAACATATGTCTAAAAAATTTTACAGATTCATACATTACCAAAAGCTCACGGTCAAAACTTGAATACTTTGCCTGCGAGGGAGATAAACGTCGAGAAAAAAATCCTAATGGTTTACAGTCAGAACCATCCAGTTCCATCCGTCTTCCCGCCGAGTGTTTTGAAGACATGCATCATTTTGCTTGGTAGAGGATCAACCTGAACACGGAGATGATGAAGAACTCGCTAAGACACGAAGGCTACGGGACACGTAGATGACAGAGTTTGGCTATGGAATCTTTACTCGACGGAAAGGCCTGTCTCCCAAGCAGCAATCGCCGTGAGACGGTCCATACACAGTCCTAAACAGACTGAATGATGTCATCGTACGGTTTCGTAAGTCACCTAACTCGAAACCAAGGATCATCCATTATGATCGGCTAGCCATTTTGACACGGTTGTAATTATTTTAATGAATATTAGACCATGGTCACTATGGCATAATCTTTCCTTCTTTCATCTCCCATTTCTTTCCTGTCTCTCTCTTCTCTTCCTTTTCCCTCAACTCTCTTCTATTCGGCATTTATGTCATGTTTAGTGTACATATTTGTAATGTATTGGTTTTTATTAATGTGTGTTTGTTTATTATGTTTATTAGTTATTAGTGTGTAATTATTTATTATGTTCATTATTTATTTATTAGTGTGTATTTGCTTATTGTGTTTTTTGATTACTTGCTTAAATTATGCTGTTAAGATCTTGTTAAAGGTTATACATTGTAGATATTTGTGTGACCTCCTAACTGGGGATTGTACTGCCCGGGACCTGCAGTCCTTTGGAAGGGGCAATGTCATGAATTTTCGGGGCAATCCGCTGTTCTGGGGTTTAAAATAGCTTAAAATTTGTATTCTACTCTTGTATTACGCAATCATAATCGAGTCTGTTCTAGTATATTCCATGGATGGTTCTCTCTGGAACCTTCTACGGTGTTCATTGTAACCTATAAAATGACAGCTGATTGCTCAGTTCCCTCTCAGTCTTGCTTCTGCTTCCTCCAAGAGCAGATATCCGTGAAGTTTAAGGCTTTGTATTGACGCTATAGGAGGAGCGGTGTTTTCGCTTGTTTATGAAGCTTTGTTTTTAAGTGTTGTGTGTAAATTCTTCATTGCTGAGTCTTGAGGGACTGTTAGTGATATCCCTCGTATATTTCCACTGAATTTTTGCCTGCAGATGAGTTTTATTTTATGAGAGAAATACAGCATTTGTGAAAGCTTCCGTACTAAGTGGACTGTTAAAAGAATATTACTGTCTGATTGTGCTCGTGAATTTTGTACAGCTGATTGTTCGACGAAGTTTTAGAAGCAATAAAGTGCGTGTTCCATACTGACAAGTGGACTCTTTACTAGAACGTTTTACACCTACTGGACTTTAGAACGACGAACCCAGGAAACAAGCAGAGTTTTCTGCAACAATATATGTGTGTGTGTGTGTGTGTGTGTGTGTGTGTGTGTGTGTGTGTGTGTGTGTGTGTGTGTGTGTGTGCGCACGCGCGCATTTAAGTTTTTATTTATTTTTAATTCTTCGTCCGATTTGCCATTTTATGGAGTACAAACTTAAGTTTGTCTGGGGTGTAATTGCCCCTATTGTCCCCTCGCTGCATCCGCCACTGCTAACCCGTCAATAATGAGGGCATCAGTTAGTAAAATTATGTAGAGTGATATCCTTCAATTTATTTTTAAACATTTATTCTTTATTTTTTTTTTTTTGGGGGGGGGGGGGGGTAGTAAAAAAATATATATTTAGAAGTCGAGCTAAAATGCTGCCCGGAACAGGGGCCCGGTTTGTCCAGCCCTAGGGTCTCCCTGAAGTGTAAGTATTGTTAAAACAATATAATATTAATGATTTTGTCTATTTTAACATCAATGTTATGGGAAATTCTACACTAGTGATACATTATGATGTAGAAATTTCAGGATCATACAGCCTTAGTAAGAATGAGTATCCTGTTAACCTGTTTACCACATTGGCTATTAATGTGCATATGTTGTCTGCTTGATTTCCAAGTGGTGAGTGAGTGCCATCAACAATAAAGTTATTTGTTCGTTTTTTTTTTTCCTAAGCAAATAAAGCTGCATTTACTTTAACTCTGCTTGATTAGTTTTTATGTTCATCCTTTTTACTGTGCGAGAGACCAAAAAGAGATTATACTACATACATCCAAACGTTTCCTTAGATCATTTGAACTCATACAACTCTTCATATTAATGTGTACAAAAAAAGTTTCACATTGAAATCTTCTAGAGTTACTGGATATTTTGGATACCATGAATAATTAAAATGAATACTGAAATCATGAATTCAAATAATTTTTAATACTCACATTTTTTTATACAGCATACTTCATGTAGAGAGAACTTTTCATGAGATTCTGTAGAATTGTAACAGTGAAGAACAAGCTGTATCAGTTCTGAGACGCATGTCTTTTCTGACACTAGCAAACTTTTGTACAGAGACTACAATAAAAATAAATGATTTATATTTTGATCTATTAATGTATATTATGTGCAAGTATGGCTGCAATTTTTAAAAAAAATTCTGCAAGTATGATCAGGGCCGTACCCAGAAAAAAAATTCGGGGAGGTTCCAAAAATTTCAGAGGGGACCGAACGGTGAAAAGACTGAATTTTTCACAAAAAGGCTTCATTATTATTTTGTTAACAAAATTATAAATTTGGGAATGGGGACCAGACCCTATGGTCTACCCCCCTGGGTACGGCCTTGAGTATGATAAACAAAATATAAGAAAATATACACTGTACTGTAAATGCAGCAAAATAAAAGTGTGTCATAGAGTGTAATTGTTTCAAAATAAATATTTTTAACCTTTATATTTCAAAGTAAAAAATGTGTGCATTCTTTCCTTCGAAATCAGAAACTATGTAACCCTATAACATACGATAACCATAAATAGCTGTAACCTTTTAACACTGCTAAACTCAGTGAATTTGTTGTGAATATTACATGTCTAGGCAGAACTATTTTATGCTATATGTGGTCCTTTCCCTGTAATAAAAAAAATAAAAGTGCAAAAAGAGAGTACATTTTAAAATTGCGCAGAAGTTTGCTCAAGAAAAAAAGCTTAGTTTAATAAAATTATCAACAAAACAAATAGTCCTGGATGAAAGCTCGCGGGTTTTAAATAGGCAAGTTGGAATTTGATAAACCTGATAGGCTAAAAGTGAAGTAAATCTGATTCGGACAAAAGGAATACTTTATGATCGTGTTTGATTTTTTTTTTTTTTTTTTTTTTTTTTTTTTTAGCCTGCAATATTACTAATATGTATATTTTGTTATTTTAGGATAAAATTATTTAGGGTTCTCAACCCCCTCCCCCCTCAGAAAAATTTAGGAGGAGTTGAACCCCGCTGAATCCTCCAGAATGCTTACGTGAACGAACACGAAGAACGACATTGTTAATGGCATACAACATCATCCAGGAAATGATTCCGGGAGAAGAGAAAATTTACATGTCAATTGATACAATGACTGATGAACAAGAAAGCGTTTATTTCCCTACTGAATTTTTAAATTCACTAAATGTTCCAGGAATGCCATTACACTGCCTTACGTTAAAATTTGGTTCAACAATTATTTTATTACGAAATCTGAATTCGCCGAAATTGTGTAATGGTACGAGACTCTGCATCAAACAGCTACAAAGATAGCCAGGTGCATACAGAGATTATAAGAATATGACATCGAGATACGTCATCAGAAAGGAACATCTCATGGAAATGCAGATGCTTTCTCGACAAGGCCCTGCATAGACGGTTGTCGCTATTGCTCCAGGGCGGAAAAAAATTACCATCTGAAATATCCCGTTGTCCGCCAAGTTACATCATCGGCGCCATCTCAAGATCCCTGGAGTGACGAAAATGTTCGGGTGGACCAATTAGCAGATAGCAACATCAAACCTATGGTGGGACTCCTCAAGACATCGCTAAGTCCCGTCGACTTTGAATTTGAAAAACTCTACTGCAATTATTTAAGGGACTTTTTTAGTTAGCACATATTATACTAATTTTAGGAGGCTTAAAAAAAAAAAAAAAAACCTGGGTGTCAGTATTTTAAAGCCTCTAATTTATGGGAATCATTAAGTTAATTGAGCTGTTTTGATAGATTTAAAAGGTAGCCACATTTTCAATAAATTTAAGTACTGCATGCTGTCTTTCACCAAATAAGTAATTAACAGAATATTGATATCTGCTTTTCGTGTGTTTTGTAAATTTAAGAAGTACATTATGTTATTAATTTAATTTCAGTTATCTCTAACATACACTAAAAGCATATAACTATTTCTGAAAAGGTTGTATTGTATTTTGTTATGATAAACCTACACGAGGAGTATTTCGTATTGCCTATCGAAAGGGGGAGTGCCTTGTGCGGGGGACTTTCTTAGTGCTTCTGAAGCGTATTTACGTTACATCGTGAGAAAAACCGTTCAAAACTCCGAATTTTTAGATAATCAGCCGTCCGGTAGATCAGAACCCTGGACTTTTATACTTTAGTTATCTACAATCTTCAGTATATTATCAACTCGGCTCGGGTGGGCACAACATCTTGTTTTTGATGCCATCTCCGGCCTTTAAATGTCTAATACAAAAGATAGTGCACGAATAAATTTAGATTTATTAATCAAATTTCTATTTGAAAAGTACTGAACAAAATTTTTAATCTGGTATTTAAAGAAACACAAAATAAAAATGAGAAAACCTATGATTTGGAAAAAATATCGGTCTTAAAATTAAAATTCAATAATTACAATAAATTTTATTTATACATGAAGAGTAAAAGAATTATCATTAAAACCAGTTAGTATGTAAAACTACTATTTTTTTCCCCTTTGAATACTAAGTAATAACTATTATTAATTAATTATGTGAGCTTTCTGAAGAGAAAAAAAATTCATTGAAATATTAATTAAATATATATATTGAATTTTTCAAATACAGTCAATAATATTACAAGAATAAAGACTCAATTTTAATTAGAAATAGATGCCAAAATGCTAGAGATCATCAGAATATCACATGAATACTTAAAGAAAAAGTTAGGAAGAAGCTTTGCAAAAAATACTTAAATATTTTTAAATTCAAAGTCATAACTATTTTTTATTATTAATTATCGCAAAATAAATTAAAGAAAAAAATAAGTAAAGTATAGAATAACCTGTTATTATTTTTTAAACTGAAATAAAACAAAAACGACAGTAAAGCAAAGCCCTAAAAAGAGTAGCAGCGGGAATCGAACTCAGGCCAACACGACGAGAAGCAAGTGCGGAAGGTCCTAGCCACTCTAGACACAACCCGAAGGATGTTATTAGTTAATTTGAACTGATCTTGTCACAGATCTACGCGACACATCGAATAGTTACGAGCCAAAAACAAAAAGAAATAGAAATATTATTAAAAGAGTAACTATAAAGCATAAGGGATAAAAACACTCTAAAGGAAGAATGACAGAATTATGATTAATTGTGCATAAAATCATAGAAAAAGAGATTGAGCGCCGGGCTTTTTTTTTTTTTTCTCTTTAGATTTTTTAGGTCAATTGACTGCATCAGTTTTGTCCAGAGCAGATTTACAATAATTTGGAATACTCTTATGAAAATTGATGATTAATTGAACCAAAAAGAAAAGAATTAAGAGCCAATTTATCCTTAAAAAATATCCAGTACATTCTCACTATCGCGACAGCCATATTGGAATGTTTGGGGGACGCGATCAGCCAATTAAAAGCTGGGATTCTTTAAGAACTTAGCGCGCTTAAAGACGGGAAATGAATACCTTTTAAAACGATAAAGACAGGCGATAACGGTCGAAAAACCGGCTTTACGGAGAGTTTTTAGCAGCGGTAAGGGATACGAAAGGCTAGGCAGAGCGGATTAAATTGCTCTCTGGCGATTTGGCGTGCAGTCAGACTCCTTTGGCAAGAGTCGTTTCTCCCGCTGTTATACACTGCATGCTAGGGGTTGCCGACCGCACCGCAGGTTGATCCGCGAAAAACAGTAGAGTTAGAAATTCCATGTTCTTTTCCTAATACTTTTTTATTTTATTTGTTGATTAATTGTTCTAAATATATATTTTAATGCATTTAAAATTGCAGTCTAAAATTACAAATCTAAATTTTTTATTCATATTTAAATGCATGCATTTAAATATGAATAAAAAATTTTAGATTTGAAGGTAATATGTTATGGAAATAAAAAAGAAACAGTGAACAGTTAAAAAGCAATCATCATTTGGCTTTTGTATGAATTTACATACGATTAGAGAAAACCCTTCTTTATTAAATCTTTAGTCCGGGGTTTTAGCAATTAGTAGATATGGATTATAGATGCAGATAAACTCTTCGGGTTTAAACCTATATGTTCCCATGGATGCAGATTGAAGCGAGGACGAAAATTGCATTACTGATTCTTGTAGGATACTGAAAGATTAATATGGGCTAGCAATAATGTGTGTAACAACAAAGAATAATAACCGCTCGTCTTTGTAACGGTAAGAAAGTAAATGTTAAACTTTGTGTAAAGTTCATTTACATATAATCTATATTTATAAAATGCTAAATTCTTTTAATCAAGCACAAACTACTAATTCAATGAAAGAAAAAACTAATTCGTATTCAAGAACGATTTTTTAAGACTTTCTTTGGACCATTTTGTTTCAGTGAAAAATTAATAAGGTAAATAGCTAAAAACTTAAAATTAAATGAGAAAGCAAATTCTAGATAATTTTTTTACTGTTGACTTTGTTTTAAACCGCAAAAGATTTCTTATTTGTTTTAAATACAACTTACTGTAATTCAGTCAAAACATTGTCTATGTATAAAGACAGGAAAAAAAAAAAAAAAAAATGAACGGTGAAATCTGGAAATTTCTTGTATTGTCAATGACATTTTGTCTTTTTTTTTTTTTTTCCAATGGCAAAGGCAAGAAAGAAGTAAAACATTAAGAAAAAATAAAAAGATAACAAGAAAACTGTAAATAACTGCGAGATAAAATTTCATGCTCAAACGTTGAATTTCCCAATTTTCCATTATTGTTATTGCATAAATAAATATGTACTTTTTAAAAACCCACCCCCCTCCCCCTCTAACACCTTACTTCTATTCCACAGCAGTGTATGTAAATATACTGCAACAGAAAAAGAATGTGGAAGCTCTACTGTTTTTCGCGGATCAACTTGCGGTGCGGGCGGCAACCCCTAGCGTGCAGTGTATAACAGCGGGAGAAACGACTCTTGCCAAAGGAGTCTGACTGCACGCCAAATCGCCAGAGAGCAATTTAATCTGCTTTGCCCAGCCTCTCGTGTAAGGGATTTGGGGAAAATAACAACCTAGTCGAAACGCGTCTTTATTCGGGACCACGTGCGACTCATCGCCACTCCTACCAGCTCCTGATCATTTTGGTAACAGCGAAAAGCATAGGGGTGTCTAGTCTATGAGTATATTTCAATGTCTTTGGAACTCACTGTGTGTGTGTGTGTGGGGGGGGGGGTTATGAAGGAGAAAATCGTACAATGGAGGAAGCAGGGCAGTGCTAGACTGTTTTTACGTTTACGGGGGGGGGGGATTGCACTTTTCAGAGAGGGCAAACAAATATATATATACACACACTTTTGTATGTGTTTATTAAAAAATAAATCCTGGCTATTTTGTTACTCTTCATTATAAAGAGTGAATACAAACGCTTGATAAGTGAATGTAGGTAATCGTTTTTATTTTTCTGAAAATAACTTCTTTTTATTTCAGTCTTCACATTTTAGCAAGGATTCATACATTAGGAAGTTTATCAATCATTACATTACATGTAATGATACGTGCACAACAAGGTGAGCGGAAAAAACGCCGCCGGAAAAAACGCCACATGGAAAAAACGCCACCGGAAAAAACGCTACTTTTAATAGTAATCTACTTTTAATAGTTTTATGATGTAACACAATCTTTATATGCTAATCGATGAGGCAAGGAGCGTAGCCAGAAAATTTTTTCGGGGGTGTTGTATGAGATATAATTTTGTAATGATAAACGTAATTTCTTACTGACGACGTAGGAAAGGGGGGGGGGGCTTTGGAACCTAGAATTGGCTTGGGGACCCCGAAATTTTTCGGGGGGTTGTATGAGATATAATTTTGTATTGATAAACTTAATTTCTTACTGACGACGTAGGAAAGGAGGGGGGCTTTGGCGCTCGAGCCCCCCCATACCTTTGTGGGATGATAGAAAATAATCATATATCGGTGTCTTTTTCAGTGTCCAGAATCCATAAAAACATACTAACCCCCCCCCTCCCCCAAACCTACTGAATTGCTACACGCTACTGCGCCCCTATCGGATTGAGGGGAGACCTAGGGTTGAGCTACGGCTTATTATTACTGGTTTTCTTTGTATAAGGGCAAGAGTTTATTCTGATTCATGGTAATTTATCTTGTTAGCTCTTGGATTTTAAATAAGAAATTTTAGAATAAGGAACATTTAAACATTGGTACTCTTATTTTAAAGATGCCTTTTTAAAAACTAAATTATGGTATTAATAAGTCAAAAACAATTTTTAAAAAATCTTCTTTAAATTAAATGTTAGTGTAATTGTAATGTTTTTAAACAAATTTTTAAATGCTGAAAAAAAAAACAGCAACACTTTTTAAAGGAAACTGGTTTAAAATCATTTAAAACTCATTTCTTAAAATGTAAAATATTAGTTATATATAACTGTGATTAAAATTATTAGTTAATTAGTTTTGTTAAAATTAGTTGGAAAAGTTTCAATAATACTTTCTAACTTTTGTAACTTTAGTTTTTAAACATTAATTTGATCAGAAATAGAGCCTTTGCTAAAGAACCTGACTGAGAATCAAAGACGACCTTGTAAGTGAACGCGTCCGTTAAATATGTAGGGCCGTCTATCCTTTTGCCGGGTTGTGAGCATTCAAAGCTGCATTATTTTGTGAAAACATGATCGATTCCGGTTCTTGTACTACAAAACAAACATACAAAATTTGCAAATCAAATTATTAATTTATAAGATTTTTATCTAAATAATTGATTTACTTATTTATTGTATTATTTTCAAGACAAAGTACATATTCATTTAAAGATGGAGAACAATTCTTTGTAGTGTCACCGTATGTCGACACCCGTACTCATTTTTAGGGTATACTGTTTTTTTTTTTTTTTTTTTTTTTTTTTAAGTGTCAAACTCAGAGCCTGACAAAAGCGAGGGCAGACGGTGCAGCTACCTTGGGTCCCCAGTGAAAGGAGAACACAAAATGAAAACGCCCCTGTCCTAAAGTAATGTAATATTTTTCAGGAGAGGCTACTTAAAAGAAAAAAAGTTAAAAGTGATTATTACTAAAATATATTATTAATTATATCAATTATAATCAATCTTTGATTGCTGTTGAATTATTTTCTTCCGAATTCTTTGATAACAAATTTTAAGTGAATAAAATTGAATAATATATTAAATTTTAACACATTTTAAGTACTGATTTGAGCATTCTAAGATTTTGCTTACAGAAATTTAGTGAATTCTTTTTCATACTGCAGCATTTCTTTCCAGAGTTTATATTACTTTGGTAGAATTATTTAGCCTGTCATTTAGATTTTCTGTAGTTAGCACATTTACAGATTCTGCAGAAGGAAAAGAAGTGTTTTATTCAATTTTTATTAGTTATAGAAAATCAATATTCGTAATGTTATCCTTATAAATGACTCACTATAAATAATAATAATAAATAATAACAATAAATAATAATAATAATAATAATGAAAAAAAAAAGTTTTAAACTAGAAAAATTTTTTTAAAATTTGAACTCGTTTAAAAATTTAAATTCTAAATCACATCCAATAAACTATTACCTTTTTAAAAGTTATTTAATGTTTCTTCCTATGAATAAAAATCAGATAGTTATTTGCTGAAAAAAAAAAGGAATACAACTGATACACTTTTTTACAAATAAAATAATTGGTATATTAATAACTTGTACAAATATTTATAAATTGCGTAGTCATTTTATAAATGAATGTTCAATTTATCTACACGAGAATGCTTTTCAAAGATTTATCACTTTTTCACCCATTTTTCTTTTGGGATTTTCGGAGTTTTAACATAGCCATAAGTAGTTGTGACATGATTCCAAAAAAAAACAGAAGAAAAAAGAAAAAAAAAAAAAAGAAAAAAGCCTCTGCGAGATCCTCTACCTCCGCTTTGTTCTTTTTTGACCCCCAGGACATGTATATCTTACCTCTTTGTCTAATGGTCAAAACAGTAGGGGCCGAATGCTATTTTTGGAATTCTCCTTTGACCTTGAATAAGTGTTCTCACTGTTCTGTAAAAACGGAATTTTCGTTTAACCTTGAACAAGTGGTTTTGTTTGACGGATTATTGCAAGTTTGTCGGAGGAGGGGGGTTAGTTTGTCGGTGGGGGCGGTTAGTTAGAAGATTGACATATACATCCAATAGGATCTTTTACATTAATTTCTTTCTTCTCGGGGGGGGGCGGTCGCCCCCTCCGCCCCCCTTTAATCCGCCCCATAGATCCGCCCTTGGTGGCGGTTGAGGAGGGAGGGGGTAATTCTTAAAAAGCACTTCAGTAAGAAAAGTCAAAATTCATTTGATATGCCCCAAAAAAAAAACCATTTAAACATGAAAAAAAATTGAACCCTTATCCCCCACCCCCACCCACACACGCACACCTATGTGTTAATTAAAATCCCTATTTAACAAGGATTTATTTCTTTGAAATCTTAACACTTCAATGTCATCAGCGTACCTTAGTGGCCTAGCCAGGAACTTTTCATTGGGGGGGGGGGGCGTTACGACTACTGCAAATCACATATATGCATATTTGCTGTGATAAGGGAGTGAAGAATATACATTTTGTATGGCAAAAAATTCATCATGAGGGGGTGGTATGACCCCCTATCCCCCCCCCCTTGGCTACGCTACTGGTGTACCTGAATGGTTTTTGGGGTCATAGCCCTAAAGCTTCATTTACTGTTAAGTAATTGGAAATCTATTTTTTTTTTTTTTTTTTTTTTTTTAGCGGAAACCGAAATCTTTTTAGGAAAGTCTATCCCCCTCCCCCCTTCCTTAACGCCTACCAAATTATACACAAATTGAATTATTCAATTAGAAATGTGTCTTCCCCCATTTCTGGAAAACAAAGTACATTAAACCTCATAATTCAACTTCATACCCCCCCCCCTTTTCTGCAAAAGAAAAGAAATTTTTTCAAGTATTTAAATAAATTATTACACAAATATCTTTTTAGGTGGCGTTTTTTCCGGCGGCGTTTTATCTGGCGGCGTTTTTTCCGGCGGCGTTTTTTACTACATTCGCACAACAAACATATGAATGCATATGTGTATATATATTCTCAAAATCAAGGAATAGTTTTTAAAAAAGGTTTTCTTTTTCACTAGAATAAAATTAAAACAGACTCTCGCCGAAGAAGGAAAAGGATACTACAAAAAAATCTCTTTTTTTTTTTTGTGTGTGTGTGTGTGTGTGTGTGTGTGCGCGCGCGGGGAAAATCAGGAAAAAAATACAATTATATATACATACAGGTACCATTATTAGTTTTCTATTCTTTCATGAAAGAATATTCGTCTTAATTTCTACTGATTAATATCCCAGTTTGAATACATTTATATTTAAATTCATAATGCAAAATACTAATAATAACAATTATTTAAACAAAATTCATGAAATAGATGTAAATAGTTTTAAAAGGCTATTTTTACGTTTCCGTGTCAATTTTGGAGGCCAATTTTTTTTTCCCTTGACTTAAAATGTTGCAAACAATGGCAACCTTTGTGCATATTTCATATTACCGTATTATGCATATGTCTGGCTCATTGTAGCACATTTTGGTAATTTTCTCATGGCATCCCCAAAACGGAAAAGTACCTTTGAAATTTAAATATTGTAGATTAAAAACATGTAAAAAATTAAAAAAATACACATTACATTCTGACAAATTTAAATTTGCATTTATTCATAAATTATAAAACGCCTTCTAGGTCTCGGACAGAACAGAAAGCATCTCCAAAAACTTGCCCCCCTTAACATATCTTTAAAAAATTAATAAAGAACCTAATAGTGATTTATAGGCAGTAGTGCAATCATCAAAAGTAAAATATAGCTTGATGACAACAGTAAACTGAAAGAACTTAAAATGTATAGATTCTCGTGTGCAGATTTGACATAATCAAGTTATCCGGATTCGAATAAAAATATTCACAAAAAAATATATCTGAATGTTAATGACTTTTTAAATAATTTATATTAAAAAGTTATACTTAATATATGTTGATAAAAAATTAAAGAGACTTTTTACATTTAGAATTATTAAAATTAGTAACTATATACAATTAAAATGTAAGTTTACCGTACGCAGTAAACAAACTTGATCAGTTTCCAAATGTTAGAAATATTTCTGTTGAAGATTGTAAACTAGTACTATATTAAAACAGCTTCATAAAATAACATTTAAATAAATGTAAAATAATTTACAAAAATATTTACGATAAAAATCCCACTAATAATACACAATGCATTACCTTTAGTTTATACAATTCTGCAAGCAAAGTAACAATATTCTCTTAGAAATGGAAATAAAAAATATCTATTTAGATACTAAACATTTTATCATACATCGTTAATTTTTTTATTCCTAGAATTAAATATTTATTGATTATAATAGTAGTTATACATAAAATAACGGTTTTTTAACATAATATTTTGATAAACTTTTATGTTGTACTAAATATATTCAATGTTTCCTTTCATTTATATACATGAAAATAGAAAAAAAAAAAAATGTTTCACGAAAAACTTCATTGACGCATTGTCGAACCAAGACCTTCAATTACAATATAAGAGATAAAAAAAATTTGAAGATTTCGTAATTGTTTATTTTTTAATTTCGTGCTTAGGGGAGACTGGGGGCTAATGGGACAAAACAGTTTGTGTACAAAATAAAATATTTCTATGAAAACTTTATATACCATAGAATGGGTACAGTAGTAATGCAGCTTTGACAACAAGAGGTCAACCATTGCAGTTAACCCATTAAACGCCGCTATGAGAATCAGATAGAAATTTTTAAATGTATATACATTTTTTACATACATTGCATGCCTCTATTATAGAACAGTTGATTTTTTTTTTTAACTCAAAGCATTTAGGAAATATAACATGTTCCCGTAGCGGGAGCTTTGGGGTGTTATGGGGATAAATGTCTTTCTCCATTTTGGATACAGCAATTCCTTTTTTTACGCAGATGCTGCTCAAAACTGTATATATAAAGTAATTATTTTTGCTGTTGATACTATAATGTACGAAATAACCAGCCTGCGAAGTGCCAAATATTTCTTTATTGTTGAACGGTAGCAAAATCAATCTGGAAATGCTATGACTTATGACTTGGAAGGGAGGCCCAAAAAGGGCCAGGCACCGCGATCATGGGTCTATTGTATCAACCCCAAGCAATATGGAAATGGCACTAGGAAAAGAGACCAGTAGCAGATGCGAACATCAGAATAGACCTAACAGACATTTTGTGAAGCTCCCAGGGCCCAATGACATGGCGCCCAAGATGCTCAAACCTAGGGCCCGATTCAAACGAAACGCGATCGGTCGTCTCCAAAACGATCGTTTTCTCTCTGGAAGTTCGATCGCTTTTACAAGCGATCGCAAAAGTGTATTCAAAGTGAAACAAAATAGGCGATCGAACTTACAGGTTTGCTAGATCGAAACTTTATCGCCACAGAGTGAAAACGCAACTTCCGGTGACGTAAAAAGTCTCTGTTAACCAATAAAAAATCCCATCTTTCTCTGGAAAAAACTTTTAACTTAATGGCGACGACTAACTGTTTATTTATTTATGTTTGAGCTGCAACGGACAACAGGCTGTGTCTTAATTTTTTTCCCCAACAGTATTGTAGGTTAATGTTTTAAAATTTTAACTGGTTTAGGTTAATATTTGTTGTATGTTTATAATCATGGAAATACATTTTTAATTTATGAAGATTTTTTTAGAAAATTATTAATAATAGTATTGTTCGTCATAATTATCATGTCGAATTGCTCGAATTATCGAATAATAATTGTTCTCTAGTTTGCCTACTACATTTTTTTTTTCTGTAGCAGAGAAGCTTTTTTAATTATAATGGAGGGGTAGAATTACTATATATTTTATGTTCTGATATATAATTAACAATCAAAGACATCCTTAATATAATGGTATGAATATTTGTATTTGTTTAGGAGGGTTGCTAGGATGCTTATTTTAGCGAGAAATTATTCGTTATTCATGTATTTTTTCGCGCTGTTTCAAACATCAGATTTTCGGAGCAATAAACGATTTAAAATAAGGACTATAGATGGCGCCTGCATCGTAATGTCTGCTAGAGTGGAACTCAAAGGCCGACAGAAAATAAACTGCTGTTAAAATAAAATTCTGTTCTGCGAGAAAATTCAGCTTTCCGCAGGCCTAAATCTTTTGCAGAATTCCCTGTCTGATAATTTTAAATAACGAGTCTTCGTTGTTGTTGTAATCTTCTTATCAACCATCCGCCGATCGATCCGCCATGTTCTCGAAAACGATCGCTTTTGAAAACGCGATAGCAAAACACCGATCGCAGTGTCACGTGATCCAAAAGCGATAGACAGGTTTCACTTGAATAGGAAACATAGGAATCAGTCGAAAATTTCCGCGATCGCAACGGAAAACGATAGAACACTGTTTCGTTTGAATCGGGCCCCTATACTCAGAGAAGTACCCACACTCACAGAGGATGCGTAAAGCAGTTTCCTCCTTAAGAAGACAACCCCGACAAGTGGGATCATCGACAACCTTCATTATGTTAAGATGCCTTTTAAGTCAACAGTGCCCAGTTAACAGGCCAATAGCCCTACGGAGACTGGACCTGTTGAGACACAGATGTTCTTTGCATCTAACAAAAGGAAAGCCAAGATTGATATCTTTGGCCTGCCTCTGGCCATTACACTTAAGCCAGCTGGAATACTGAAGCTTGCTAAAGTGGCTAAACACAGTATCCCTGTAACATTTACTCGAGATACCGAGAACCGGCTCAGGTCAGTGCCGGATTAACAATATAGCAGAAGTAGCAAATGCTACGGGCCCTGCGCTTTTGGGGGCTCCGCGTTTGTAGTTTGAAAAATTTTGTCCTCCCCCCTAAGATATAGCTTTTTTTAGGCAAAAGATAAATATCACAATTCTTTCTTTCTTTCTGTTTATTTTTATAAGACAATTTTTTAAGTTCTATTATGGAACTGTAAATCAATTGTAGATAACTCATTTGAAAAAAATATATAAATTTAGTGTGGCTGTCGCATGCGTGCATTATTTAGTCAACTGATTACCTAGACTAAACTGAATGAGTATTCTAAAGGCAGCAACAGGAGACACAGAGAGTATTTTTAACACACAGAGGACCAAAAAATGCAGTACCCAGAAAAAAAAAATCAGAGAGGGTCTAAACGGCGGGAGAGGCAGAATTAAAAAAAAAAAAAGACAAAACACAAACGCTTCGTCATTAGTACTACAGCGCTATTAAAATCGAGCAGGTTTTTATCTTTTTAAGGAGCAGGTTTTTATCTTGAGAAAAATCGCAACTCGGAGGAGGGGGTATCCAGACCCTTATTATATAGGACTACCTTCCTATGTATGGCCTTTAAAAAATGCATTCTTTACCAATAATGTTACAAGTTTGTCTTTATTTGTTTAATGAATCCAGAAATAAACAAACATAGAAAGAAAACTAAAGGCCAAAATGAAAGAATAGAGTCGGGCGGGTTCAAGGACGTATTAATGGCAAGGGGTCGGAGGGGGCGAAAGCTAGAGAAAAATGAAATTAATGTAAGCAATTCGATTTTACTTCCATAAAATGGATGTGTATATGAATCTTCCACTTAACCGCCTCCACCCATAAAATTGCATTAATGCGTCAGTATTATTCATTAGGCTGAGTAGCCTATCGGCCTCGATCATTTCAGGAGCTTTGCAGTAACAAATCGAATTAATTTTTTAATGAAGTTGTAATAAAACTTTTCATAATTACTCAATATACAGGAACTATTTGTGGCTGTTGATTTTCTCTGGAAAGCGAGTTGAGCTTCTGCATGTCGACGAGAGCTGAGGTCCATAGGAATGTAGGAAAAAGCGCGACCCATAAGAAAGACATTCGCCTCTAAACAATAATTTTTATTTGAATATTGGGTATAAATAGGGATGGACGCGAGACCACGAGACGAGACGAGACTTCTCGCGGTCTCGCACTTTGACGAGACGAGACCGCGAGACGAGACCTCCAGGTACGAGACGAGACCACGAGGCGAGACCACGGGTCAGGTATCGCACGAGACCGCGAGACCAGTCTCGTGGTCTCGCGTTAAAATAGGCAAAGATGGTCAGGCGCGTAGCCAGGAAAATTTTTCGGGGGGGGATATGAACTTATATGTGCATAAATAGACGGAATTTCATCACTAATCCAAAAATTTCGGGGGGGGGATATATACCGATATCCCCCCCCCCTGAAGATGGTTATGGTCGGTATTTTAAAATCTTTCTAAAAGCGGCAAGACCGTATTTTGCAAAAATCTTCGCCCCACAGCAATTAGCAGAGATTAACAATTAGCTTACAGCATGAAGTGTACAGAAAATTACTTTTGTAGTATTTTCATATTTTCAAATATTCGTGAAGTTATATGTTTACATGATTAGTCAGAAACAAAATGGTATGGCTATGGGTGTGGGCAGTGGCTTATAACAGAGGTCTGAAGGTCTGAGCGCCCCCTCCCTCCGCGGAATATTTTTTGGGGGTTCCCCTCCAATCTTTTATGAAATGGTCAAGTTTATAGTTTTCATACATACCCCTCGCATCCAGAATATAAGATAATTTAAAAATGATTACCGTAAAGATTAAAAAATAAAAATTTTAAATTAATGTTACTTTTTTAAGCTAAAATTTACTAAAAATATACAAAAGTAAAAATGTATTTTTACACAAATCAAGTGTTTGTTTGATTGTTGAACGCGCTTTTATTTGGAATACTACTACTTTTCATGAACACTAATAGTTTTATTGAAGATTGCATTGTGAATGATTAATGAAAATGAAGGAAGAAGAAAAAAAAGATAACCCTGTATACTTTCAGGAGTTTTCACAGGGGTGTAGTGGGGACGGAACGATGTTCCGGTACTTTTTTGTGAGCCGGAACGGCGTTCCGGAACCCAAATAAGATAAGATTATTATTTTGTTGTGGTGAATGTTAAAAAGAAAAAGAAATTCTTATATATCCTGATCACACTAGCAATATTCCTGTCCCAATTCTATGAATACCTTTATAGTTGAAATTATTCCAATGAACTGATAACTGGGTCCAGTCTATTAGAAATTCAATCCCCTGCATTTTCTGTTCAGAAGAAAATAAACATCACCATCACGATGCAAATAATAAAGTACATAGAATCATTAGACTCTCAGAATCACTGTCGATAACAAAACGAACACAGATGTTAAACGCGGTGGTACTATTGCAGGCAATGAAATTTGTGACAACCCACTTGACCAGTCAGTGGCGGATCCAGGGTAGGGACTAAGAAGCTTCAGCTTCCCCAAGGATAGTTATAGGGTAACATTCTGCTTTATTATACACCTCGGATAGGTAAAATGAACTTTTTAAAATTAATTATCCTATCCCAAAAAATCTTACATCGCTTTAGACTAAAATTTTACTTAACTGTACACTCTGTTTGGGTGAATAAAGATTTTTTCAAAATTATCCATAGTCTCTTATATATTTATTACTGACTTAAAAAAAGCAGGGTTTTATTATTAGTTGTCATAAATAGGTCCCCCCCCCCCCACGTGGAGTCAGGCGTTCCGGGAAAAACATTTTTAGCACTACAACACTGTTTTCAACCCATAGACCCAGATATATCTATAACAGGTCTATTCTTTCTACAGTGTTAAAATATAAAGTTTTTCAACTGTCATAATTTACTAGTTCCATAAAAACTGAAATCTGAAAGCATTTCATTCGAATTAATCGAAAGTCTCCAAAGCGTCACAAGTTCCTCGAGGGGGGGGGGGATGTGCCCACCTAGACGCTTGGCAAACACCCATTGTACAGGTTTGATTTAAACACAATCAATGGTTTTAGTATTCTTCTTATCATTTGAAGTTTCTAGTTTTGCTAGTTTGGAAGTCTTCTCAAAAGTCGACTCTCAAAAAACACTTTGTAAAAAATACATTTTATCAACATTAAGACAAAATAAATAAATAAATAAATGAAGACATTTATAAAACCAATGTATCCCTCTACTCCCTGTGTTACAGCCCTTGTCCTAAGAAAACAAACAAATTAAACTACAAACTACTTCTTTATTTTATTATTTTCAAGAAGAAATGTACGTTTTATGCAAAAGCACGTTTCATGCAAGGAGAAACCCCTCTTTTTTTTCTTCACTTTGACCTCTTATCTCTTCGCGGATCCTTTCGTCTTTGAACAAAAAAAATCCTCATTGTTGCCGGAAGACTGTTGACCAGGGGATTCTGGTTTATTCGTCTTTCCTCGAAAATGGGGGAAAGCATACAGGGTGCCAATTTACACATCTGGTCAGTAAAAGTAGCGGTCGTTAAGAAAGTGCGAAGCTGCTATTTTCTGATCAATCCTTTCTAACTCATATGCGGTTTCCCGATCTAACAGAGGTCAATGAAGTCGTTACCGGGCTATTTGAAGGTCGTTAAAAAGCCATTAAATTGTCCCCTCTCCTCGTTGTCAACTGTAAGGGTCAGTGGAGAGATATTTTTTCCGGTTTTTCTGTTTGAAGACACTCTACAGTTGGCATTTTGTTAGTCCGCATTGCATGATTTTTGTCTTTTTACGATTAACGAAATAATGCATTGTCCTCTAAATCAAAAGAATATAGAGTTCTAAATTAGTGTATTGCTTCATTAGTATTAGCTTTTCATGTTCAATAAATAAACAAATTAACACAGCGCACACCAGAAACTAAATTACATAGAAGTTTTTAAAAGTTAATAAACAATTAATGCATGATATTTACTTCTACAAAGGAAGTTTTTAGACGAATTGCTGTCAAAAGTCCAGTTTTAAAAATTAATCTTAGAGTTACTAGTGCTATTATCTGAAATTTTGTGGTTATTTTTTTTTATTAATTGGAAGAAAGAATATTTAAAAATAAATTTTAAATTGAATATTTATATGCTTATTACAAAATTCTGATTAGTTGTAAATATTATCCTAAAAGGTTGTTTATAATATGTGTATATGCTGTAAAAAAATAAGAAATACACTCACAGCTATAAACAGCAATATAAATGTTACATTAAAAAAAAAAATGTGCCGGGCGGTCATTATTGAAGAATCATCAAATCTGAAAGATGGCCAGTATGACCAACATTCATATTCAAATTTGAGAATCTCTTTCAACTTTTCAACTGTTCTCTCCTATCGGAAAAAAAAACCCCGCATAAGTGAAAATTTCCTTTTTGCGTCCAGCAGGCACCTTTTTAGGTGGAAAAATCCAATAAAATCGTCTGTGTGAATTAATGATAGACAGTAATGTATTCAATATAAAATATCATAATGTTCTATTTTCGACCAAATCATGTTTTGTTTTTTTTTAAATAAGGCGAATATTTAAATACTGTTAAATCATTTTAACTTGTTACTGGCTGCTGTCATTTTATAGTTTTTGAACTGAATGATTATCGTTTATGAGACTCATTCGTAGTCAAAGAAGTATTTCCAAAAATATGCATTCTATTCTATGATTTTCTTAACATATCTATTAGTTGTATTTCCTATCTCACTTTGAAAAAAAATTTTTTTTCTCTCACATAACAGACATTATTCAGAATGAAATGTGCGTATGTAAAATATAATGCATAAATGCAAGTCCACCAAAAAAATGTAAAATACACTATTACTTGTGTTTTAATTTTTTTTCGTAGACTTGCATTTATGTATTAATAGCGTGCTAATTAAATATATTTATAATTAAAAAATTAAATTTTATGCGTATTATAACGTTTAAAACGAAACATAAATCTAAAATGAGTTAACAAATCACGAATGTCTATTTTATACGCAGACATTATACATCGCTTTATTTTTGTAAGAAATGTGATTTAGATAACTTTTCTTGGATTAATTAGTTTGTATTTTTTCTAATAATTAGAATTGTTTTTGATTAATTATTATATTTGAAAAGTATGTTTAAAGACTTTGTTGCTTCTCTGAAAAGAAGTATTAGTTTTACTTTCTGCAGAATGTTTATCAAACTTTTTATTTCATAAAATATTACTGAAGAGTAGTTAAAAAAACCTTTTTAATATTGATGATACATAAAATCAAATTAACTCGTAACATAAAATCAAATTCTTCTATATTAATAAAGCAATGTGTAAACTGTTAGTTTGTTTGAATGTGTCTCGCGGTGATCGTAGACCTACCAAATTTTGTACGGAAATTTTCCATGACAGTTCCCGACACACCTCGAAGCAATTTTTTCAAAATTCGAATTATTTTAGGAGATATCGATAAAAAACGTATCGCAAAAGGCTAATTTTTGCTTACCGCCATTTCGTAATTGTAACCCCACAGTGGGAAAAGCGCCATTTAAGTTGCCACATTCGGCAAGTTTATTAAATGATTCAGACTCTTGAAGTAAAATAAAAGAATAACGATTTTTTTTTTTTTTTTTTTTTTTTTTTTTTTGTCTAGATTATTTGTAAGGCTGTTTTTAAATTAAAATATCGTGTGCATAAGAAATCACAGCAGGAATTAAATGTTTTATACTCAAAAGAAAAATATTATTTAGAAATTTTCTGAGACTAAAATGTGCGACTTTTTAATTTGGCGAAATATTAAACGGTTTTGTGCGATTTTGAGGAGATTATTCTAATGCTTGGCGCAATTTATCGTAATTTATCGTCTGCTGAATACACCTGAGAATAAGGTTTTGAAATTTTCATTCAGTTGGAATTGTGCATTTTTCTGTGCAGCTTTTCTCCATCTACTAATGACTATGTCATTTTATCTCTCACCCCCTTTATTGAAAATTGTATGAAAAACGTGTCCCAAAAATGCGACATAAAAGTATGCCACATAATTTTACATATATTTAAATACTATTAGTTCACAACAGCTTTAATCTATTGTTACAATATTTCGTAAGCTACAGAATATGCTTCACATGTATTTTTTACATATATTTAAATACTATTAGTTCACAACAGCTTTAATCTATTGTTACAATATTTCGTAAGCTGTAGAATAGGCATCACCTGTTTTTTCTATAAATAGGTTACAATAATATGAAATAAGTAACTCAAAATGTGTTACACAAAGTAGACAATTTTCAGATAGTAAGTTCGCTTAGACAACAGGAGTTTAGAATGAGTGATTATTCGTTTTTCCAAAACAGAATAACTAATATCTTGAAAATGAAAAATAATTAAAATGCAGATTATTTTAAAGCCGATTCGGTCCAGCTGGATTATTTGCTACCAGTAGAAATATTTGGCGGCGTTAACTATGCCATTATAGCAGTTATAGTACACTTTGGGTATTTGCTAGCGCGACGAGATGGTATAATTCGTGGTGCTAAGTACGTCAATCTGCAAACGATTATGTAAATGAAAATATGAATAACGGTTTTCCGGTAACCTTGAATGAAGAGTAATTATAGGTTGTGAGCATGCTGTGTAAATCGCCAAATAATGAAAAGTCGCCATGGATGGTAAGCTATCCTATCTGTTCCGTAGCTTTAATAACTTTACATGTACGCAAGTCGCTAAATAATGTAAAATCGCCATGGGTGGCAAATTTGCAAGGTGTCCAATAGGTTTTACATTATTAAAAATACAGCTGAAACATATGTTCTGATTTTATTACGCTTTAGATCCTAATTAATATAACTTTTGAATGGCAACATTAAATATCATTGTGTTTCTGAGGAGTGCAAATAATTTTTCCAGCGATTATAATCCGCACTCCAGGTGGAGTATAGCTCAGGACCCGTACAACACGGATTCCCATAACAAAATATCTTCCGTGTTATGAGGGCGAGGGGGTTCTACTGTAGTGTGAAGTTTAAATTTTTATGTACCAATGAACATGCAATAACCAAGCAATGTGTAGCTCAGAAACATTCTATCTGATCCAATCGTCGGGTTTTGTCTGTTGAAATTATGTCTTTTTTACAAATAAGCCTTATTAGGGGCCGAATGCCTCATACGAAAAGCGAGGGTAGCGAGTCTGGGGGGCCTTGGCCCCTAGTTATGCTGAATTTTTCATAATCTGAATGACGCTTCTCTCCCTCCCAATAGTTCAATTTGTTTGTATTCTTTGGACAAAGTCCAAAACTAGTCATTCAGTAACAAATTATAGCAGTTTCGAAAATTTCAAATACCATCTCTCACCTAACAGGCAATCCTAAAAAAAAGAATCTAAGATTCCAAAGATTTAACATGCACGTTTCTGTAATATGTTATCACATTCAGTCTGATTTGTAATCAGCTGTGGATCGTTATTACTGGTTTTCTTTTTATAAGTGCAAGAAATTATTCTGATTCGTGATAATTTATCTTGTTAACTCTTTGGTTTTAAATAATTCTTAGAATGAATGATTTATAAGTACATATATTTACATATAAATATTTTTATTTTTGAAAGTATTTAATTTAAATATTACTTCTCTTATTTTTGACATGCTTTATTTTCAGAATTAAATTATGGTATTAATAAGTCAATTAAAAAAAAACTTTCTTAAAAAACTTTTTATATCAAATGTTAGTATAAGTGTAATGTTTTTAAACAAATTTTCATTTCTAAATGCTAAAAAACCCTTTTTAAAGAAACTGGCTAAAAATTATTTAAAACTACTTTCTTAAAATGTAAAATATCGGCTATATATAACTGTAATTAAAATTAATTTTTAATTAGTTTTGTTGGAATAGTTTTAATAATTATATTTTTACCATTATTAGTATTGCAAAGCTTTTTCCCTTTCACCAACTTTGATTAAATATGCGCACCGGAGAAAAAGCGCATGATTTGAATGGGTTTATTTTTTTAGTTGAGGTGGGGGGCGTGAAATGAAAAATGTGAGAAACAAGTGGGCGTCCAAAAGTGTGTAAACAGAGGTACATTAATGTATTTTGTATTTATCTCTATTGAAAATTGCTATTCAGATAACTTTTCCAATAGCCCCATGGCCGTCCGAAACGCCTCATTACCCTTTAGCTGATAAAGTTTTGTTCTTTTTATACAAAGAAAAGAAATTACTCTTTCGGATGCCCACTCCTTTCTTACATTTTTTATTTCAAGCGCCAACCCCCAACCAACCAACCCACCCACACTTATTCAAAAAAATAAACCCCTTCAATATTGTGCGTTTTTTCCCGCTCACCGAAATGAATAGAACCCACCATGGCCGAGTGATTGACACTGAACATAATAGATAGCTTTAGTGTGTCAGTCCAGGGTTCTGGTCTACCGCGCGACTGTCAGTCTAACAATCTAGTTTCGGGCTGTTTTCTCATGTAACGCGAGTACCGTTAGATTCCCGTGGCTGCGAATCTAATCGTCTGGAGTTTTGGACGACTTTCTCCAGATGCAATTTCTCCATGTATTACGTTGATAAGTATCACATGGGGAAATTAAGCATCTTTACAAGATAATTCATTCAATTTTCATCATATGAAATTAACTTTAATCTTACAGCTTAAAACGTCATGCAACTATTGAACAGTTTTTAAAAAAATTAATTGCACTAGCGACTCGGAAAAATTTAGAATGTCTCTTTACAACTTGTACTGTGAGCTGTTACAATAAACCTACACTACTGGCCAAAAGTATTGAAGTTTGATAAATCTAATCATCTTTTCAAGAATAAGCCCAGAAAGAATGGACATGAAATTTGCCATATTTAAATATTTTTGATTATTAGTATACTTGGAAACAATACATCTGAAAATCACCGAAAAACAAAATTAGAGCTTCAGGAACCAATAATTTAAGATGGCACCGTGAAACACCGAAAGAAGTGTTGTAAAACATTGTGGATTCCATATCTAAAAGAGTGGTTGTTGTGATCAAAGTCAAGGCTGCTCAGCAACATAATAAATGATCTTTAGTTCAATTATTATCCACTTGATTATTATCCTCTTTTTGCAGAATAACTTGAAATTAATTCTTTATTCCGACGATCCAAAATGGATTATGATTTCTGTAATAATGTATGTATTTTTTATTCTACTTTTTAATAAATTAAATAATTATTTTTGTTCTTTAACTTAATGCTATCTTGCCTTTGAAGTAATTAATCTGATATGTTGACATTAAAAAATATCAATTATATTGATTTTTCTTTTTGACGAGGGAGAGGGGGCTTAATCTTAAAAAGAGTTAGATTTCTGTAACTTGGAATACTTTTGGCCATTATTGTATAAGAATTACAGAAGAGAATACTCAGGAAAAATGCTAAACGTACAGAATTTCGCAATATTTCGAAGAGCGGTTAAATTATCAGCCCATTTTTGAAGACGATTTGTTTGCTTATGAATTTTTTTTTCTGCCAGTTGCATTGCATGTGACATAGCGCTTTACTGTTTGTGCCAGTCCATAGTGCATCGGGTGAAGAAGCATTATTATTATTACTACTTTTATTATTTTCGGCCCTTTAACATCACTGGTTAATTTTTAAAGCTGTTCAAAAGTCCTGTGACGGCGATTACTATTCAGGTAGAACAGCTTTAAAAAATAAAGAAATTCAAAGAGCACATACTAAATTATCAGTATTAGAAATTTGAAAAAAATTCTGTAACTTAATATGCAACTGATTCATAAAAAATTAAATTACTATTTTTCGATAAAAGGGGGAAAAACATACGCAAAAATAGTTTGTTTTAAAATATCGGTTTTCGTTCATACTTGTCTTTAGGAAAGTATCTATCGAGCAAGTGAAGTCTGTCTCAGAAAATACAGTTATCTTTCTAGAGTTCGATATTCTGTTAGATTTTTGAAGTACAGGTATTTCTTTGCACAATAGAGCGTCCAGGCAAGCACATCTGGCTGATTATAGCTGGGCTGTTTTCTGGGAAAATCCATGGGAGGGAGGAGAAGCGCTAATTGATCGTCTCTGGTGGAGATTTTTCGGAAGACTGGATACAACGATGCAATTTTCAACCGATCCCTCGCCCCCCGTGGATACAGAAAGAGGGCGATCGGGAAAGATGGGGGTAGACATTTTTTTCGAGGAAAATCCAGTACACGGGGATGGTTTGTATTCGAGACCACCTACTAGGTATTATTATACTATCATCCGTACTTGAGTCATAAATAAACGTTCTGGGTGCTGACTCGTAATTCAAAGAAATTCGGGGAGAGCTGAATATGTTTTTTTTTTTTTTCTTTTCTTTTCTTCTTGCTCATTCTTCTCTTGGTAGAGATCCGTTGTACTTGTCTTTTGTACTGTACTGTGCTGTTATACTGTACTTTTGCAATTTCCTATATTGTTGAATGATAATTATGATTTTTTGAAATAAAAATGCGTCACTATAACCGAGGTCACCAGTATTTGTAGGGTACCAGAAACTAAAATTCTGGGTTCGTTACTGACCGAAACGGTCGTTCTGTAACTATCAATAAAGTGACCTTTTTTCTAAACCGAAAATCAGGACACTTCTAAATCGCAGAGTCGGGAGGGCTAAAAATCAATCCCCCCCCCCATCCCCAAGGTTTTTATTTTCGACGCATAATTTGATTTTCTACTTTTATGAGAAAAATGAGTTGAAAAATATAGCGAATATATACAAATAAAATAAGCCTAGTATATAAACTTAGGTTTTAAATGATTTTATTGTTAATTTTTGGATAACTTTACAAATAGTTTGCTTTCTGACTATAACTATAGAATCACCATTCATTATGATTATAGGTATGTATTAATAGATATTATAAAACAGTCATTTTCATCAATAAAAAAAAACGGTATTAAATACAAGTTAAAAAAAAAAACTTTGTAAATAACACAACCATTTTCATGTAAATTTATTCCCAATGTATTTTACATTTATTTATTTATCTTTCATAAAGCAGAACTTTGGCAGGACAGGAATGGAAAAGCGGGACATTTTTGGGTTCTGTGGGGACAGCAGGACAGATAGGTAAAACTCAGGACGTCTGGTCACTTTAACTACCAAGTACCTTTTTTATGCGTGTTATTTTACAAAGTTTTAATCATTTCATCTTTTAAACTGCAGTTGAGTGTTGTCCATCGATTTAGCTCTCTATTTAGATTAGTAAAAAAACATATTTTAAACACGAATTTTGTAAATGTGCTTCTCTATATTCTGAAACTCTGTCTAATGTGTGCAAAATAATAATGCTAAAATTTTTTTACTTTTTTAATTTGTTTCAGAACAGTTATTGATTAGCATATCAATAGATTATTTTCATTTAAAGGGTGGGGGGGGGGGCTCAGTGTTTTCATACCCTCGGGCCTCTATTGGTCTTAATACAACACTGAGAACAGAGATTGAAACAAAGAAATCGAAACAAAGGTGCTTTATGAAATCGGTAAATTACAAATTTAAATTAATTATTTCTTAAATATCTCATTAAAATAAAATCTTGTAATGATGTATGGCGTATAACATGTATCTTTCGCTTAAAATTATTCAACTTTTAATTTAGCAATGGTTAGCTTTGGGAAAATTTTATGAAAACTTCACGATCAGTGTTCCTACTATTCCATTATGATTTTAATTTTCCAGCGAATCTGAACATTATATATTTTTTTCGTAGTGAATGGCGTGTTTCTTGCGCCATTATTATATTTTCCATTACATTATTATATTTTGGCTTGTTTGCCAAAATGCAATGGAGAAGGGAAGGGAAAAATAATTTAACGTTTTTAAAATAATAGTATCTTTGAATCACATTTTTTTAAATTTTAATTTTCAAATATTACAGCTTTTTGAACCACTTTTATAGATTGCCCCTTTCCCCCATCTTGTTTATGGGATGGGGGCGCAAAATCTTCAGTTGTCCCTGGGCGCTGATAACCCTAGCTACGCCTCTGCAAACGAAAGCAAAAACTTTTTGGAAAAGATAAATTAATATTTTTGTAATTTAATAAATCAGCATGCATTACAACGTATACCTGTAGTGCATCACCCCAGATCCGCAACTAAGGAAAGGGACAGCAAGTGGGGTACGTACCCCGAGCGGCGTGCTAAAGGGGGCGCTAAAATCAGTTATGACTCCATGAGAAGGGGGCGCCCAAATTAAGGTTTGCCCCGGGTGTCGTGAACTCTAATTGCGGCCCTTCAGTCACTTTATGCTAATCAGTGACGCAAGAGCGGAATCGAGAGGATTCTGATTTGGTATAAAGTTTGCGTGTGAATGGCAATCATAAAAAAAAAATTTCTGTGGGTCCTCAACTTCCAAAAATTCACAAGAATAAAAGCAACGCATAATTAATTTCATGTTTTACATAAAACATATAAATTATTTTTTCACTATGCACGATTCCTTCTTCTCCCCTTGTATTCTCAATAAATTTGTTTCTACAAAAGTGCCCCCAGTTTGCAGTTATTGCAAAATGACGCCGTATTACTTACATTGTGAAAGATAACCAACAATACAAACATTTCAAGTGCATCTGTGTATTTTGTACTGCAGTTTGACATATTTTACATACGTACATATAAACAAATAGTGAAGGTGCCCCCCCCCCTCAAAACTTTTTCAAGGGAGGCGGGTTTTTGTGGTGCGCCATGGAGCTTGCGATATTAAATTTATTCAGGGAAACACTAAACCATTAAAAAAATATTCTAAATAATGATTATATATCTCGCAACTATCCCTCCTAGCACGCATGTAGCCAGAAAACAATACGGAGGGAGGAAAGCTGCAAAAGATAGAATTTCCCACGAAAAAGCCTGATATTCAGCATCTAGTTAACAAAAATCCAAATCCCCCCCCCCTCCCCTGGCTACGTCCCTGCCTCCTAGTCTGTGTTAAGTGTGTTTCTTTCGAAGAAATAAGGCGTAAAAATTTTTTGAATAGCTTTAAAAACAAACCAGTTATGTTAGATACTCGAAAAATATAATATGACTTCTTCATAAACTGTAGTAGGAACTCATATTAGCAGTAAACTTATATGTCTTAATGTAATCAGAAAAAAATCTTTAGCAGATAAATCGCCTCCCAAAATGAGCCGATTCGCTCCCGTGTAGAGAAGTATTGCAAAATATCTTATGTTTAAGTTTTTTTTTTTTTTTTTTTTTTTTTTTTGAGAATGTTTCAAAACTTTTATTGGGTGAACGTTTATATGTATTCAATACCGCCTGTGATGAGTCTTTCTCAAAATTTTCTGAGTCTCTAGCTTGAGCAATTCTTTAAAAAGCTGTTCAAAAGTTGAATCATTTCTTAAAAGAATCACATGAAAGTAATTTGCTAGGAGATTCTATCGCATGCAATTACTTTTTGATGCTTCATACCCGGAAGTAAATATGAAGACATTAGATAGTATGCGACTATGCCAGACCCCGATAAATGTGAAACGACTGTACATTACTTTGAACAAAGAAGTAAAAAGGCATTTTGGCTGAGACAATATGCGAGACCGGTCTCGCACGAGACGAGACCTCCGGGTGCGAGACGAGACCACGGGGTGCGAGACGAGACCACGCGGTGCGAGACGAGACTTCGATATGAAAGGACGAGACTTGAGCCATTTCTCGTCTCGAGTGGTCTCGCGTCCATCCCTAGGTATAAACTTATTTTGTTTTGTAAATATGAGGATGGTATTGAATCGGATCTTGGGCCGTCCCAAAAGTCTTAGAGTAAAGGGGGTGGCTTTGGCGAAATTCGAAGGTGTATGAAATAGGGAGTAACCCAGCAAACACAGCCCTATCGGATAAGTTTTGGGCCGACATCGCCATGCCGACGCAGAATGTGCCGGGGCGATATCACTCAGCCGGTGCCGAAAACGACAAATTTACGTCCGCCTGGGCGTGTGTCGGGCCGAAAGGATGGGGTGGTTTTGGATAGGTGTCGGCAAAAACGACAACGGTGTCGGCCCAGCCCTATGCCATCTTTGAACCAAAGCCATAACGTTTTTGGTGCGGTATCGGCAACGACAAAATATCGAAAACCGGCCAGCACCTTACATATTTACAAAATACCGCAATTAGTTTCATAATTAGTTCTCTAGGACAGTAACAGCCCATTACAGTAATAATAATTATTATTAATATATAAATAACTTTCCACCACTGGGAGTAATTTTGTTAAAAATACTTAGCTAAATCAATAAAATTATTTGTTTTTTAAAAATGTTTGATTAAATTAAAAGCTTTTTCTGAAACTAAGGGTATTATTTGAAGAATTAACCAATATTTGTTGAATCACCAACTAATTTCGGTTAAAGTAAATAAAAAACTTTGTAAAAAACACACATAAGATGTTATAGGTAAGAGGATACGCACGTTTCAACCAAAAATTGTTTTGGCCTTCGTCAGTCCAAGCCCTTCGTTGCAAGCAACACAGGGAACTTGTTGCTTGCAACGAAGTCCCTGTGTTGTAAAAAGGCGTGTTGCTTGCAACGAAGGGCTTGGACTGACGAAGGCCAAAACAATTTTTGGTTGAAACGTGCGTATCCTCTTACCTATAACATCTTATGTGTGTTTTTTACAAAGTTTTTTATTTACTTTATTGTTTAACACCAGTATTTTGAGTGTTTTTTCCGTAATTTCGGTTAATTTCACAAAAAGCTTTCCTTTTTAATTTCATCATCCATTTTCCTGAAAGCATACAAATATTTTTTGATTTTACTAAGTATTTTTAACAAAATTAGTCCCAGTGGTGTAGTCATTCATATAATAATAATAATAATAATAATCATTACTTTTAATGGGTTGATTGTTGCAGTAGAGAACTAATTATAGAATTAATTATTAATAAACCCATGCTTATTATGAGAAAATCACTTATTTCGTGTAAATATTTTATTTTATATTACTGAACTTTTATTTTATGAGCAGTTCCTCTTACCCACGAAAAAAAAAAAATGTACACTATTTGTTATTAAAAAGAAATATAAACTTCAAGCAAAGATCTATTTTCATATTTATGCACTTTTATATTTCATTGTATAATCTTCTTTCTAAAGAAGAAAATAGCTTTTTGTAACAATTTTTCCCCTGTTGAATACAGACTTGCTAAGTTTCCAAAATTGAAAAACCTCCTATTTTTTCTAAGTCAAAAAGCTTGATATTTTTTATGCAGATATTTTCCGATTAAAATGCACATATATTGAATGCAGATACAATTTGAGTCTTTTCTTAAGTGAGATTAATGTCAGTATAAACAGCACTGTTTTATTCCTTATATTTATGATCTAAATAAATTTCAAAATTTAAAAAAAAATCTGAAAATAAAGATCCTTAAAAACAGATACAAGAAACTATCTATAACTAAAAAATGTAATACAATAAACGTTGAAAATTGGAGCTAGCACAATGTACAATAAATAAATAAAGAAAGAAATTGTTTAACCCCATGTACCTTATAAAGAAAAATAAAATAATTTTTAATGTAATAGTTAGATAAATATTTCACTTACTGTTGTTGGAGCTTACCGTTGTTACCAAGTTATATAGGGCTAACCAAAAAGATTAAAACAATGTTAAAGAACTTAATTATTCATTTAACAATCGTCTTAATCCAATTAGTCTTAGTGAAAAATATTTTTTCTTGTCTCTTTACTTTTCAATCCGAACACGAAAGCCAGGAAACTGGAAGTCTTCCTTTACCTCAAACTCTCAATCCTCTCATCTCATCATATCCAAACATAATAAACAACTAACAAAACAACACTGACAGTAAGCGCTATCAGCATTGCTATCCGCAGCTGTTAAATAGTTCGTATCGTATGATTAGCTTGGGGAAAAAAACTAAGATACTTTTCAACTGTTAAGGTCTGAAATAAAGTTTATATTTCATGTTCGGGTTATTTGAGTGAAATAATTAAAAGAATTTAGAAATTAAGTGTGAAAAAAAAATATAAGTAAAGCTTCCATAGCATGCCAAACTTAGGTATTGGCGAGAATGTACTTTGTTGATTTCTTGTAACCCCGTGTTTCACGGTTTCACACGCATGGCGTAAGGGGGTAGGGTCGTGGGGTCACAAAATCTTTCTTTTCCCCATGCTGGGCCAAAAAGAAAAACCTGTCCAATACGATTCCAGTCGGCTGTACTCTTTTTAAATGCTTTCTGGATATTTTAGGGCTTATATTATTTATTTAAAACGTTTATTTATTTATTTTTATTTTTAATGCAATACAAAATATTTTATGCAAAAAAGGTATTTGTTGAAAAAAAGTAAATAGTACTTTCCCCCATATATATATATATATATATATAAATAAATGAGAGTATTATATATATATATATTGCTTTATTTTATTCATATATGAGGTTCAATATTTGATAAGTTATCCTTCTAATTATTTATATATCGTCATTCTTGCGTATTTCAGCATGTTTTTTTTTTTATCTTAAAAATTTAATAAGTTATATGCCTTATAAAGAAGGGAAAGGGAGCTTTATAAGATATAAATTTATCTTATAAAACTGTAAAAAAATTAATCAAGTAACTTTTACATTATAGTATAAATAACTTTTTCAAATTTCATGACAGTTGATAACGACTAAAGTGTGAATTTCTAGGGTTCCGGCCTACCGCGCGGCTGTTTTCTCCAGATGTAACGTGAATTTGGGTTAAAACCCCTTACAAAGTCCTCCGCCAAAGGCATGCCTTAAGTAAGCAGACAGCTCTCGTGTAGATCTGTCTTAACAACAAAACCTAAATAATTTTCGTGACAATTTACAGTGAAAGTAAAAAGTTTAATATTTTTAATATTAAATAAAAATCATAATCACTTCCAATCCCTATTACTGTCTGAGCGTGTCCAAAAACCCTGACCTACGGTTTTCTTCTTTAAATATTGATCATAGACATTTAGAATAAATTACAATGTCACTTTATGGTATCGAATAAAATGTTCATGAGAATTAGAAATGAAAATTTGTTTAAAAACATTACAATTACACTAGCATTTAATTTAGAGGTTTTTTTAATGCCTCATTCATAGCATAATTTAATTTTTTAAAAAAGCATCTTCAAAATAACAGCACTAATGTTTAAAATGAATATTTTCAAAAACAAAAATATTTATATATAAATATAAAGTCGTGACCAAAATTGTGGACACTTTAGGAAATTTTTAGGTTTTTTAAATTTGTATGCTAATAGGATGTGTTAAGTTTCGCAAAATCAAATTCATACAGCATTTTAAAGAGAATTTATAACTAATTTCAATGCACAAAACTAAATTTAAATATGTTCACTAGAGTAAAAGTTATAGTTACTTTAATCTGAAAAACAAATACAGTGATGAAGTGAATTGTAATTTCTAACTTTCCAAGTCAATCACTGTTACTTTTCTGAGCTTGAATAATCTCTCGTCAGCTCAATAAAACATCGATGCGAAGCTGTAATAAAAAATTAAGACTACCCTACGAACTGCTGATAACTCACTGCAATCTTCAATATCTAATGCATCTCGATAATTATCTTTGTTTAACTTCTTTTGCACTACAAATATTTTAATTTTTTTTTTTTTTGAATTGAAATCGCTATTAAATTATCTCTAAAGTGATGTAAAAGAGTTAGCATTTTGTGGAACATAATATTTTTTTATACGCATAACTTAGAAAAAAAAAAAGCTTCTAGAAATGTTCACAATTTTGGCCACCACTGTATACTTATAAATTATTCATTATTCTAATAATTATTATTTAAGACCTAAAAGCTAACAAGATAAATTGCTATGAATCAGAATAAAATCTTGCACTTATAAAAATAAACCAGTAATAATAAGCCGTAGTTGGTTAGAAATCAATTGTCCAGTGCGCCAAATTTAGTCCAGAACCGACAAACAGTCTTGGCGCCCATAGCGAATGAGCATACATACAAACTGACAAATAAACAAACAAATAAACAAACAAAAAAAAAACTTTTTATTTTATTTATTTCGATTATGGCATTTGGTTGGTAACTAATAAAAACAGACTTTACTTAATATTAAATTGAGGTAAATACAGGACAGTGATAGGGAATTGGACTATGGATCTAAGAAAAACATGTACACAAGATCAATGTGCCCGTTAAATCTGTTGGGCCGATTCTAGATCATCAATTCTGGTTCTTGTTCAACACAGCAAACAAATAAAATAATTGGCAAATTATAAAGACTTTAATGAATTAAGTTAACGAGTTTAAGTATTTCTTTAATTGATTATTTTCAAGGTGAAGTGCTTGTTTGTTTAAAAATGAAAAAGAAATTATGTTGATGCCTAAATCTACAACAGAACATATATTATAGGCATGAATCATTTTACACTGTAAAATTCCGTTGTATTTTGATACAAATAGAAGTAATTATAAGAAAACTATAGTTCAGAAGAGTTTTTTTTAACTTTATTTATTTATTTATTTGTATGTGTGTGTGTGTGTGGGGGGGTCTTGCAAAAACGGATAAAAAGTATGGTGATTTATCTGGAAGCACTTAAAAGGCTGTCAAATAAATGAAATGAAATGGTTAAGATATTTTAAAAACATTTAAAGTGATACACATCGCTAAAAATAAAATAATTTTCAGATTTAATTTTACAGCTAAGCCGAAGTACCTTTTAGAAAAAGTAAAAATGCATTTAAAAGATTAGATTTTTTTAATCAAAATTTTTTAATTTGTCTTGTTACTGTGAAAATGAATAAAACATGAATGTGACACAATTTACGAAAGGTGATTAAGACATTAAAAACTGACCGGGGATAAAAACTAATCTAAAAAAAAAAGAGTAGTTTTATTATCTTTTTTATTTTTAAGTTCATAAATACTTTAAAATCCAAACACATTATCTTTATTATAAAATAAAATTTATTACTCTATTTATAGTAAAAAAAATTGCTTTTAATCAAATGTATTATCTTTCAAGTTTTGTGCGTGTGTGTGTGTGTTGAGGGGGGGGGGATGGGATGTAGACTCTCGAAATATATACTTGCGCATTAATATTCAAGAAAAACTATGAAGTTAAAGGTAGGGCCTAGTTCAGATTTGGAAGAGGGCAGCATGCTCAATGAATTCGATGTGATTTATGTTTCCGGTTTTTATACCTTGATATTTTTTAATTGATGACCTATGCTACCAAAAATATTTTGATGGTGTATTCTTGTCACCCCTAAAATTTTGGGTGTCCTAGACCGTGGCCTAGTTTTCCGGTGTCGTTTTTTTCGATCAACGGTCTACCTATTAGGTGTCTCTATAATAAAGTGACCAGTATATTGAGCCTTAGTAGCGCCGAATGACTGATGGTCAAGTGCGTCATTAGAAAAAAAAATATTTTAACTCGACTGTTTATGCTAACCATACCTTCGTTCCTGTTGTGCACGAGTATTTTCCAATACCGTATTGGTCATTAATCTCAGCGATAGCAAAAAATCCAGTACATTTACTTTTTGGCTGTGCGGAATCTGCTTGAAGAATTGTAATGAAAATTAATTTTGAAAATGTTTAACTAATTTGATCAAAAGCAGTTAAGAGCATTCAGAAAGACCGAGGCCTTAGCCATTATTTTCTTTTGGGTGGGGGCAACATACGGTTTTTATACCTTGATATTTTTTAATTGATGACCTATGCTACCAAAAATATTTTGATGGAGTATTCTTGTCGCCCCTAAAATTTTGGGTGTCCTAGACCGTGGCCTAGTTTTCCGGTGTCGTTTTTTTCGATCAACGGTCTACCTATTAGGTGTCTCTATAATAAAGTGACCAGTATATTGAGCCTTAGTAGCGCCGAATGACTGATGGTCAAGTGCGTCATTAGAAAAAAATATATTTTAACTCGACTGTTTATGCTAACCATACCTTCGTTCCTGTTGTGCACGAGTATTTTTCAATACCGTATTGGTCATTAATCTCAGCGATAGCAAAAAATCCAGTACATTTACTTTTTGGCTGTGCGGAATCTGCTTGAAGAATTGTAATGAAAATTAATTTTGAAAATGTTTAACTAATTTGATCAAAAGCAGTTAAGAGCATTCAGAAAGACCGAGGCCTTAGCCATTATTTTCTTTTGGGTGGGGGCAACATACACGCTAATTATCATATTGGTTTGTTTGTTTGGAAGAATACGGCCACCGGTAGGGAGGATGCCCTCCTTGGAAGTCTTTCTAAGGTGTCCTAACCCTTACTTACGCTAAGTTTTGGAGGAAACCACGGGAAACTCCGAACGGTTAGGTCATGGAAATAACCTGGTTTTGAACAGGCATCTTCCATCTCCCAGTTCAGAGTGCTATGCGCTCGGCCGCTGCGCGGACGATTATCATGTTGGAAAGAATAAAAAAGAAGGAAGACAAACGTCATACAAAAAGGCATAGGGGGTCAAGTTCCGCCTTGCCCTATGCTACCAACGTCCGGGCTCGTAGCCAGGAGGTGCGTTAAGGGACAGTACTACTTGAAAAAATCTTCCCCCCCACCAAGGATAAATTTTACCCTTCTTCCAAATTTGAAAAATAGACAGAAAAGGTGATTTGAAAAAATAAAAATGTTGAAATAAAAAGCCCTTTTGAAGAAATTAAATGTTTTTTAAAAAGTTTTTAAATCTTGATAACTAAGACTAAAGTGTGTATAGGACAAAGTGTGCATTTTGAATATTAAACCAAGTTTTAAAATCCCATTGAGATTTAATCTTAGCCGAGTAGATCAGACACTGAACATGATAGACGGCTGAAAGTCCAAGGTTCGGGCCCATCTCGCGGCTGTCGATCTACAGTCTGGAGTTTTGGCAGGTTTTTTCCCGATGTAACGTGAATACGCATTAGAACCCCTGAGAAAGTCCACTTACTAAGACACCCCCCGATACTTGGCAGATCGTCCTAGAGTAGCATTGCCATAATCAAACCAAACAGAAACATTTTGCTTTTTCGTGTATGGAAACAGGAAATGGCTAAAATATAAGCGTTTTTTTTTTTTTTTTTTTTTTTTTTTTTTTTTTTTTTTTTAAATGTGCGATATACGTGAAGTAAAAAGGTGCGAAAGATTTTGCTTTTTCGCGTAAGCATTGTTATTTTGCAATCTAGCTACTGCGTGACATACGTAACCAGTAACGAATATGCCTGCTTCACTTGACGTCATTAAGCTGTTAATTTTGATTTTGGCGCGCGTGTTATTGTTATTACGCTAATGGTTACATCTAGTTGTTGCCGCTCCCAGCATAAAAATATCGTCCATTTTGGTACCGCATACATTAACGTATTATATAAGGAGATACTAAATATAAAAAAATAGTATCTCTAAATAAAATATTAAAATTGAATTATTTCAATGTCCACATAAGTATGGCAACAATTGTTTATTTACTTTGTTTTAATTCTTTTCAGAAGAAATATTAATTTTTATTTGAACATCTTACAAATAATTTTATTTATAAATATGCAGCATGTAATTATAAAAGGATTTTAAAACAAAAAAACCCGATTTAAACCAAAAAACGCTTTTTTTTTCTTTTTTTTTTTTAAACGGGTTTTTATCCAACCCTGGGTGGGAATGACGGACGGGATAATAAAGTACCACAAAACCATTTTGGGGACGTATCTTGTCTAAGTGTCTTCCTTGTACAGAGACTAGAGAATTTTTTTTTAAGTTGACTTCAAGAAGGCATTTTTTACTTATCCTTACAAAATAGCAAAGCCAAAGTAGCTTTTAACAATATCTCGGCAAAGTCTTTTAACCGAGATATTGTTAAAAATCTCATCCTATCCTAGAGAACTTTGTTGATCGGTTTGCCAACGAACAAGAGCAAATGGTCTAGATTGTTGCTAGAGTAAATCATATTTCTAATATTTAAAATATATATATATACATTATATTTCGTCTTTTCGCTCTCTATAAGAATTTCGTAACGAATTGCGCTTCCTTCCGTGAAAACAAACAAGTCGTCAGGGCTAGTTCCGCAGGTCATTTCAAGGGCGGAGAGGGAGATGCTTTCAACTTTTTCTGCTTTACTCACCCCCCCCCCCCCCTCAGGGGTATCTATGCTCAGGGGCAGGCAGGGGCTATGAACATAGAAATAACTCTGGTGGCTATTGAGGGGAGAGAGAGAATTGTATCACTCCGCTTATTTTATCCCTTGCTGACGTCTAAGTATTTGGCGTGAAATATTTGAAGTGACCCCATATTTGGCCATATTTGGCTATTAATGAATGCACAACTGAATGAATTCGAGTTTTTGTTAATCTGAAATATTCTTTAAATCTGAGGGAGTAAAATTTTGAAAGTGAAATAAGAATATATATCGGACTGACCGAGGAAAATTTGATTAGCACATATTATTTATTAGTGTACATTAATTTGCGTATTTTTAAAGAACTACACATGCGCCTTTTATTACCGTGTTTACTCGTGTGATAGTCGCACCCCCGTTTTGAAGCAGAAAAAAATAGTTTTAGAGTGCACAATATTATGTAGTAGATTTTTTTTTGGGGGGGGGGCAGCTACCCTACAGCACAGACACCACAAAAAGCACAGGTTCAAATTATCCTGATTCAAGAACCTTCATTTAATCGGGAGTCTTCATTTCTGCCAGCAACTATCTATTATATAGAAAAGTTCCTTAACTATAAATTGTGCTGATATTTTTAATTTTTTATGGCAATACAAATGAAACTATCTTTTTTCTACAATTTTAATCCAATATAATTTCAGAAAGTTCTGTTGTGTAAGTCAGACTAGGATGTCGGTGTCCTGAGCGGAGGAATTCTTAAAGGGCTCTAACGTTTATTCCTAAATATAAAACAATTAATAAACAGTAAAATTGGGGTTGAACATTAGTTATAATGATTTATTCCCTAATTAATGAAAATCAATCACATTTCCTTTATTTTATGAATATTAGATAATGTTTTGAATGTATAAAAAAATTATCAAATTCCCCCAATTTATGTTCTAGAATTGGGGATACAACGGTAATTTATCCTCAATTATATGTTCAAAAATCTGGTTACCTTATCGAACGCAAATTCACATTCATTTGAGGGAAATCACCCAAAATTTAAACTGCAGATTGACAGATACGCGGTAGACCAGAACCTTGGACCTTCACACTTCAGTGCCTTATCCTCTCAGCCATGGTGGTAACCATTTGTGAACCTCTAAAATGCAACGTTTTATGTTCTGCTTTGCAGGTATTTTATTTTTATTTATTTAGTTTTTAATTTTTTTTATTGGAAGTACTTAAGAACAACTATGTATAAAATGAAATTTATAGTCATATGATTTTAGTTAGAAATATGAATAACTAGACAGAAACTGCCCCCTTTGAGGGTTGAGGGGGGGGGGCGGCGTTAGAAACCCTTCAATACTAAATTATAAAAAGCAAAGTCGGTAAATTAACCAGATAGAATGATTTTTTTCTTTATTTGTCTGTGAAGGGGGCACTTCAATCCTACGGGCTCAAAACATGTAAGTATCGAAACCATAAATTAAAAAGTATTACTTTAACAACATATATGTGCTGCTTGCTGGTTCTATACCGGTCAGTTTAGAAATTACACTTCTGGACCGATGTCGGTTATGCAGTACATCGCCGAAATCACATGTTAATCCTAAAAGACTTGCCGCAATCGGACCGTTGCACGCCCGAAATCACCTTTCTTTTGCCTACGCCAACGCATTTTGCCGACACAGAACCGACACCGCTCCAATTACCATCTTGCCAATGCCGACATCGAAACGGTACTGCCGATGTCGGCCCATCCCTTACCCGATACGGCTGTGTTTGCTGGGAAGCCATCTTTAGAAAGCTTTCGGTGTTCGGCTTGCTTTATTTTTATGTATATGTATTTATTTATTTACATTTTACAGTGTTTGAACACAGTCGAATTATTATTTCAAACAATAATTACATATAGAATGTACGCCATTTTTTATATTTTGAGAATCAGCAGTTCTGATAAATTATCAGAGTTATCACGGAAATTAACAGCGTTAAATATAAAAGAATTGCTTTTGGCCGGTCGCGAATGTCAGTATAAGTTCGTTCGGATAAAATAATTACAATGGGGAAGATCTTTGTACAAAGACAAGACGGCCAGGGTATCCGTGAAGCCTTTACCCCAGGCAAACTGAAAACAAAGGGTGTTTTTTGATACTCTTGCTCCACAAAGAAACTCAAAAAATACTTGATCCCATTTAAGATTATTATATCCTGCAAAAACATTTGAAATTAATACGATAATGAATATTTTATCAGAATTTTTTATGATTCATTATATCGATTATTCTAGTTAGAAAAGATACAATCTTCTTATTGATATTTTTTAAAACAAAATATTTTATACCATTTTTACGAAGGGAGGTTCAAAATTAATGCACGCACGCTTGTAGAACTCAACGGAATGGCCTTTAGAAGTGCGCTAAGCTGTATGTGGAAGTAAAGGTGCGTTCAGACTAGCGTTTTTATCATTCTTCTTGTAGCTAATGTCGCAAAAATCGTAAGCAAAAAGAAACAGAGCGTTCACACTCTGGACTTTAAAGTTTTATAATGACGCATTCGCATCGGCTGGTGAAACGAAAGAGTAGGTGAAACGAAAAAGGGTTGAGTACGGTGCAGGTGGGAAGAATGATTGTTGATCCTTTCCCCCCCTTGAAAACTTATTAACAAAAGAAGAGGGGGAATCATAGAGACATTAGGCACGGATTTGGAAAGAACTTAAATCCCAGAAAACTGGTTTTATCGTCGCTAACTGACGTCATCACTACGATCGATAGCTACAATAAGAACTCTAACGACAATAAGGACGTAGTCTGAACGCATATGCAGTTTGAATGCTTTCCGTTCATGCAGTGTATTTTGAAAAGCGAAAGTATAATTGCGCTAGATCTGCCTATGCGCAGTTTGGTTACTTATGAATTAATCCGTCAAATACATGAGGTTAAAAATATGCAAACTACAGAGGGTGTTTACACATTTTTAGAACGATTTCGATAAAGAATTTTAAAAAAGTAAATGTTTCAGAATAAAAATTTTTGGCAGCAGCTTATTATTTGAAATGAGAAACATCGTCTGCTACTTTTAAATTTATTCTTCTTTAAAAATGTCATATGTAAACAAGCTGTGAATAGAAGGATATGTTTTGGCGCTTTCCGAAGAGAAATATTCTTATTCCATATTTCAAAGACGTTGTGAAATGCATGGTATTAAAATTTCTAAGTGCAAAATAAGCAAAATTATTAATCGGCAAAGGTAAAAACCGTCAATCAGTATTTCTACATGGAAAGAAGACTCCAAACGAATATCCGAAAAAGGTACGTACTGTTTCAAATGTTTCTAAAGTGAAATCGCTGGTAACAAGAGAAAATCCGCCAACACAGAGATCAATTGCAAAGTCTTTAGCTACCGTTTTTATCAACAAAAAATAAAATATTAAACCAAGATTTACAACTTAAAAAAGCTAAAAAACATAATGCTCACCAGCTTTTGCCGAGACATGTGGCTCAACGCAAACTTCGAAACGTCATACATCGAAATCTACCATTGCATTCCTTGAAAAAAATGAAGATTGATACAGGTATTGCATATATACCTTTTCAACATATTCCTGCGAAGTCCCCTGATGTTTCATCTATCGACTATTGTGGGTCATTCCACGTCAGATCAAACAGTGCAGTTCATCAAACGAACTCGGATTTTTCTCAAATTTTATATAGATGATTTATAGGCTAACACATTAACAAATCTCAATTTTGAAGGTTCTACGATAATTAATTACCGAGAAATTAATTATGCAAATTTTTAAGTTTTCTGCAAGATGCGCCAACTTTTTTCTCAACTCCTTAAATAACTCCTTACCTGTAAAAGTTACTGAAGTGAAAATTTGATTCTGGGAGTAACTTTTTACGCTGATTCCAAAAATGTTATCGAAATTTGCGTATCTTCTATAGTTTATGCATGAGCACTGCATTTTCTAAAAAACATCATGAATTTTTTTCCGCATGTCTGATCACAGACACATGTTTTAAATTTTTATATGTTTTTAAGATGGAATAATCCTACATCCCAAAATAATTTCATCTTGGCTTTCTGCTCAGGAGCAGAGAAAAAAAATTGTATGTATGTACCTATATATGAGGATTTTCATATGCAATATTTATACTGAAGATGAGAAAATTTAGAAGCGTTAGTCAATTTTCCTATGTCTTTTAAATTGATATCTGAAGTTTAACTACTACTCCAAGCATTTTCAAAAACTAGAAAATATATCAAAATGCTTGCTTCGGAAAACGTAGAACAAACAAAAGACAAAAAATGCATGTAAAACGATGTTAAATTAAAAAGAATTCTAAAGTCAAAATTTAGAATTGTTTTTAATTTAACCCTTTTGTTTTTGGCAGTCATCCATCAGCCAATAAATCTTTGGAATTCTGTATGATATTGAACTAAAAAGAAAGAACAATGTTTAATAAAACATATATGTATATATATATATTAGGTCTACCGGAAAGTTCTATCCGTTTTCCGTATGTCAAAATTTTCCTAGCCAAAACTACTGAAGCTAATAACACGAAATTTAGCACGAGTGGGATTTTATAGCGTAGGTGCTAGATTAGATAGCATTTTCCAAAATTCGAAATTTATGGAGGATAAAGGCCCAAAATGTTCTTTTCACATATTCTGCGGGATCTCAAAGAAGAAAAGAGATATCGATAAAATTCTTCCTGTAAAATACACAACACGCAAGAATGCCTAAACATCGATTTCAGAACATTTCGAATATAATCCTCCTAGGAGGGTAGACGTAAAAGTTTGCCGTGAATAACTGGTTACATGACATTTATTCTGCAATATATCACCAATTGTGCAATTTGACAATGTGAATGACATTGCTATGCTAGTTGTTGTAACAATAAAAATTTAATACAGTATACAGTAAAGCCTATTTCAAATTGCTGTATCCACAAAACTAGCCAAAGCACAATTTTGTTCGCATTCTGTTAAAGGTAAATAAGTACTGTAACTTACAGGAATTCAATTCTTTCAATAAACTTTGTTCCTTCTATTGACTTGAATGTCATACAGAATTACAAAGATTTATTGGCTGATGGATGATTTCCAAAACAACAGGGTTAAATCGGGGCCTTCGCAATTAGTAATGGGCCTGCGCGTGTATTTTGATGAGCCATCCAAAGAGGCCTACGGATGCTAGAGTCTTCACATATACATCAGGCATTTCCCAAGCTTCCCAGTGCTTTCAAACGTTATTTAATGTAGTTTTAAGTAGTAATTGTGTTACTAATTCAAGTATGAACTCATGATTAATTTGTTTGCTATGATACATATTTACATAAAGAAAATAGATGCATATAATTTGAAGGAAAAACAAAGTAGCGCTTACTCTCATGATTCATGATTGCTTATTTTAGTTTCACAAGTGGATATTTAATATACTTTAAAATAACTAAATACACAAATGAGAAAGACATTTTTATCATGAATATTTCATGAACGTAGTCGTATTTCCTACGTTATTTTAAACAATTCAAGATTAATCTTTAACAAATGATGTATTAAAGCGCATTTCAGTGTTTTCGGGATATCCTGTATATTGGAGAAAATTGATAAAATACACTCTATAGCGCGATCCCCGAATTAATTATTCTTTAATAAAGACATTTCATGTAGTATATATTATTCTTTTGTCGCTTTCTCAATCGAACTTAGGAATTGAGCAAACATAATGAACGCTTGTACAAAATATTAACTACATTTGAAGTTTCTGTATAAACGGGCAAAAATCAATAATTTATAATTTACTGTATTTCTGCACTGTACCAGATGTAAGTCTGAATCACATAATCAAGGCATATATAACTCGTAAATAACATTTTCAACTGGCAAAATTAAATTGTCTAAATAGTATCACAACGTCATGCTTATTTACAAGAATAAACTACTCAAGTAATACGATTTCTGATTAAAATAATTTATTTATAAATAACACATGAGTAATTATTCACCAAACATGATTTGCATACATATATTTAGAATTTCTAAATACATTATAAGCGTTCACTTACCTTTCTCAAAGTAGAAAGAGGCAATTATTCTGAATGTTCTTGGAATTAACGTGGACTTACTACGTTCCGCTGTGGAACACACTGATTTACGAATGGAAAGATTTATGGAGAACCACGGCACACATATAGAACATCTGTAGAACGTCTTGTTGATCTGCAGGCCACCTATCGGCAACTTCTTGTACTAATATTTTTTTTAATAAATCACGAGCGCGTGATCTGAAGTGTCTGTTTTCAAAATTTCATCAAATTATGACCCATACAACATCCTGCAAAGGCCTCTGAGTTGGGGAAGTTTAATTTGGACAACCCTGTATTAAAAATAGTATTCACCTATTATTTGCGTTTTTATGTTATTTATGTTTTTTGTTCTTTTGTTTGTTCTGTTCTTTCAGATGTGCCAAGGTTGCTGAGTGTTCTCGGTGCACCTGATCCTTTAAAAATCCCCATAACCGAGAGCGAGGAGGCCAAGCTGTTGGGAAACAGCGGCTGATCACACAAACATCGGTGAAAGTTTCCCGTAACACCTGTTGAACGTCACGAGCAATATGGGGAGGTGCACCATCCTGCATAAATATCGCGCCCTGGAGGCGGCGATGTTGCTGCAGTTCAGGGATTATAAATGTTTGCAACATGTTCTGATACTGTTTTCCTGTGCCAGAGCAGGTTTCGAGCCGTCTTGGAGTGACCTCTTTGACCTCTTCAAAAAAATACGGCCCAAAGACGAATGTTGCGGTGAAACCGCACCATACCGTAACCTTTGCAGGGTGCAAGGGCACTTGATGGATTGGGCGCGGGTTTTCACTTGCCCAAATGCGGCAGTTGTGCGTATTCAGTTGACCATTCAGGTGAAAATGGGCCTCATCTGTCCAAAGGATGTTCCACGGCGAAGCAGCATCGACTTCTATTCTGGCAAGGAACAACTGCAGCGCAAATGTTTCCCGAGCTGCAGGGTCTCAGTCGGACAGCTAATGAAGACTATGGATTTTGTAAGGAAAATAACCCAGGATTCGACGCATTGCACGCCAGACGGTCGGATAGGTCATATCAACAGCACGAGAAACAGTTGGCACATTGACAACACCATGTGGCGATTGGCTAGTGGCGTCCACGACCGCCAAAGCAACGTCTTTTACGCGTGCAGAATCTACAACATGTCGTCCTCTACCTGGTAAAATTCCCAGCTGTCCGGTTCTTTCGAACTTCTTCATCATGTCTCGTAAAGCGTGTGGTGTCATTGGTCCTCGGCATCAGTTCTTCAGCCGACGGAATGCTCTTATCGTAGCACAGGAGTACTCGCCATTCTGGTAGAAAAGTTTCACTAACAGAGCTTTGTCTTTCAAAGTCGCCATTGTACATCAGCGTAAAACAACTGCCTATGCAGCGCCTGTCTTCCACTTTTGTAGGGCAAGTCTTTTGGATACGTTGCGTTTGCTTTATTTCTGCAAATCACGTTGTTGCAATATGCAAATTACTAGTGTTACAGCGCCACCTATTGGCAACTTCTTGTACTAATATATTTTTTTAATAAATCACGAGAGCGTGATCTGAAGTGTCTGTTTTCAAAATTTCATCACATTATGACTCATACATCACCCTACACAGGCCTCTGAATTGGGGAAGTTTAATTTGGACAACCCTGTATAATATATAAATAGACATATAAATACACATAAAAGACAGCACAATATTTAATTTTTTTGTTCTTTTGTTTGTTCTGTTTTCTTTTTTCGTGTGTGTTTGTGTTCGTGTGTTCTTTTTATTATTGTTGTTATTAATATTTATTCAAAAGGCTCAATTCAAAATAACTTGTTTGTGCATATTTATGTGCAAAATTATACGCTGACTTACGTGGTTATCACTCGGTTCCACCTATGGACGTGTAAGTTCAGGGTATTACTCTATAGCATTTTAGATTACATACTTTAATATAGTGGTGTGATGGTATGTTGAGAACTGTTAATTTTAGTCAGCAAATTCTATCAAAAATGCCAATTTAAAAGTGATGCTAAATTGTTGTATGCTTTTGACTGTGATAGTATTTCAAAATCTGTGCCAAATTTTGCTACAATGTAACTGAATATTTTGTCAGGTATCACAAATTTTGTGTTTGCAACCTTCATTTTTGGACAACAGTATATTATTACTTTTCTTTTTACTTACCCCAGCCATTATACAACTTCCTCCAAACACTTTTACAAGACCACCTCTTCTCATCTTCATTGAGAATCTACAAAATTAAGGACATTTTAGTCGGATACGCTGAAAAACTGCAGCAGTGTTTCTCAACCTTTTTCGGTTGACGGCACACTGAAAATATCTAGAGTTATTTGTGGCACACACCCGAATATATATATATATTAGGGTGGTGCGAAAAACAATTTTTTTTTTTTTAATTTAAAACGTCACCATGTGCAATAGTTGCGATTTTGATAGTAAAATTAAACCCTGAAATTTGGATGAAATTGTTTAATATCTTAGGCCTCCTCAAGATCCACGAATTTTGGAAATTATAGGAAAAAATGCTTTAAACTCAAATGCTCGTTTCATAAAAAAAATAATAAAAATTTTAAATGTCACCAGGTTAATTATTTGCACTTTTGAGTATATAAACATTTGTAAAAAGCTAGCCGATGTAAAATTAATTCTTTGGACTCCCCAAATTCCTTGAAGTTGAGCGTTTTTCACTGAAAATGGTATGCAAAGATATGTGAATAGAGAAAATACTAGGCTTACCTTCTCATGCAAGGAGTAGGTTATTTCACTCGGAAATCAGACTTTTTTTCAAAACATGGTATTAGCTTCCTATCGAATGTTTTTGCTCGGATGAATTCATCGCTTGCATGGAGGCCACACACATGAAGAGCAGATTCTGTCACAATCCAAATCATCCTCTGAACTGCTTGTGAATGGCAGGGTATTTTAAGAAATATATCGCGCGCAAGCGCTTGGATGTTTATCCGACTTCAGTAATTCCTGTAACACACTATTTGTCCATTTCTTTGTGATGGGAGGCTCAGTCACAACACATTCTTACCTAGTGGATAAGGTCAATATAGTCATTGCTTTCGAAATTCAACTTTGGAATCTGAAACCTAATGCTCGTTGTTTGTTCCGAAGATTTTCTGGCCTTTATGAAACTCTGAATGGCAAGCTGAAGGACAGATATTCTGTCGTCGAATAATATTGCAGCGAGTACATTTTCTGTATGAACAAAATACGTGTTGTTTTGAAGAACGTTTTTTATTATACCCTTTAAATTATCTGCGAGATACTGAAATCGAGATATAAAATATTGCAAATTCTTTGGGTCATCCTGAAAGGCACTGTTGCACTCGATTCTGAACCATGCTGGCGCGTATACTTTCATTACGAATGTGGCTAATACAATAAGTAATAGTGTTGCCATGTGTTGGATAAGATGTTCCAAAATACAAACGCAAAATGCGATTTGCGAGCGTTAGCTAGCGAGAATGGGAAAGTTTTTCAGGGTCTCTATTTGCTAGACCTTGTGGGCAATAACCAGAGGAAACAGCCTTACAAATTTCCCACAAATAACGTTGATCAGTGCTAAGATCTCCAAAGTCAATATCGGACTCAAACGAAAATTAAATTTCCTGGAGCTTAATGATAGGGAGATTAGTTCACGTCTTCATGGAATTACCAATCAAATCCACTGAATGCCCTTGGACTTGATGTTTTCACGTCGACTGCTTTTGTAAGGTGGCAGAAAGGCAGTTTGTGAAAATGAAATTGACATATTTGTCCAATGCACGGGAGACTTGAGCTTTTCTTCAAGGCGTCTAATAACACCTGCATTTACACCGGCATAGTCACTTCCCCATCAATTCCAGTAAAGGCTAATTATGATAAATCAAAAACTTTCTCATTTAATAAGCTGAAGATACCATCGAAAATGTCCTCTGAACTCTTGTTCTTCGGTGCAAAATATCCCAAATTGACAGAACCGGGTTCTTCAACTAGTGTAATATGCTCCTCCCGTACTTTTCTTTTATGCCACTTGCTATCATACATTTTCGTAATTGTAAGAGTTTCATTCCTCCTTCATTTCCGTCGAAAAAGAAAGCTATGATCTTGTGACCAGACAGTGGCGGATTAATGAAGGTTTGTCGGAGGGGGGGGGGTTAGTTTGTCGGTGGGGGCAGTTAGTTAGAAGATTGACATATACGTCCATTTTATGAAAGTAAAATAGGATGTTTTACATTAATTTCTTTTTTCTCGGAAAGGGGGGCGGTCGCCCCCTTCCACCCCCCTTTAATCATTAATAATTTAAAGAAGAATGCAAGCTGAAAATCAGGACGTTTACAAAAAGTATGTGAGAGGGTGAGATTTGTTAATATCAAGCTCATGCTGGTAGTGAAGTGGATGTAGAAAAGTTTGTTTATCCAATTTACCGGGCTATTTTTGGAGTAAAAATGGCAAACTTTAAGGGATTTGGGGAGGCTTAAGAATTAATTATACATCTGCTAGCTTTTTACAAATGTTTATATACTCAAACGTGCAAATAAATAACCTAGTGACAATTCATAATTTTTTTTTTCTTTAATGAAAAGACCAGTTGATTTTAAAGCATTTTTTCCTATAATTTCCAAAATTCGTGGATCTTTAGGAGGCCTAAGATGTTAAACAATTTCATCCAAATTTTAGGGTTTAATTTTACTATCAAAATCGCAACTATTGCATATGGTGACGTTTCGAATTTCAAAAAAAAATTGTTTTTCGCACCACCCTAATATATATATATATATATATATATATAGTAGTAAAAAGGCTAAACTTACGAATCAAGGAATCATTCTACAGCAGTTTCGCAGTATAAATATACAATGAACACAAAATCGTATGCAAAACAGGAAGAAGTAGATATATCCAGTAAATAGTATTCCAAACAATGGTATAAAAGAAAATGAAAATGGAATTGGATGGAGTAAAACAATGGTTAGCAAGCATCGGCTATACTCGACAGGCCCTACGAGCCGAATGCTTACTACCAAGATAAAAAACAAAATAACAGGATTTCAATGTAGTTACTTAGCTCAAAGAAAGCTAAATATGTAACTACGGGGGCAATCCTATTCAAAATTAAAAAGTAATCATAAAGACATGCCCAGAAAAAAAAGCAATTATGAAGAAAAACTGGAGTTTAAGAGACCAAAAGCATTAAGCCTGAAAACATGGCTCAACCATGGAGCTGTTGCCAATTGAAGAGGAAAAAATATACGTTGCAGAAAAAATTGGAGAAAAGCTCAACAATAAGTAAAAAGTAAGAGTTAGTAAAATAATAATAATAATAATAATAAAGAAATAAGATAGAACAAATTAAAACAACCTGGTAAAAATTAAAAGTTAACAAAAAAAAAGATAATTAAAATAAACAATAAATATTATTATTACTAAGAAGAAATATTGGCAAGGGACACATCTAACTACTTAAATAGCTCACTATTCGAATTATATGCCTAGAGATATTTCAGAGATAATTAATTAAAAGAAGAGCTTTTATATTTATATGATACCTGTGATCATTAGTTCATTTGTACATATTTTTAAAACAATAAACAAGAACAAATGTAAACTCATAGTTTTTTTTTTCAATAAAACATGCACTAAAAAGCCAGAATTTTATCTTTTTTTTATCTTTTTTTTTTTAAATTTTATAAGCAAGCCAGCTACCAAACACCAACCTCTCCAACCAAGAATTCCCAGAAAGGACACATGTTTATAGAAATGCTAATTGCAACTAGGAAATAGAATCGAATTTAGAAATTTTCTGGGGTAATTGTATGTTAAAGCAATATAATAATGTGAAGACATATTATCAGACTTATAATTAATTGTACAAAGAGACAGTACTCTATATAGATGATTAGCTACAATATTTCTAAATACAGATACATGCATGCATGCGGTAAAATCTGTGAAACTAATTACATTGAAAGGAAATTCATCTCTTTTATTATATATGTTAAATGTGAGTTTCTTGTCCTTATTTATTATTAGTTGTAAATCAAAAAAGTCAATACAGTTATTAGTTAGAGGATTTTTAATTAATTCTAAATTATCAGGATAAGTAATGGGCAATTTATCTGTGTAAATATAGTTATCTGTAGCTATAACAGTAATATCATCTATGTACCTATATATTATAAGTGAGGAGTTATCATAATGTTTCTCATAATTAAATAGATAAAGATCAGCTAAATTACTTGAAGTAGATCCACATTGTGGTATACCTAAGACCTGTTTGTAAAGTTTATTATTGTGTAGTATATAGTTATTGTATAATATAAACTTAAGTAGATTTTTGAAATAAGTAATAGAATATTGTGATGGTAGATTTAGACTATATATGCTATTATTACAAAGATCAAGTATAGTATTGTAGAGATCATCTAAATGTATGTTATTAAATAGATCTTTAAAGTCATATGTAGATACGGAAGATATAGAATGTAAATCTTTAATTTTGTTTTTTAGCTCATAACTATTACTAATTGATATGGAATTGCAATTAGCCTAAGTATATAAATTATGCAGAGAAGTTAGTATTTTTAGTGATGATTTACTAGCTGTATTATTGTAAGTATTACATCCAATAGTTACAGTTCTGAAATTAATTGGAGTTTTATGAAATTTAGGAATCAATACTAAGTAAGGATAGTTAAGATTATCATGTTTCAGGTTAAGTAGCTTATGATAGGCTAGTATCTTTTTATTAAATATGGACTCAGTAGTATTAGTGAGTTTAAAGTTAGAATTGTTGTTAATTGAATTAGATAAAAGACTATGATATAATTTTTTACAAATAATTGCATGGTTATTTTATCAACATAAGTAATTACAAAGTATTGCTGCAAATATTTAATCTGATCAGATAGATATAGTTTTTTGGAGATGCAAAAGATTTAAATAATATATTATTTAATGAAGACAATACTTTAATTTTCCACATATTAAAAAAGGCAGTTGGAATATTGAATTTTAGTGAAGTATTATATATATAATAGTCAATATCATAGGTAAACTGTGCAATAATATCTTTTATATTATATTTAGAAGGTAGTCTGTACTTAGTGCCTTTGTTCATAAGTTGTCTTAATTTTAAATCCTTTATTATATTAAGGTCACCTGTAACTATGTGTCCATAATGGGAATTAACAAATGAACGATAATGATCACTGGTACATAAACAATCAAAGGAATCATCCGGTGAAAAACTCTTACGAAAAGAATTGTAGTTGAATATTTTCCTACCCATGGGTATAGGATATTTAAAGGATTTTTTTATATGTAGGTCATTAATTGGAAATAAATCACTATGTTTAGAAAGAAGTTGATTAAAGTTTATTGATCGAAAAGAAGAAGGATGTGTATAATGTATGACAAAGTTAGTATTCAATATAGACTGTGTGTATTTGTTTTTTACTGTCATGTTTAAGAGCATTTGCTCGGACAATCATAAGGTCATAAGACAAATGACTAAAGTGATCAGACAAAGTCAAAGTGTAGAAGATTTTGAGATACTTGTGAATCAACTTCTTTTTAATAGAGAAGACAAACCCAGCAAACACACTACTGCCCGCAAAATGATGGCCGGGTACCCGTCGTGATGGCAAAGTGCCGTATACCGGGAGCGAGGTAGATTGCCATCGTCTGGAAGTCACTGGAGTACCAGTGACTGAAAAGTGCATATGCGCCAGAACATAACTAGTAACGGCGAACTGCCATGTGTCTATGACATGCACAGAAAAGTTAACGGCGTGGTACTGCTTAAAATGTACCGGGCCAGCGCTAATTGGCAGTAATGGGTCTCTATATATTTCGTAGTCTTGGCATAAAATTTCGTTATTTTAATTAAATAATATTGTTTCACATTCATACTGTGTAGAAGGGGGTATAAGTTCCGGGCACCCAAAGGCAGGGTCACTGCTAAGATTTTTTTTTTGAGGGGGGGGGTGTAAGGGGAGAAGTTCACATTGTGCCTTCAAATATTTTAGTACTAAAAACTAAAATAATACAAACGATTTCAGTATGCTATAAAAATATTTACTACACCGACAGTGAAACCCCCACTCTGTATATGACAGTATATAACCCCCACTGTGTACAGCATTATGAATTTCAATCTTAAAATTTTTATAATTTATATTAATTTTTTACAATTTTGCTAAACTTTTCCTGAAAAACATATTTGGAGACTTTTTTCTACGTTAAGCCCCTTTTAAAATCTACCGAATTAGGGTGCAGAAATATGTTAGAGCGTATTACACGAAGACCAGCCAGGGTTTAATTTGCATGAGAGCTCAGCTCCTGTACTCTTTTTTTTTCAGTGAATTTTAGATTAAATTAAAATTTTTAACTGCCTACATAATTGCTTCTATTGATATTTTTTATTATATTAAATATAGCAGTGATAAAACAATAGATTACTTAATTTTTAATATAAATTAGGTAATTAATGCTTAAATTTACAATAAAACAAATTAGAGCTCCTGCAGTTATTCTGCAATTATTAAGCAATAATGGACCAGTATTTTCATGTAATAGTCAAAAATAGAAACTACACGGAATGGGGTTCATTTAGGAATTTTAATGTTACCCTAAAGTTATGTGTGTTAAGATAGTACAATTTTATTTATTATTACTTCCTGTAAGATTTTGTTTAGTACATACACACATATATATATATCAACCATAAAGTATTATAACACATTTATAAAATCTATAACTCTGAAATATTGAAATTAAACTGTTTATAGGTGATTTCATGTTGGTTCTGAAATGTGTTGCCGCCTCTCTCATAAAAAAATCTTTTGCGACTGCAAATTTGTAAGAAAATTGCAGTTTATGAAAACTCCACACAATTCACTAATAATAGTCGCACATAATTTGCAAACGATTGACAACGGATTTTGCTGGTTTTTTATCTTTCATTTATGTTACCCTTAAGGAATGTTTTTTTTCGGGGTGGGGGGTGGGGGGTTGGTAAATAAGACCCCTACTCCGAATCCGCCACTGGCTCGTATTTTAATTATGGCAGCATTACTATAAATAGGCACTAATCCGGTACCGTGCCATTATATTGCCTGGCCGTTTCATTTTGGGCATTATAAACTTAATGGGCCAGTGCCTTTATTGTGAGTAACGGCCGGCACATGCAGTATGCCAGCAGAGTGCCATTGCCTTCCCGGGCTTCTGGCAAGGTACTTCTCGGGCGACCACCTTTGGTAAGATTCAGTTACTTTTTGCAGTGCCGGGCCGGTGCTGGACATAAAGGCAGAAAGGCACTGGCAAGGTACTCCGCCAGCAGGTGTGTGTTTGCTGGGAAGGTTCTTACAGGTATCCAGTTAAAATTATTTGTGTAGGTATCATTTAGAAGTTGAAATTCAGACTTTATAGCACTGTTTGATAAAATGGAATGAGTATGTTTTGAGGACTTACCCCTCTTGGAACGATAAGTTTTTTTTGTATCTATTCAAATTAAGTTTATAATAAATAGGCATGTATTTTGTAGGGTCAGTATTTTTAGAGTAGTAATGAAGAAGTACATTATTTAATATCTGGTTGAGACCATAAGGATAACATGTATGTTACCGGCAAAGCATGGAACGGCGGCATTCTATTGAATGCCTAAGCATTGTATATAATGCCGGACGTTTTTAGGCAAAGTATGAAATATGAGAATTATTACATACTTTCCCTAGGTATTTTATTTAATACCTAGATATTCAATAGAATGACAAATGCTCCTGAGGCAAAGTATGAAAAAAGTCCTCATAAGGCTATTATGTATGTTATTGGCAAAGTATGAAACGACGACATTCTATGGAATGCCTAGGCATTGTATATAATCCTGGACATTTTGGGGCAAAGTATGAAATAAATTTGGAAAAAAACATGTTTCACAATAATGCTCTTTTTAATACCTTTCTGTGTTTTCTGGCAAGGTTCACAACGGTGGATGTACAGTTCAGTATCATGACGTTGTCCTATTGCTCTTTCATCACATAGGACATATTTTTTCTATATTTTAATTACTTTGGATTTTGTCGTCTAAATCGCAATGTATTCTTTTCCCCTTCATGGGTCCCCTTGCAAAACCACAAGGGTGTAACTTTATTATTTCCCACCTTTCGCTCTTATCAGCTGCAAAATAAAAATAAAATAACAATTGAAGCCGCGCTTATACTCTTTGCTCCTCGCCAGTTTTACTCCCTTGCTCTCGCAGGCGAAATTGCTTGCGGCTTTCTCTTCTGTGTAAAGAAACATCTGCTGGCGTCTCGATTATTATGGAACAAACGAGAAACACTTCTACCGTTGTGTACGCTTAACGGCCACTTTTGAGCAGTTGGGCTATTGGTTTTCGGTGGGGCAAGCCACTCACTTCATGTGAGGCGGCTTGTCCAACGTCACGTAAGGCACAGCCCTTCCATGCAATCGAACGGATTCGCATCTACGCCGATCACTTCATGTAAGGCGGCCTTCGCCCATCGACACGCCATGCTGCTTTAGCATCAGCGCCGTAATTCTTTTATTACAATGCTCCCCCAGCTTCCCATATTTATATATGTGCTTTTTTTCCCAAGTTTTTATGTTGAAGAAAATCTGATGTTTTACAGAATAAAATAAATAGCTCTGGAAAATAGTATGTGTGATCTCATATGTGTGAATTTTGTGTGCCCTATCCCGGAAAGAAGTGAAAAGGAGTCAACAAGCGATAAGATGGCGTTGCCCTTCTATAACAATATTATGTTTCAAAAATTAGCTGGCTGCATCTTTCTTTTGTGAACCTACGGTTATGTATTGCAATCTGTTGTGATTTCCAGCGTTCTGGTGAAGTCGAATTTAGTGTGCTCGCGTTCAAGAAAAATGGATGTGGTGTTGCTTTAACAGAAATCTTTTTACAGTGCTACATTTCGCTGACGTATATCTTTACTACGCACAATGGATTTTTGACACAGTTTTATTCTTGATACAACGCGGTGTCCTTCAAGATTCTTCGTAACACATGTGACAACAAATTACATACCTACCTTCGTCTCTTTCACGATCTCCTCCACAACTTCTTCATAATAGACGTGCAACGTTTTTGTATTTGGTTATAAGTTCTTTCTAGTCTTTAGAGACGTGGGAGAAACACCTTCGTGCGAGAAACACCTTTTTAAGTGTTCTTAGCGAAGAGAAAATTTCACTTCACAAACCAAGAAAGGATCAATGGGATGTGAGCACCAGCTTTCAGTTAAAAAATGTTTCGCAAGATGAGTGTAAGACACATGCCCTGAAGAAAGATGAAGCACGACAAAGCTATAGAAAATTTGATGGATAAGCCCGATCACGTTGATCTGTTGACGTGCAAAGTGTTCTTATAGCACAAAACTTACTAGCAGGAGCACTTTATTATAAACAAAAACTGCAGTGTCACAATTTTACAACTCTCGTTCTGAGGATATTGCTATTTATTTTTGTCACGAAGCAGATGGAGAGGTTACGTTCAAGGAATTTACAAGTGTACGATTGATTACCTTAAAACTGCATGCAATTCTTATAAACGCATTACCATAATTAGTGATGGGTGTAACTATCAAAATACACTGTTATAAATATAAGTTCAACTTTTCACCAAATAAACGATGAAATCAGAGAGTTGCAAACAATGTTCTATTGGTTGAACCGTTTTAGTGGTTCATCCGAAAATGCGTCAAAAATGTCAAGTACAGATTGCTCCCAGAATCCAGTTCAACATCCGAAATTCGATTTTTCGGTGAATTAAATGCCGCTGTCACCGTTAGCTCGCGTTAGGAAGGAGGTTATTCCGTAACATTAAGGTAAGTGTTTATGTTTCCCATTTTGAATTATTTGAGTCTATGAACAATGCTTAATATTTTTTTATTAAGTGAAAATGTTAAGAGCTGAATATTCAGACTTATGCCATGCCGATCGCTATCCCCTAATCAGGTTGTAAATGACGCGATTGACGGATGGCTCACAAAATGAATCAATTATAATATAAATTTGGCAAATGGTGACGAATAACAGCATAATAGAATTTGAAATTGAAGCAATATACATCTAAAATGGGTCGGCTAATAAATAATATTACTGAATACTTTTGTTTATGATATGCTTAACTGGTATTTGCGGTTAGATTAACCCTAATGATTGACTATTGGTGTTGTTTACAAATACCGTATACGGCCCTCGGAAACTCGGTCGTTAATCTAGATACACTTTATCTTTGAAATAAGAAAAATAAAAAGATTGACTTGTTCGTTTTAACTTTCGGTTTGCGTTATTAAAATTGCTGTGGACTTGATTCCACACTACCTGTCTGTGTAGCCCCTAGCCGTCTGTTTGTATTGTATTTCATTATTTTGTTTACTTTATATATAAGAGTGTATGCTTAAGTTTGTATTATTATCACAAATATTAGTGGTAGACTAAGGAGTGTGTTGTGTTATGGGATTAAGGACAATTGTCTACACTAGGGATCTAGGCCTATGGGTGGGGTGGCATCCGTGGGGGTCTTTCTAAGGGGTCGTAACCCGTATATACGCTAAGTTTCGGAGGAAACCACGGAAAACTCCTAACGATTAGGTTGGCGGACGCGACCTGGTTTCGAGCCAGGCACATTCTGTCTTCCAGTTCAGTGCGCTATGCACCATGCCACTGGTCGGGCGCAGACTAAGGAGGGAGGGCCTTAGACATAGACTTACTAATCGCAAAAAGGGCAACTGTCGCCCTAAAATTCAAGAAAATTTAGATATCACCTGTTTCAAAACAGTATTTTCTATAATAGGAACCCCCCCTTTCTCCCCAATGTTGCATGCCCATTTATTCTAATAAGGAGGGCGGTCTGCCTTGGGCCCTGACTGCTAGGTGTGCCCCCGAATATATTGAAGGTTTGAAATTTCAGTTTCAATTTTTCTAGATAAATGTTAATGTTCAAGATTATACTGAAATCTCAAAGAGAGGAAGCCAAAGGGGGTGTGTCTGCTCCTCCCAACAAAATATTAAATTTAAAACTTGTTTTAAATGGGTGCTAAATTGAAAGCTTCTTTAGGTTAAACTTGTTTTCATTAAGTCATGTTTATGACTAACTTCCAGGGGTTTAGTGGGACCGGAACGGCGTTCTGGTTCTTTTTTGTGAGCCGGAACGATGTTCTGGAACCCAAATGAGATAAGATATTGTTTCGTTGTTGTGGATCTTAAAAAGAAAAAGAAATTCTTATACAGCCTGCTCCCACTAACAATATTCCTGTCCCAATTCTATGAATACCTTTATAGTTGAAATCATCCCAATGAACTGATAACTGAGTTTAGTCGATTAGAAATTCAATCCCCTGCTATTTCTGTTCTCTTTGAGTCTGAAGAAAATAAATATCACCATCATGGAAGGAACTAATAAAGTACATAGAACTATTAGATTCTAAGAATCAATGTCGATAACAAAAGGAACACAGATGTTGAACGCGATGGTAGCATTGCAGGCAATGAAATTTATTATAACCCACCTCACTAGCCAGTGGCGGACCCAGAGGAGGGACTAAAAGCCCTCCTCTGGGTCCGCCTCCCCAAGTCATTGTTAAAGGGTAACATTCTGCTTTATTATACACTTTATATAGGTAAAGTGAACTTTTTTGAATAAATTATCCTCTCCCAAAAAATTTTACATTGCTTTAGACTAAAATTTTAGTTAACTGTACACTTTGTTTGGGTCAATTAAGATATCTTCAAAATTATACATAGTCTCTTATATTGGTTACTAACATAAAAAGCGGGGTTTTATGATTAGTTGTTATAAACATGTCCGCCCCCACCCCCCGCGTCCCGCGGAGTCACGCGTTCCGGGGAAAAAATTTTAGCACTTCAACATTGCTTACTGCCCATAAAAATTTTGTTAACATGAGCTGTAATATTGTGATTATTACTCAACTTTGCTTTCTTCACCCCGAGAGCAGTAAAAATGTAATTCGTTTTGCCTATTACAGGTATTTCAAGCAATAATGATCATTAAAATTTTGAAAATATGGTACAGCTTTAGTATTAGTCCTTTCTGGCGCGCTTTTGTTTTGGCGACTTTTTCTTGGCGCGATAAAGGAAGCCTTTATGGTAACCCTGCCGTTTGAGGATCGGAAGTTAAGACATGGTAATCCTAAAGCCGGTTTTTTATTTCCGAAAATGGCTACCTGCTGATGTTGTTGTTGTGTGTGATTATGGCAACGCTACACTAGGGCGATCTGCCAAGGGGGGGTGCCTTGGTAGGAGGACTTTCTAAGGGGTTCAAACGCGTATTCACGTTACATCTGGAGAAAACCTACCAAAACTCCAGACAGTTAGATCGACAGCCGCGCGATGGGACCCGAACCCGAGACCTTCACACATCGGCCATCTACCATTTTCAGTGCCATAACCACTGTGCCATGGTGAGGCCGCTACCTGCTGATGATGACGACCTGCTTTACGATTTTATTTTAATGGCTTTATTTTAAATTAAATTATATATTTTTTTATTTAAAATGGATGTTTAGGTTCATAGTGACTGTTTATTTACAGTTTAGTATGAATTAACATTCTTTTGATAGTAATTTTTAGGTTAATACTTTCGTTTTCCTTTGTTTGTCTGTTAAGGGTAGAAGGAACAAATAATTACGTTATTAGTTTTTTATACCGTGTAATAATATTAGATATTTTGATTTTATTATTTCAATATTGCAATAATTTAGCGATTTTAATCAAGATATGAGATAGGCGTTGTTTGATTATAATATTTTAATTAGTTAGATTTTAAACAAAATATTAAATTTCGTATGGTGTAAAGCATCAGAAATTAAAATATTGCCGCATCTCTCACAAGTCCCGGTGGCTCAGAGGTACAGCACTGGACTTCGAAGCGAGAGGTCCCGGGTTCGGAACTGGCCGGAACCATTCCGCCATGCTCCAATAAATAGTTGTTTTAAATTATTCTTAGTATTAATTCTAGATTATTCTACACGTTTCTTTAATATGCAAATTATTTGTTTCTCGAATATTCGATAATTGTAGTAAAGCTGAGCTCCCACTAGTTGTAGGGAGTTACAAACCAAGTGTAGCTGTTAGCAGTCTGTCAATAAGTTACGTAATTGAGTTCTCCTTTCATCTAGTTATTACTACCTCCTCTCGACAGTTTGGTGGAGGCGCCGGGGACATCCGATACCCTGGAATCGAATACAGCCCCCGGAGAATTAATCGGCTGCAACGAATAAAACCTGAATACGGACTGTTCACGCCACCTCCTTGAAAAGTAAAAATGGCCCAGGTCGACGAAACTAACACTGTAATTACGACTCATCTAGTGCAACCGTTCAGAAACCCTTGTATATTCCGGGGAGATGGACAAGATCCCAACAAATGGCTGAAAGAATATGACCGAGTGGCTACATTCAACAAATGGGACGATCTCTTCTGTCTAGCAAATGTCTATTTTTTCCTGGAAGGCACAGCCCTCATGTGGTTTGAAAATAAAGAGGCCCTGTTAAAAAGTTGGGGAAAATGTAAGGAATAATTGCCTAAAGCACTTGAAGACAGCAGACAAACAAGAAAAAGAGCCGAAGAGGAGTTAAGAGCTCGAGCCCAAAAATCCGATGAACACGTACAGTCATACATCCAGAGCGTTCTGAGGCTTTGTGATGAGACAAATCCTTAAATGCCGGAAGAGGACAAAAGTTGCCCACCTCATGAAGGGAACTGCCGAGGATTTTTACCAATCTCTTTTAACTAAAGAACTGAAAAAGACCGAGGACTTAATAAAATGGTGTCAGTACATCGAAGAAATGAAAGAAAGACGAGTTAACCGAAAGAAATTCGATCGGCTTCCTAATGTTATCCCAATGTCCTCTATAGGTGAAGAAACTGACCTAGCAACCCTCATTCGACAGATAGTTCGAGAAGAGGTCTAACGAGCCCTGTCGTCAGTGAATGAGCCACGATTTTAATCCATCGAAGCTATTGTCCGAGAAGAGGTACAAGACGCTCTATCACCTATTACACAAGTGAAACAGCCGTGGACTGAAGTGAGCTCGAAAACCAGACGACCACAACGTTTCCCCAGAGCAGTAAACCGACAAGGACCAGTAGCCGAACCCGAACCAAGAAAAGCTGACGTATGGAGGACCGCGGACAATCAGCCCATCTGCTTCCACTGTGGCCGCCCAGGACACGTCGTTCGCTACTGCAGAGACCGACGTGCTATCTTTGAAGCTAGTAGACAGAACCGAAGGAATGCCGCTGAATCCGAAATTGAACTGATGGATCCCGCCGACTACAGCCGACTAACTACTACAACCAGCTCGCTAAGCCCCACTTGAGGGAGATCACCGACACGCCGGTACAGATCGCCGTCACCTTATCGACGTTCAAGCATTTCCCCCCAGCTGACGTATTGAGGAAAACTGAAGACCGGGACCTCAATTGGAGGTGAGGCCGCAGATGCCAACGAAAATCCTCCGACCGCTGCGAAGATGTCCTTAAATCATCTTTAGGTTATGGTCGACAATCAGGTAGTACATGCTCTTGTAGACTCTGGGGCATCCGCTTCTGTAATTTCGGAAAATTACATACGCCATATTACGAATTTTAATAGCGGCCAACGGAAATTATGTGCAGCCGCTTGGAAAATGCGTGCTTCGTCTTGAAATCAACGGACGAATCCAGCCGTTTGAGTTTACAGTTTTGCCAAATAGTAGCCACGACATATTTTTGGGTTGGGATTTCCTGGAAGCATCGCAAGCCATCATAGACTGTGGTAAGCTTGAACTGACGCCCGAAGACGTTCCATGTGAAAACCCCGATTCTCCATTTTTGAAACTTTGTGCTAAGGACGATACCGTAATACCTGTACGATCGGCTGCCAAAATATCTGTCGTCAGTCACAACAGTGATGACAACGGAGACGTAATGGTGTGGACGGAAATAAACTGCTTCCCTTGGGGAAGGACGTTGTGGTACCTGCAACCATCAGGTCATTAAAGGTTGGAATCGGATAACTATGGGTTACAAATGGACAAGCCACAGCCCAAATTATTCCCAGGGGTATGTTTGTGGGCACTGCAGAAACTGTGGCCGCAAACAAAGTGAATTCAGTAATAACCACTGAACTTAATACGATAATCCAGACAGAACAAGGTGGCAGCCTCGAAGATTACTCAAGCATGTTAGCCCCTAATCTCACCCTGGAGCAAAGAGGGAAAATTATTGGGTTACTTCAAAATTTTTCAGGAGTCTGAATCATCTAGGAAGCCGAAAACACAGAACTTAACTATTAAGCATCGGATAAATACTGACGGCCATGCCCCAATTAGCCAGAGAACATATCGAATGTCACCGGCCGAGCGTCGCATACTACAAGAAGAGGTAAATAAAATGCTAGATCGTGGCATAATTCAACCGTCTGAGAGCCCTTTCTCATCTCCTGTTGTTCTGGTGAAAAAAAAGATGGAAGCTGGCGCTTCTGCGCAAATTACCGCCGCTTGAATCAGATCACAAAAAAGGATGTCACAAAAAAGGATCTACCGCGCATAGATGACACGCTGGATTGCTTGGGGGGCGCTAAGTATTTCTCTTCCATGGAACTCCGAACCGGATACTGACAAATCGAAGTAGATGAAGCTGATCGAGAAAAGACGGCATTTGTTACCTCCGAAGGACTCTACGAATTCAAAGTAATGCCGTTTGGCTTATGCAATGCCCCTGCCACATTTGAAAGAATGATGGACAATTTGCAGCCACATTTGTAGTGGACGATGGGTCATTCCACGTCAGATCAAACAGTGCAGTTCACCACACCAACTCGGATTTTTCTCAAATTTTATATAGATGATTTATAGGTTAAGACATCAACAAATCTCAATTTTGAAGGTTCTACGATAATTAATTACCGAGAAATTAATTATGCAAATTTTTAAGTTTTCTGCAAGATGCGCCAACTTTTTTCTCAATTCCTTAAATAACTCCTTACCTGTAAAAGTTACCGAAGTGAAAATTTGTTTCTAGGAGTAACTTTTTACGCTGATTCCAAAAATGTTATCGAAATTTGCGTATCTTCTATAGTTTTTGCATGAGCACTGCATTTGCTAAAAAACATCATGAATTTTTTTCGGCATGTCTGATCACAGACACATGTTTTAAATTTTTATATGTTGTTAAGATGGAATAATCCTACATCCCAAAATAATTTCATCTTGGCTTTCTGCTCAGGAGCAGAGAAAAAAAAATTGTATGTATGTACCTATATATGAGGATTTTCATATGCAATTTTTATACTGAAGATGAGAAAATTCAGAAGCGTTAGTCAATTTTCCTATGTCTTTTAAATTGATATCTGAAGTTTAACTACTAACCCAGGCATTTTCAAAAACAAAACAAACAAACAACAAAAAATGCATGTAAAACAATCTTAAATTAAAAAGAATTCTAAAGTTAAAATTTAGAATTATTTTTAATTTAACCCTGTTGTTTTTGGCAGTCATCCATCAGCCAATAAATCTTTGGAATTCTGTATGATATTGAACTCAAAAGAAAGAACAATGTTTAATAAAACATATATATGTATATATATATATATATATTAGGTCTACCGGAAAGGTCTATCCGTTTTCCGTATGTCAATATTTTGCCTAGCCAAAACTACTGAAGCTAATAACACGAAATTTAGCACGAGTGGAATTTTATAGCGTAGGTGCTAGATTAGAGAGTATTTTCCAAAATTCGTAATTTATGGAGGATAAAGGCCCAAAATGTTCTTTTCACACATTCTGCGGGATCTCAAAGACGAAAAGAGATATCGATAAAATTCTTGCTGTAAAATGCACAACACTGAAGAATGTCTAAAAATCGATTTCAGAACATTTCGAATATAATCCTCCTAGGAGGGTAGACGTAAAAGTTTGCCATGAATAACTGGTTACATGACATTTATTCTGCAATATATCACCAAATGTGCAATTTGACAATGTGCCTGACATTGCTATGCTAGTTGTTGTAACAATAAAAATTTAATACAGTATAGAGTAAAACTTATTTCAAATTGCTGCATCCACAAAACTAGCCAAAGCACAATTTTGTTCGCATTCTGTTAAAGGTAAATAAGTACTGTAACTTACAGGAATTCAATTCTTTCAATAAACTTTGTTCCTTCTATTGACTTGAATGTCATACAGAATTACAAAGATTTATTGGCTGATGGATGATTGCCAAAAATCACAGGGTTAAATTAAAAGTAATTCAAAATTTTAACTTTAGAATTCTTTTTAATTTAACACTGTGTGTGACATGCATTTTTTGTTGTTTGTTTGTTTTACGTTTTCCGATACAAGAACTTTTATGTATTTTCTAGTTTTTGCAAATGCCTGGAGTAGTAGTTAAATTTCTGATATCAATTTAAAAGGCAAAGTAAAATTGACTAACGCTTCTGAATTTGTTCATCTTCAGTATAAATATTGCATATGAAAATCCTCATATATAGGTACATACATACAATTTTTTTTCTCTGCTCCTGAGCAGAAAGCCAAGATGAAATTATTTTGGGATGTAGGATTATTCCATCTTAAAAACATATAAAAATTTAAAACATGTGTCTGTGATCAGACATGCCGAAAAAAATTCATGATGTTTTTTAGCAAATGCAGTGCTCATGCATAAACTATAGAAGATATGCAAATTTCGATAACATTTTTGGAATCAGCGTAAAAAGTTACTCCTAGAAACAAATTTTCACTTCGGTAACTTTTACAGGTAAGGAGTTATTTAAGGAATTGAGAAAAAAGTTGGCGCATCTTGCAGAAAACTTAAAAATTTGCATAATTAATTTCTCGGTAATTAATTATCGCAGAACCTTCAAAATTGAGATTTGTTGATGTCTTAGCCTATAAATCCTCTATATAAAATTTGAGGAAAATCTAAGTTGGTGTGGTGAACTTTCTCCAGTTTTGTGTTTGATTTGACGTGGAATGACCCCGATGTGTCTCTGTTACTTATATGACATCATAGTTTTCTCGGAAACTTTTTAAGAATATCTTAAGCGGTTACATACAGTCCTGATCTGCATCCGTAAAGCTGGACTTACTTTAAATACGAAAAAATGCGCCTTTGCCGCCCGAGAAATAAAAATTTTAGGCCACCTTGTATCAGAAGACGGTGTTCGCCCTGATCCAGATAAGTTGAAGGCCTTAAGCTTTTTTCCAACGCCGAAGAATTTACACGAAGTCAGGAGTTTTCTAGGGCTCTGCTCATACTACCGACGTTTCATCAAAAATTTTTGTTATAAGGCTCAAGCACTTCAAGAACTGCTGAAGGGTGACTCAAAATTTTGTTGCGGCCCTGAACAAGCTAATGCTTTTCTCAGATTAAAGAAGGCCCTAACCTCCGATCCTGTCCTAGGAGTGTATGATGAGAGAGCTCCCACGGCATTACACACAGATGCTAGTGGCTATGGCATCGGCGCGGTCCTCGTCCAAGAGCAAAATAACCAGGAGAAAGTAATTGCCTATGCCTCACGGACACTTACGAAAGCAGAGAAGATCTATTCCACTACCGAAAGGGAATGTCTTGGCGTTGTGTGGGCCGTACACAAATTTCGACCTACCTTTTTGGAAAGCCATTCACGGTTGTCACGGATCACCATTCTCTATGCTGGTTAGTTAGCCTTAGATACCCTTCAGGGAGGCTAAGTAGGTGGGCGTTACGTCTCCAGGAATACGACATCTACATCGTATACAAGAGAGGCAAGAAGCATCAAGACGCCGACAGCCTATCTCACAACTCAGTGGAGGAAAATATTAAACGCTCAGACGAGTGAACCTTCTGCATTCGCTGACTGATATCGCAGCTGAGCAACGAAAGGACCCAGACCTCGGAAGATTAAGGTTGCCGTTTATATCAAAACATCTACGCCAAGACGTACTGCGATATTTTCATGATGCACCAACCGCTGGACACCTGGGTGTTACCAGAACGTATGACAGACTGAGAAAACGTTTTTATTGGCCCGGACTCTATCGCACTGTCCGTCGATATGTAATGCACTGCCGAGACTGCCAAAGGAGAAAAGCCATTCCTCTAGAATCCGCAGGGCAGTTAGTACCTATCCCTCCGGCGTTAGCACCATTCCATCGGGTTGGAATAGATTTGCTGGGAAGATTCCCGAAATCGATTAGAGGAAATAAATGGATAATTGTCTGCACCGACTACGTGATGCGTTTTGCAATTACGAAAACACTGCCTACCGCTGAAGCATCGGAAACAGCCAAGCATGGATCACCAAGGATCCTTATCACAGACAGAGGGCAGGTATTCCAATCGAAACTTATTTCGGAGCTTAATCACCTCTGCAATGTTGCCCATAGAATGACGACAGCTTACCATTCTCAAACAAATGGGCTCACAGAACGCTTTAACAAGACGTTAGCAGACATGTTGTCTATGTACGTGGATGTAGAGCAAAAGGATTGGGACGAAATTTTGCCCTTTGTTACTTTCGCATATAACACAGCCAAACAAGACACAACCGGGTTTACTCAGTTTTACTTGATTCACGGACGTGAAGCCGAGACGACGCTCGATACGTTTCCGTTTTTCCCTCAAGAAACCCAAGCCGACTACACTATCGAATTGTTATCGAAAGCCGAAGAAGCTAGGCAGCTGGCGAGATTAGGCACTAGGGAAGCCCAAGAGAGAGAGCGAAAGCGTTATGACTTTAAACATCGGATCGTGTATTATCAGCCGGGAGACCTCGTATGGATTTTCATACCTGTGCAGAAAGTAGGCCTTTCGGAGAAGTTGCTTAAAAGATACTTTTGTCACTATCAAGTCCTACGACGCCTGTCAGATGTTACATGTGAAGTACAAGACTTTGATCCCACATCTAGACGCCGAAAGACAAAAGACGTTGTGCATGTAGTCCGTATGAAGCCTTATTATGACCCTGATGAGAAAATCCAGTTGGTGGACAACATCCCCCTTCCGGGCGGTGGAAATACTGAAGGAAGAATATCCAGCGCTAAAAATCCGCAACCTGGTCAAACTTATACTGGACCCATGACGCGATCAAGAACAAGAACACAACTGCAAGGTCTCATAAACAGCGGGGCACTGTTCTTCAAGAGGGGAGCAATGCCGCATCTCTCACGAGTCCCGGTGGCTCAGAGGTACGGCACTGGACTTCGAAAGCGAGAGGTCCCGTGTTCGGAACTGACCGGAACCATTTCGCCATGCTCCTGTAAATAGTTATTTTAAATTATTCTTCGTATTAATTCTAGATTATTCTACATGTTTCTTTAATATGCAAATTATTTGTTTCTCGAATATTCGATAATTGTATAAAAGCTGAGCTCCCACCAGTTGTAGGGAGTTCACAGCCAAGTGTAGCTGTTAGCAGTCTGTCAATAAATTACGTTCTCTCGAATTGAGTTCTCCTTTCATCTAGTTATTGCTACCTCCTCGCGACAATATTGAAAAATTTAATATCCAAATGTTTTGTTTATATATTATTAAAATCTTTTTAAATATTTATGAAGATAATTTTTGTTTACTTGCATATTTTATTAAAAAATAGCAGTTAATTAATTTTACATATTTATGAAAACTTTAAATGAGTTTTCTCTTTTTCCGGGTTACTGTTTCATATTTAACCCAGCAAGACATGCACCAGGCCTCTCAGGCCCGGGGGATTAAAAAGAGTTCTGTAAAAAATAAACCGTCCGGTGATTTTTTTAGATTTTGTGTAGTGGCATTCGAAGTCATCTACTTAACTACTATGGGCATTTCGGGAATTGACGTGTCTCCCTTGTCGTATAAAACAAGATTTCAGGCCTTTGAGGCCCGGCGCTCTCTCAAGTTACCATTTATCCCGATAGCAGTATCATATGCTAAAAATATGAATTAAATGTAAATTTTATTTTAATGTATTATAATACTTATTAATGTCATTGTTTATAATAATGATTAATTTTTTATAACAAATATGCATTTTCTTTTGAGAGACCAATGTGAAAATCATTGAATTATTTTTCTGTTGTGATCAGTAATGATCAAAACAATACTAATTTCTTTTAAAATATCAGTTGTTTGTCTAGTAATTGTTTGTTTGAAGCTTTAGTGTAAATTTACTAAATAATTAGTTAACCGAAAAGCCAAATAGTTTAAAAAAAACTGTAAAAAATACACCCTGTCAGACAGGCCCGGCGCGCACGCTCCTATTGATGGAAGTCGTACGCGTCCTGCCGGGTTAAATGGATTAGTAAGGTTAATGTTATGTGTCGCCGAATATTCGATTTATCTGCCGAATAGGCAGTTTAAGAAGTACCAACAAAGCATTCGGTGCTTCCCTAATTAATATACATATATTTAAATAGATAACTCTTGTAAATTATTTTTCAATATATTTAAATTGTTTTTGTTTTTGTGTTTTGTTCATTGCAAGGCATTATGTTAACTTTTGTATGAACAGTTAAAATTACTATATTCAATAAACAACTATTATTTCGCCAAAATATTTCATAATGTTTTGTATGAGCTTTTACTTTTCAACCAAGATTACCTTGCAGACTATTTTTGTATTTTTAAAAAATCAATAAACCTACGCCATAATTAAAAGAATATCCAATGCTGGATATGCATATCCGCCAGTCAAAAGACCTTCGGATATATCCGATATCCGGCAAAATCATTATCCGGATCATCCCTAGTGTAAGCATAAAGGCAATATTTAATCAAGCCATAAAATTACTCTTTTGTCTGACAACGCTTCATCTGATAGACAATTTATGACTTCCACATTTAAAATCACAAAAAAGAATTTTATGAGTTATTTTCTTTCAAAAAAAATGAAATGTAGTGCTAAATGTTAATTTGTATATGCAACTTTGTGCCTTTAAACTGAAATAAAACATGAAAAAAACGCCGGCAACGCCATTTCTCCAGTTACAAAAAATCGACCCAGTACATTGATATATACAAGCTGGTAACTAGCTGAAGTCTCATCCTTCCAATAATTTTGATGACAATCATGTCTAGGAAAAAAGACGATAATTTTGACAGAAAAAAATAAAAACTTGAGAAATAAGGAAAGATGAAATTCGAAAAATGACATTACAAACATACAGTGAAAATTCTAACCTATGGGCCATTCCATGTCAAATCAACACAGCTTACAACCCGACGCCCTCTGATTTTTTTTTACATTGGCACAGTTGTTGTCTACTATCACCTGTAGCCAGTGATCGATCTAAGATTTTTTTCAGAAGAGTAGAAATACTCCTTAGATTTTTAGAAGGAGTATTTTCCTATCCACAGGAGTAATTAAAGCAACGGACAATTATGCTACATTTTCAAATGCATATTTAAAAAGCATTTAACACTTTGCCGTCCAACGACACCACAGTGGTGTCGTACGGAAAGTATCGCCTACAGGCCGACGACACCACAGTGGAGTACTAGTATTTTCAATTTATTCGATCACTAGACTGGTTTCTGACGTTTTGCTAACAGATTTCCAAGGCCAAAAAACAGAAAGCACGGAGGTCTACAAGGAGGGCAAAAGCAATGCTGTGAAAATGGGCCTAGCTAAATTCACCAATGAGGGATATATGCCTTATGCTGCCATCTGGCGGTAAAAAGTGCGACTAATTCCACTGAATGCTGGCGATCTGTGTAGTTATGCCATCGCTGTTATCGAAAATATATTATCGCTGGCCCTTTGCGAGACCCCCCCCAAAAAAAACATCACTGGGTCCGGAAATATCTGTAGCGGGCTCTGAAAATATGCTATCGCTGGCCCTTTGCGAGACCACAGGGCTCGCCTATGATTCTCCCCCCTTCCCGCCATTTCGCGCGTGGAACTACCTTGTGAATTAAATTCATCCGCGGTACAATTCGCCCTTTTCTCCCTTCGCCCGGTGCAACTAACGCATCTCCATATAAAATACGTACATTCCTCAAAAATGCAAATGTTATTCTGAAAAAAATTACGAGAGTGCCATAAAAAATTATTCATAATATGTAAAGAAAACAATACTTTTGCCTTTCTTATTAAAGGAAACAAATTTTCATATAAAAAACAAGAAATTAAAATTAACCTACATATGCACCGTGGAAGGTTTGAATGACATTTTAAATTACATTTCATTACATTTTACATACAGTTGGATATGTATTTCAAATTTTGCCAGTGTCTCCTTTGGCATTCTATAGAATGCCGAGGAAATGTGCAAAATACTAATAATTTCTTACATTGCTGGCTAGTTTTAGGGATTGTATAGAGTGCCGGATTTCATATTTTGCAGGTAACATGTATATCCCGATAATCTCAAAAACTGCCGACGACATTCGAAGTAATCTTAATTAGTGTTGCCGGCGCCAAGCGAAGAAACTTTTACGAGACATGCGGACGGCAAAGTGTTAGCAAGTCATTTGTAACTAAGAATTTTTGAGAATACATACATTTTTGAATTTCATTGTTGCTACCAAAAAGAGGTAAATTTTATACTTCTATTTCCCTACATTATTTTTAAAAATAATCTGTTTTTTTACAAACTTGTTTTTTTACTACTGTTGTGGAAAATTTATTCATCATGAGAGGTATTAGCACAAATTACTAAATATATTAATGATAGCTTGACACTAACTAGCTGGCTTAGTGAATATAAATTTCAAGCTGTCTAAATGCTCACATGCTCAATACGCTGGAAAAGGACATTTCAAATTGAAAAATAAACTACAAATTTAAAAATAAAAACGCAAATTCTTTCATAGAAATACTATGATAAAGGCCTGCTAGATGGTGCAACAGCGCTTTCTATCGACCGAATCAGCGTTAGATCCGTTTTCGCGGAAGAAACAGCATTGGCGATGGAACTTCTTTTGAATCTAAGTCCATGACAGTAGGTCAGAAACTAGTCTATTGCACGAAAACCTTTGCGGCCACCCAAACCCGGTGCCAAGCGAAGAAATTTTTACGAGACATGCGGACGGCAAAGTGTTAATGCATAAATCATATATAATAACTGATTACAAAATCTAGGTACACTGATAGTGTTAACTGTAAATTTCACTATTTACATTAAAAGTTATTGCAGATTTCAGAGAGTTGACTGTAAATAAAAATCATTTTCAAGGGGAAATCTCGCCGTAATCACCGATCATAAAACGGAATTTTATATGAAAAAGCAATGCGTAAAAACATGCATTCCGAAATTCTTAAGGCGTATTCTGAATTTCTAAGGAATGAAATACGCATCTAGAGCCGTTGTTATTGCGATCACTGCCTGTAGGCATATAACAAATTTTAGATTTCTGCCTCATTTTTTTCAAATGTTACAAGTTTTTAAACTTTTTAAAAAAGTGAAAAAATGTGATACTTTACCTAATAAAACAGCACATAACTTCTGTTCTATTTGTGCTACTGAAATAAATGAGGGCTCATTTTAAAGCTCTTGGTGCAAGCTTTACTGGGGTATATAGAATGACATCAAAACTCGAATAAAAAATCTAGGTCACTTGACCTTGAATATCTCAAAACATGCCCTTTTTGTTTTCCTTGATTTTTTTAATATTTTAATCACCTATTATTGCTTTATAAGATAGCAGATTTTTAAGCTGTGATTGGCAAGGCTTTTTAAGTTATGAATTTTTAAAGAAATAACATTCGGATCCATGTGCAATGCAGTACTATCTATTTATTGTTATTATTAGTTCTAATTATGAAAACATTTCCCAAATTTTCATTCTTATATATATACATAAAAATTATGTAAAACAGACCCTCTCACTCAGCCATTTTTTTATGATATGTATACATAGTATTCATATTTTCAGGCCTGATATGTTATGCATGCACTGTATAAATTAGTTTTGTTTACTATTTACTTCAAATATCGATGATTGTTTAAGTTCTTCCTGTAACAGTGTCTACATCAAATTTTTTTAATATGTTGCTTCTAGATATAGTCAAAATGTCTTCCTTTACAGGATATGCATAAGACGGTGAAGGTCCATGTGGTTGCAATAGCATAATTTTAACTTCTTCAGTTTCTTTAAAGATGTTTAACACACAGGCAACCCAACCACTTTCCCCATATACACATATTACAAATCCACAAATATTCGTCAAGGGTAGTTCAGTTTTGCATGAGATAATGCAGTTTTAAGCATTGTAGCTCTTGAATATATTTTAACGTGAATGTTGTTTTCATTCAGTGGAATGAAGCAGTGCAGCTGTTGTGAGTTGCAAATAGTTTTAGCAGTTTCAACCTTCACCATCTTATGCATATCCTGTAAAGGAAGATATATTGACTATACCTAGAAGCAATACACAGGGTGTCCACTGGCGAATAAAAAGGCGACTTGAGCGACCTTTTTGACCAAAAAATGTCATTTTCATCCTATTTTCAAGTTTTTGGCTACTTGAACGTTACTCCAGGCCAATAATTTGAAAATCCGCTTTAGGTTTTTTGTCAACTCCTCTTTCTTTTTCAAAGTTTATGGGAATACGCTTTAAGAGTTAGAACCCCTTAAAAAGTCCTCCGACGTAGGGCACGCCCTAAACCCACCCTAATGGCATCAAAATGCTTCATAACCTATATAAGTTCACTTGCTGCTTAAAAATGCTTCATAAACTATATAACTCCACAGTTCGTAAACGTGCACAGTAAATACAGCTTCCGAAGAGACATTCCAAATTTTTTCAAGTCTCTGAGTTCATTAAATTTTTTAAAAATCTATTTAAAAGTGACATCATTTCTCAAAAGAATAACCTCTATTTAGTCCACATTTTTTTAGTGCAAACTTAAAAAAATATTCTAGAGGGGGGGGGGGGAAGTTCACATTTGTAACAATTTCAGTTCCGATTTTGCTTTGTGATGCACTTTTGTTTACATGATAACACAATATACTAAATCTCTAGGAGGGGGAGGGAGGCAGGTACTTCCCTTATTAAGGCGGTATCCAGGAGTTCCGGTCTGTGGCGTCTGATCTTCGTTCGCCGCCAGTGTTTCTGCACTAACTGTACTTGACAGCAACGTTTCCGAGACTTGACGTCGGAATCAACTCTAGCGACGTTCGAGATGCCTTTCGAGTGTCTATGGTTCATGAGACTAGAGTCGAGCGCCACATCACTTGTACTTCTGTGTAGACAGTATGCAAATACTGTGCAGAGTATAAGAAGCTTGCACATGCGGTACTCGCAGCAGCATAATTTTTGTCAGATCTCTAGTTTATCGCTAGCGTATAGCTGTTTATCGCTAGTTTATCGCTAGCGTGCATAATGCCCGACCGTACCATGGCGGCTCTTGCACCTGGAGCTTTATAATTTATATCCAGATAATATGTGTTCTGTTATTATATGTGATCTGTTATTAGATGTGTTCTGTTGTACATGTGTTCTGTAGTTTTAATAAAAGTTGTTAGTTACTGTTTACCTCTTCTTTTAATGAAACTAGTGATGATTAAGCAATAAGAAAAAAACCTTCTGATAAAAGTCAAGTGAGGCTTCTGTAAACTAAAATTCGGGAGACCCACAAGTGGTGACCATCGGACTATGAAAAATTTCTGATGGCTGTTGATGTTGACAAATGGTGACTTTTTGACGGCGGTCGGCAAACGTTCCTGAAAGCTGGTGTATCAAGATTATGTGCTCTGAGGTTTTGGACTATTCAAGTGAAAGTTGAGTGTGCATCTTTTTCAAGTGATCTGGTTTAGGTGGAAGTTTATCAAGACTTATGAAATAAAGTGGCAGCAAAAGTCTGTGAACCTGAGTGAAAGTTTGGTAATTAACTTGCAACTACTTCTTTCCTGTACTGTATCACGGCGCTCTAGTGTTGTGATAAAGTCAATTACTCATGAAATTAAGGTATTTTAAGCAAGTTCGGTAACTGAATACATGTTTATACACCTTTTTCATATAATTGATTCTGAAACATGTTTATACAACCCAACACTCTTTAGTACTGTGCTTATACACTCTTAACTTAACTTTCACATTGTTTTAAGACAATTTGAACTGAATTTGTAACTATTTCTAAAGTTTATTGAATGCATAGTGTTCATACACTAATTCTTTAATTGTATAATGTCGAATCCTAATATATGAGAAATCTCTAGAGTGGCATTTAAAGCCCCCCCCCCTCTGGAAAAATCAAATTGAACTGTGGTTCTATCAAATAGAAGCTAGTTTCATAACATCGAACACTACGGTAGAGGAAACCAAATTTTATAGTGTTATCGCATCTTTGGATTCCGAGACAATAACAAGTGTTAAGGACATAGTACGTTCCCCCTCTAAAGAAAACCCGTACGCTGTTTTAAAAGAACGGATAATCCAACATTACGCGCAATCCGAAAGTTCTTGTTTCCGTACATTGCTACAAGACTTACAGTTAGGGGATAAACGTCCTTCGCAGTTGTTAAATGAAATGAAAACATTGGCTGAAAACAGAATGACCGATAACATATTGAAAGAAATTTGGTTAAACCGTTTACCTGTAAAATTGCAACAAATACTTTCAATCAGTAAGGATGATCTCTGAGATCTGGCAAAAATTGCAGACAGAATAATCGAAATTTCTGGATCTCCTCATCTATCGCAGGATGACTTAATAAAAAGTTTGCAGCATCAGATTTCCGAACTCTCTGCTAAAGTAGATAAACTGACAAAACAAACTAGCTACCGACGAAGAAACCGCTCAAGATGTAACAGTTTCACTAAAAATAGAACTAAAACTAAACCATTCTGCTGGTATCACTTTAAGTTTGCTGATAAAGCCAGGAAATGAGTTAAACCATGCTCGTATACTTTAAGCAAGTAGGCCCCTCCAATTTGGCGACGGAGGAGGACTAAAACCGTACAAGTCGCCTAATGGTATTCGATAGGAATTCCGGTTTCAGTTTTCTTGCAGATACAGGCGCTACAGTTTTGGTGCTGCCTCGTAATACTCGAAAACATAAGACTCCGAAAGACTGCATGTTGTACGCAGCAAATGGCACGAAAATACATACATACGGATTTAAGAAATTGACTTTGGACTTATAGAGCAAGAGCCCGCGGCCGCCAGACCTTCGTCATAGTATAAAAGCTGAAACTTTCTCTGCGCATATTCCCCAATAGAGGTAGGAACAATCGGCCACTATAAAGTTTGGATGATCGTGGCTTTGGCAGGTAACAGGTGGCAAAGGTGTATAAAATTGCAGAAAATTTTCGTCATTTCATAAAGCTTAATTTTTTTATATGTTCTTCTTCGCAGTACTAGAAATCACTTTATCCCTTGCCAGACACTTTTCCATCGTTGCAAACCCCCGCCAGACAACCTCAAAGTCATGGAAAACGTAATTCTATTACGAGTGCGCTGCAGCATCCTAAGAAATTTCAGAAGTAGCAGTATAAAATGTGCTTGGCACTTCGTGACAGCTTGACGTACTTCGTCGAGGGAGTTTACGAACACAACAGTTTTCCATGACTGGGGTTTGCCACGATGGAAAAGTGTCTGGCAAGGGATCAAGCGATTTCTAGTATTGCGAAGTAGAACATATAAAAAAATAAGCTTTATGAAATGACGAAAATTTTCTGCTATTTTATACACCTTTGCCAACTGTTACCTGCCCAAGCCACGGTCATCCAAACTTTATAGTGGCCGATTGTTCCTACCTCTGTTGGGGGGTATGCGCAGAGAAAGTTTCAGCTTTTATACTATGACGAAGGTCTGGCGGTCGCTGGCTCTTAGACTATTAGGGCTGCGTCGCGAATTCCCATGGACTTTCATAATAGCTGAAGTCAAGCGACCCATATTAGGCGCAGACTTCCTCGGTAATTATGGAATTTTGGTAGATATAAAAAATTGCAAATTACGCGATCCCCTCACCACAATTTCAACTAAAGCTCCTGTAGTTAGCACATCGGCGATAGAATTGCAAACTGTTTTTAAAGAATCTAAATATCATGAATTACTAACAGAAATTCCCAGCATAACCAACCCAGCTTCATTGAAAAACATGAAGAAAAAGCATAATGTTTCACATTATATTTTAACTAAAGGCCCACCAGTGTCTTCGAAAGTTCGTAGATTAGCTCCCAAAAAGTTGAAAATTGCAAAACGCGATATTTAGAAAAATTATTGGATGAAGGGATTCTAAGACCTTCAACTAGTCCTTGGGCAGGTCCCATACACTTAATTCCATAAAAGAATGGAGAATGGAGGGTATGTGGCGATTTTCGTAAATTGAACGCCATCACAATCCCCGATAAATATCCCATTCCGCTTATACAAGACTTTTCGCATGCTTTGCATATAATAAGCGGATCCTTTCACGGCTAGATCTAATAAAAGCATATCATCAGATTCCGTTAGATAAAGACTCTATTCCAAAATCTGCGCTAATTACACCATTTGGATTATTTGAGCACAAACTCATGTACGTTGGCTTATCCAGTGCTGCCCAAAGTTTTCACCGATTCTTAGATGAAGTGCTTGAAGTGCTCCGAAATTTAGATTGCTGCTTTGTATAATTAGATGAAGTGTTAATCGCACCAAGTACAGAGGAACAGCAGCTAGAAGATCTAAAAGCAGTATTTAAGTGATTAGATGATTATGGTGCAGTTTTAAACGTCGAAAAGTGTGGTTTTGGCCAAACTCAAATTAACTTTCTAGGCCAAATGGTTTCTAGCAAAGCGTTATCTCCTCTACCCTAGAAAGTAAAAACCTTAAAAAATTTTCGTTTACCTAACACTGTACAGGAATTACGACGTTTCTTACCAATCTTAAATTTCTATCATAGATTTTTGAAAGAGGCTGCCGCAATACTAGCTCCGTTATACGAACTTTGTAAAGGCTCAAAAAGATGATACAAAAATTAATTGGTCGGAAGACCTAATGCAAAAATTTTCGGAATGTAAAGCTCTTATTTCAAATGGAACTTTACTTGCGTATCCAGACCCCGATGCAGAACTACCCTAATGGTTGGTGCATCGGATTTTGCGATCGGCTGTGTACTGCAGCAAATTCGCAATGAAATTGCCGAACCTCTCGCATTCTTTAGTAGAAGGCTCACGAATTCCGAAAAAAAAACTATGGCACGTACGATCGTGAACTACTAGCCATTTATAGTTCGTTTCGACATTTCCGGTATATGTTGGAAGGTCGGATATTTACCATATACACTGACCACAAACCTTTTAACATTTGCTTTTTCAAAAAACAGTAAAAGCGCATCACCCAGACAAGAGACATTTAGAATGCATTTCACAATTTTCCACAAACATAAAATACATGTCTGGTAGCAAAAATGTAGTCGTAGACTCACTATCCAGGATTTCAGAAATTGAACCACTAGACAATGTAGATTATACTGTGTTGGCGCAGACACAGTGCGGAGATAACGAGCTGTAAGAACTTAAATCTCAATCAAACCTAATATTCAAAGAGTTTAAACGACCAAGTAGTTCGAGTAGTCTATTTTGTGATACGTGGCTGTATAAGACCTTACGTTGCAGAGCAGTTCTGGCAAGAAATCTTCCAAATGCTTCATAATCTCTCACATCCTGGAATAAAAGCTACAGTGAAATTAGTGAGAGAGATTCATCTGGAAATCCTTAAAGAAAGATGTAGGAAATTGGACTAGTGCTTGCATAAATTGCCAGAAGTCGAAAATACAGAAACATGTGCTTTCACCAACGAGTTCATACCCGCTGCCAAGGAACAGATTCAGCCATGTGAACGTGGACATCGTAGGTCCGTTACCTCCTTCCACGGGATTCACATATTGCTTAACTTGTGTAGATAGATTTAGTAGATGGCCGGAGATTTTTCCGATACCAGACCAGACTGCCGAGACTGTGGCGACGACATTTTTTTCTGGTTGGATTGCGCGTTTCGGTGTACCCGATACTATTTCTACAGATCAAGGTAGGCAATTTGAAAGTCATCGCATCAGTAGCTTGGCAAGATACCTTGGAATGGAAAAAATCCGTACCATAGCTTATACAGTGGAACCCCGATCTATCGTTCCCGCATTCATCGTTTTCCCGTATTGATCGTTTTATTTCTATGGTCCCTGCACAAACTGTATTCAAATAACGTTAACAAAACCCGCATGTATCATTCGTCAAAAATTCGCTTTCCCGCGTTCATCGTTGTAAAATGTTTCTTCTGACCGAAATGAAATTGAAGATCAAGTGGATCAATATGGCTTACAAATCTAATTACTTCCTGGTATAATATCTTGGGTTGATGATGGTACAGGTGAAGAGTTCTTACATCTAGGGATGAGTATGATGTGAAATGTAGTGATTATATTTCCATTGATTTAGAAGTAGCAACGTGCGATATCCTAAGAATGGATGAAATGTGACGCAAAAAATGAAAATAAGCGCGAAGAAGCTGAGAATAATATTCATGCCCATGAGACTGAGCCAACACAAGTGCCTAGTTTATCCTACGCAATAACGGTATTTGAAATTGTATGACTTTTATATACAAACATGAATGCACATAAAAAGAAGACAAAATATTGTAAATCTTGAAAATTTTGTTTAATTAAAAGATAAATGAAAAACCCAGAGTAAAATTACTGATTTTTTAAAAATAAGTATCATCCAATTTCTACACATCTTCAATTTGTTTCTTTTACAGTTTGGTAAACAATTTAGTATTTTTGGTATACTGTATACATTGTGTGTATTCATAAATACTGTTTTCTTCGTATTTTGACTTTGACCCGCATTCGTCGTTTTCCCGCATGCATCGTTTTTTACTACGCATCCCTTGAAAAACGATAGATCTAGGTTCTACTGTAATCCGTCTTCAAATGGATTAGTAGAGAGATTTCATCGCCAGCTGAAGAATGCTGTGAAAGCGCACGCTACAGAACGGTGGACTGAAGTACTGCCTGCGATTTTGCTTCCCATCAGAGCCTGTTTTAAAGAAGACATCTAAGCCACAGTGGCAGAAATGGTGTATGGTTCACCTTTGCAACTGCCTGGCGTGTTGTTCAAATACTCTGGGCGAGGAATAGTTCAAGCAGAATTTCTTCAGATTTTGCGAGAGCATATGCAGAAGTTACGACCTGCACCCATGGCTCGTCATAGTGTGCCTTTTTGTGCACAAAGAACTGAAAAATTGTTCGCATGTGTTCGTTAGACAAGATATAGTGCTAAAACCACTCCAGCAACCATACGACGGTCCATTCAAAGTTATCTCTCGTCGGACCAAGCACTTCACAATGGACATAAGAGGCATACAGAAAGTTATTTCCATTAACCGCCTCAAACCAGCCTACCTGCTAAACTCAGCTATTCTGCAGGATGAAATGAAGACTCCTAATCCTACTGAAAGTCAAGGCATGACTTTGCGGTCCGGTAAGAAGGTGAGCTTCTGTGACCAAGTATCGTCTAGCCAACTGGAGGGGGAGTCCTGTGGCGTCTGATCTTCGTTCGCGGCCAGTGTTTATGCACCAACTGAACTGGAGCTATTTTTTTCCTCTGTAGCCCCCTTAATGAATTCCTAGATCCGCCACTGCTCACATAGACCACAAAGAGCAATGGTAGAGTGAGGTACATTTAATCATTTAGAAACCTATGTTGTATCATTCAGGCAATAATTTCATGTCTCTGGAGCTGATTTCCTCATTTACATACTTACTAATATAACGCTAAAATTTAAAAAACCTTTTCAGTACGGTAGCAGCAAGCTCCTGTAAGACCCCTCAATACTGCAACTGAAGGGTTTGATGGGCATTTACTTTGATCGTTCTTAGTGCATCTTTCAGTTACTTCAGATACATCTTGAAGTTCTGAAACTTAACCTTAGCAGCAATCTTTGCGCGGGCTTTACCAGGCCTATGATCGGTGCATCGGCTATTCATCGCCTGATCATTACTGATCATCCTTAATTTTTCGTATGTTCATCTTTTACCGATGATCGAATCTTTACACTGAGATCTGATAGGCGCTTTCAAGATTGCGAAGGGTAAAGCGAGCAAACAGGTTTATATCGGTCTTTCTACCAAGTAGCTGAACGGCTCGATATCTCCGTTCCTTCATTAATGTGCAAAGAGCATCATATGCACACCATATGTTTGTTTTAAGGTTGTTGATTGGCTAAGCTATTACGCGGGAAGACAAGACAGGCGACAAAATGCTGAATCATGTTGTCCTCTTCCTGCTCTTAGCTTTGACGTGTTATCCTGTATGTATCTATCTTGTGCTAGCTAAAAGGGCACCTTGCCTTAGTCAATCTCTGTCAAAGAGGGGAGACAAGGAATATTTTTAAAATAAAATTTGTCAGCGACTAAAAATTCTGGAAGTTTCCTGAAAAAGTGCGAAATTAATATATCTATATAAGAAATTTTCCTTTGTGTAAATTTTTAATGACATTTCATTCAAAAACTTGCATTCTTCCCTAGAACAGCCTTGAAGGCTGTTCTAGGGAAGAATGCAAGTTTTTGAATGAAATGCCATTAAAAATTTAGAAAGGTATGAAAAGATATTTAGTTATAAAATTATGTATGCATATGAAAGTACATGAATTAATTGATACAATAAAAGAAATAAACAAGCTAATATGCAAATCAACGATATATGTGCCAATTTTTATCGATTGCTCAGTTTAAAAGTTTCACCAAAGGTCATAGGCTTCACATCCTAAGTAGTAAGGCGTTTGCTCTTCCGAGATGAATATACCCAGCTAGAAATGTCTTCACTTTTTTTGCAATACTAAATCATGTATACAATTTGTGCATAAAAAGTGGATATTTTTTAATATTTTGAAAGCATACACTTTTTGTGCAAATTATATACAGCTTTTATGCATACTACAAGTGAATATTCTATATTGTCAAAAATTGTGACAAAAAGGGTATACTTTTCAAAGTATTCAAAATATTCACTTTATATGCAAATTTTTTGCACAAGAAGTGCAAACATTTTCTAGCTGGGATTTAAGCAGTTTGAACAGTTTTCGCAAAATCTCAAAATCTAATTAAAATTTTAAGAAACTTTAGGGGCATAGTTTAAATTGTGCGACCACCTATCGTGCCACTAAATTTTGCTTTATTCACTTAAGTCGTATGTGATGCGCCGACAAAAAGTTACTCAGTTTGAAACGGTTTTCAGAAAAAATCTCAAAATCTAATTTTTTTTTAATCCGACGATTATAGCTTAAGGTGAGTGATTGCCTATCATGCCAGTAAATTTCATTCTTTCGCTTTAGTCACTTTTACATGATGTGCGAACAAAAATTTATGCAGTTTGAAACAATCTTCGAAAAATCTCAAAATCTATAGAGATATTTTTAAAATATTCATTATAATGAATATTTTTAAAAATTCGAAGCCTATACTTTAAGTTAAGTGACCACCTATCATGTCAACAAATTTTATTTCATTCGCTTCAGTCAGTTTTACGTGATGTGCGAATAAGAAAAGACAGAACGACAGACAGACAAACTTTTTTTTTTTGGCCGTACACAGGTCCCAAATGCTTAAAACGGATAGAAATCGCAAAATCTTTTTAATTTTGAGTAGTGTACAGGAAAAGTCTAGTTTTATTTATTTAGAAACTTAAATGTTCCAATTCCGAACTTGAGTCAGACCCCCGTCTAGTGGTTAGAATGCTCGGCTACCAAGCGTTAGTTCTCAAGTTCGGTACCAAGTCTCGGAAGCTTGAAAAATGAAGTTCAGATGGCAGCATTAAATTTCAAAGAGAAGAAGTTCGAATTTCCTTTTTTTTTTTTTTACTTTTAAAAAATTTTATCTAGCTGGGATATACCCCAATTTTTATCGATTGTTCAGTTTAAAACTTTTATCAAAGGTCATAGGCTTCACATCCTAAGTTGCAAGGTGTTTGCTCTTCCGAGATGAATATATACCCAATCGCATCGGCTTTTCAACGGCTCTACGCCCAATCCCCCCCCTTGCCGATGATCCAACCCTACTATTCGGGAGAGGAAATGCCCGAGTAAAATCCGAGATAAGAGCCCCCGGCGCGATGAAGAACCTTGCATGGCGCGCGCTGCGCTTCCTCCCTGTCCGATTATCGGCATTTCAGGAACCGATGACCGTTTGCTACTAGGGAACCCATTTGTGCCTGGATATTTTTGCGACTTTCTTCGATTTTTTACTGACAACAGAAATAATAGATAAATTTCTGATGTCAAATTCTTGAACAAGGAACGATTTCTTTTAAAATCATTATGCATAAAAATCGAAATATCAACATCCTACTTGGTCATGTTAAAATATTTTGTAGAGTTGAGGCTCAATACTCATGAATAAAGGCTAGGAAAAATAAATAACGTTTTCGACTAATAGCGAAAATGCCGTCTCAAAAAAGGGACACTAGGCATAAATGGGTTAAGGCTGCTTCTTTTAAAACACGACAGTCACCACAGAACTTTTGAAGAGTTGTAAAAACAAACCAATGACGCTTCGTCACCAAATACACTATGTGCTAATACTAAAGCTCCGTTTACACTTGTGTCTTTTTTGCCCCTAATGTGTTTACTGACTCAAAAGTCGTAATGCTAAAGTAGAAATCCGTTTCCACAAACTTTGATATCTCGTTTTAGAATCGTACGTTTCCTCTAATGGCTATTGCGATTTCGCGCATGCGTGTTTAAACTTTTATCTGTTTCACGTTTTTCTTTTAAATATATAACCATTTGTTATTTCTAAATACAGGAGAATTTCTTAAATTTGGAATTCCAATTTACGAAATTAGACCTTAAAATAACAATAAATCAGTATTCGAACGAAAATGTTTTAGATTTTATTTAAAATGTTTAAAAGAATAGCATCTTTCTAATGAGCAATTTCTCAGTAAATGCATTTTATTTTTAATATATTTTTCTATTTAAAACAATGTAAGTCTTCTTTTTAAACTTTACCTGTTTACAACTATTTTTTTTTATAACACTGCAAGATTTTCATAATCTGGAAATTTGTGTTGTGCAGAATCGCTAAAGTCCAGTCGATTCTGAATTTGAAAAATTCTACTGTATTTATTTAAGGTACTATTTTAGTTAGCACATATTATACTAATTTTAGGATGATTAAAAAAAACCTGAGTGTCAATGATTCCCATAAATTAAAGGCTTTAAAATACTAAGTTAATTGAGCTGTTTTCAGAGATTTAAAAGGCAGCCACATTTTCGATAAATTTACGTACTCCATACTGTCTTACACCAAGTAAGTAATAAATAGAATATTGATATCTGCTTTTTGTGTGTTTTGTAAATTTAAGAAGTACATTATGTTATTATTTTAATTTTAGTTATCTCTAACATACACTAAAAGCATATAACTATTTCTGAAAAGGTTGTATTGTATTGCGTTATGATAAACCTACACGAGGAGTATTTCGTATCGCCTATGGAAAGGTGAGTGTTTTACGGCGGCTTCTTAGGATGAAGCGTATTTAGGTTACATTGTGAGAAAAACCGTCCAAAACTCCGAATTTTTAGATAATCACCTGTCCAGTAGACCAGAACCCTGGACCTTTATACTTCAGTTATCTACCATCGTCAGTATTTTATCAACTGCGCTCGGGTGGGCAGAACATCTTGTCTTAGATGCCATCTCCGACCTTTAAATATCTAATACTAAAGATAGTGCATACATACATTTAGATTTATTAATCAAATGTCTATTTGAAAAGTCTTGAACAAAATTTTAAATCTGGTATTTAAAGGAATACAAAATAAAAATGAAAAAAACCTATGATTTGGAAAAAATATTGGTCTTCAAATTAAAATTCAATAATTACAATAAATTTTATTTATACATGAAGAGTAAAAGAATTACTATTAAAACTAGTTAGTATGTAAAACTACTATTTTTTTTCCTTTGAATACTAAATAATAATTATTATTAATTATGTGAGTTTTCTGAAGCGAAAAAAAAATTCATTGAAATATTAATTACATATTGAATTTTCCAAATACAGTAAATAATATTAGAAGAATAATGACTTTATTGAAATAGATATCAAAATACTAGAGATCATCAGAATATCACCGAAAAATTAGTAAAGTATATAATAATCTGTTACTATATATTTTAAACTTAAATAAAACAAAAACGACAGTAAAAAAAAAGCCCAAAAGAGCGGCGACGAGAATCGAACTCAAGACGTCAGGACAAGAGTCAAAAGCGGAACGTCCTAGGCACGTTAGGCACAACCTGGTTTATATTATTAGTTAAGTTGTACAGATCTTGTCGCAGATCTACGCGACACATCGGATAGCTGAGAGCCAAAAACAAAAAGAAATATTATTAAAAGAGTGACTAATTAAAACATAAGGGATAAAAATACTCAAAATGAAGGATGAGGGAATTATTATTATGTGTGCATGAAATCATGGAGAGAGAGATTGAGCGCCGAGTCTTTTTTTTTCCCTTTAGATTTTTTAGATCAATTGATTGAATCAATTTTGTCCAGAGCAGATTTATAACAATTTGGAATACTGTGGTGAAAATTGATGATTAATTGAACCAAAAAAAAATTAAGAGCCTACTTATCCTTAAAAAATATGTAACTCTTAGGCCGTACTTTCTCACTTCCGCGACCGCCATATTGGAATCCTTGAGAGAGCGTTTCTTACGGAACCAGCCAAGGGGGTTACGAGATTCTTACGGCGTCAGAGGTTGGGAATGAAAAGTGTTTATTCCGATAAAAACCACTCGTAGAGACGAAAACAGAAGCTTGAGGTAGAGTATTTAGCGGCGATAAGCGCAGTAAGGAAAATAAAGGTCTAGTGGAAACGCGGCCTAACTGTAAAACTGTATGTCTCATGCAGCTTCCAGAAAAAATTCTTAAGCATAAAAAATTACCTACAAAAAAGGGCGAAATGTTATCTCTCCAAGGAAATATTTCAAAAATTGGCGTGATTGGGTAAGAGCTAGAGTATACCTTACTTGCGGTCAAAAAAAAATTTTCTGAAAATTTTTTGCTCACCCCCAGTGGCGGATTATACACTTGAGAGGCCCGAGGCGCAACACAATTTTGAGGCCCCCTCCTCCAAAAAAAAAGAAAGAAAGAAAAATCACTAACTCTAACTCCTTTACATTATTACTAATTATTTTAAAATGTTTTAATTCCTTTTATATCTAGTTTATGTCTACAAACCAGGGCCTGACTTTCACTATAACACTTTTGTGCCCAGGGCACTTTTCAGATTTTGTGTCCTTTACCTGGCTCAATTTTTGTGCCCCTGTATATCGTGCTAAACTCAATTTTTTGGCTTATTTCTCCATGTGTGCCCAGGGCACGTGCACCAAGTGTCCGTCCGATAGTCAGGGCCTGCTACAAAAGGAGTATTAAAATTTTAAATTAATTTTTAAGTTTATAGATTTGTTCATCTTAAAACACATTTTTTATCTCAATAATTTTTGTACTACGTGTCACTTTTCATGATTAACACTAAATAAACATCAGCATACCTCTAAGTATAACCCAGCAACTGCAGTTTTATATTGATTATTTTTCACTGTTACTTAATTACGTCGAATTACTTTTTGTGGACCACTGGCATATGTCTTGTTTCAGTCATGAAAATTTGACTACTTAACAGGTACTTTTGAAGGTCAGAACAAGGGAAACTTGATCAGAAACATGACTTTGACATCACAAAGTTCAGAAGAATTCTTTACTTGGATAAAAGGAACCAAAAATTTAACATTCCTTCAAAAACATATATTTATAAATATTTAAATATGTTCATAAATTTCCCGTTTGGAACTGCAAAACTAAGCAGTTTAATAGTAAAAGTAAACTTTCTGTTTAGTCTAATTTTTGTGTTTATTCAAAAACTGTCAATAAGATTAGGACTATTAATGATGAGTAATATATATATACATACACACACACATTATTCTATATTTTAAATAGAATGAGAAAACTACAAGAGAAATTAAAAAAAAATACTTTAAGTAGTTAACGTACAAAAAATATTATTGACTTAAAAATAAATTCCACTTTATAATGGGTAAACGGGTATGCTCTAAGCTTGAGTCCTAGGTTTATTATTAATGTTTAGTATTTTCATCTGCGACTATAAAATACATGCCGTATCTATCTATCTATCTATCTATATAAATAAAGCAATGTGTAAACTGTCCGTTAGTTAGTCAGTTTGCTTGTTTGTTTGTCTGTGTCTCGCGTAGCTCGCAGACGAGTAGACCTAGCAAATTTTGTACGGAAATTCTCCATGTCAGGTCCCGACACACCTCGAAGCGATTTTTTCAAAATTCGTATTATTTTAGGAGATATCGATAAAAAACGTTTCGCAAAAGGCTAATTTTTGCTTTCCGCCATTTCGTAATTGTATAACCCCACAGTGGAAAATGCGACGATTAAGCTTATCTAGGTTGACACATTCGGCAAGTTTATTAAATGATTCAGACTCTTGAAGTAAAAATAAAAGAATAACGATTTTTTTTTTGTCTAGATTATTTGTAAGATTCTTTTTAAATTAAAATATCGTGTGCATGGGAAACCAGAGCAGGAATGAAATGTTTTCTCTCTATTCTAAAAAAAAGTAAAGGCCGCTGTCGCTGGCGCTGTCAAAAGCTTGTTGTCGTATCTCCTCCTAAACCGTGGGGATTTGAGTTTCGACTAAGGTGCCCACAGATACGAAAAATTCCGAGGAACCTGCTAAGCTGACTTAAATTTCGAAAATCGAATTATTTTAGAAGATATTAATAAAAAACTGAAAAAATAAACATAATGGTTGCCAGATTTGGCAAAAAATCATTCATTCCTTTGCAACAAAGCGTTTCCAAGTATCTAGAATCGTGTGAAATTTACAAACATGAGTTAGAATTACGCCCATTTTACGCCAAAATAAAAACTATCTTTCTTCTATATTAATACACAATGTGTAAACTATTAGTCAGTTTGTTTGAATGTGTCTCGCGGTGATCGTAGACCTAACAAATTTTGTACGGAAATTTTCCATGACAGTTCCCGACACACCTCGAAGCGATTTTTTCAAAATTCGAATTATTTTAGGAGATATAGATAAAAAGCGTATCGCAAAAGGCTAATTTTTGCTTTCCGCCATTTCGTAATTGTAACCCCACATTGGAAACAGCGCCGTTTAAGCTTATCTAGGTTGCCACATATGGCAAGTTTATTAAATGATTCAGACTCTTGAAGTAAAAATAAAAGAATAACGATTTTTTTTTGTGTCTAGATTATTTGTAAGGCTGTTTTTAAATTAAAATATCGTGTGCATGGGAAATCGGAGCAGGAATGAAATGTTTTATACTTAAAAGAAAAATATTATTTAGAAATTTTCTGAGACTAAAATGTGCGACTTTTTAATTTGGCGAAAAATTAAATGGTTTTGTGCGATTTTGAGGAGATTATTCTAATGCTTGGCGCAATTTATCGTAATTTATCGCCTGCTGAATACTCCCGAGAATAAGATTTTGAAATTTTCATTCAGTTGGAATTGTGCATTTTTCTGTGCAGATTTTCTCCATCTATTAATGACTACGTCATTTTATCTCTCACCCCCTTTATTGAAAATTGTATGAAAAACGTGTCCCAAAAATGCGACATAAAAGTATGCCACATAATTTTACATATATTTAAATACTATTAGTTCACAACAGCTTTAATCTATTGTTACAATATTTCGTAAGCTGTAGAATAGGCATCACCTGTTTTTTTCTATAAATAGGTTACAGTAATATGACATAAGTAACTCAAAATGTGTTGCACAAAGTTGACAATTTTCAAATAGTAAGTTCGCTTAGACAACAGGAGTTTAGAATTAGCGATTATTCATTTTTCCAAAACAGAATAACTAATATCTTGAAAATGAAAAATAATTAAAATGCAGATTATTTTAAAGCCAGTTCGGTCCAGCTGGATTATTTGCTAATAGTAGAAATATTTGGCTGCGTTAACTATGCCATTATAGCAGTTATAGTACACTTTGGATATTTGCTAGCGCGACGAGATGGTATAATTCGTGGTGCTAAGTACGCCAATCTGCAAAGGGTTATATAAATGAAAATATGGATAACGGTTTTCCGGTAACCTTAAATGAAGAGTAATTATAGGTTGTGAGCATGCTGTGTAAATCGCCAAATAATGAAAAGTCGCCATGGATGGTAAGCTATCCTATCTGTTCCGTAGCTTTTATTAACTTTACATGTACGCAAGTCGCCAAATAATGAAAAATCGCCATGGGTGGCAAATTTGCAAGGTATCCAATAGGATTTACATTATTAAAAATACAGCTGAAACAGATTTTCTGATTTTATTATGCTTTAGCTCCTAATTAATATAACTTTTGAAGGCAATACTAAATATCATTGTGTTTCTGAGGAGTGCAAATAATTTTTCCAGCGTATATAAGCGGAGTCCGCACTCGAGGTGGAGTATAGCTCAGGACCCGTACAACACGGATTCCCATAACAAAATATCTTCCGTGTTATGAGGGGAGGGGATCTACTGTAGTGTAAAGTTTAAATTTTTAAGTACCCATGAACATGCACGAACCAAGCAATGTGTAGCTCAGTAACATTCTATCTGATCCAATCTTCGGGTTTTGTCTGATAAATTATGTCTTTTTTACGAATAAGCCTTATTAGGGGCCGAATGCCTCATACGAAAAGCGAGCGTAGCGAGTCAGGGGGCCTTGGCCCCTAGTATACTCAAAAGAAAAATATTATTTAGAAATTTTCTGAGACTAAAATGTGCAACTTTTTAATTTTGCGAAAAATTAAACGGTTTGAGAAAATGATTCTAACGCTTGGCGCAATTTATCGTAATTTATCGTCTGCTGAATACATCTGAGAATAAGTTTTTGAAATTTTCATTCAGTTGGAATTGTACATTCTTCTGTGCAGCTTTTCTCTATCGATTAATGACTATGTCATTTTATCTCTCACCCCCTTTATTGAAAATTGTATGAAAAAGTGTCCCAAAAATGCGACATAAAAGTATGCCACATAATTTTGCATATACTTAAATACTATTAGTTCACAACAGCTTTAATCTATTGTTACAATATTTCGTAAGCTATAGAATATGCTTCACATGTATTTTTTACATATATTTAAATACTGTTAGTTCACAACAGCTTTAATCTATTGTTACATACAATATTTCGTAAGCTGTAGAATATGCTTCATCGGTATTTTTCTATAAATAGGTTACAATCATAAAAATTTCAACATAGTGTTACAAGGCGAAATACTCGAAAGTTGCCAGATAGAATGACATAATCAATTAATATCGTTTTAATATGGCAATATTGAAACTAAAAAATTAGGGGGTTCGGTGGGGGAGTGGCTCCCCCTGACGAAGCTCGAACAACCGAGGTTTTTCTAATGTATTACATCCAGAAAAAGGATGTTAGAAATAACAATTTTAATTTTTTTAATCACACTCATGAATAATAATATACTTTCCAACATAATGAAATAAGGAACGATAATAGGGAAGACCCATGGATTATAATACGCTTTTAATATATAGCACTTTTGTGCGTATTTAAAATCTGAAAGTGTTTCAGATTTTCTTACTTTTCTTTTTCCTTTCCGTTTTTTGATAAAGGCCAATATATCCAGAAGCTCTTCAGAATTATATAGGACGAAAATAATTTGTTCCTTTTTATAGGTTTTTATCATTTAACCATCTTATTTTTGCAACCAGGGGCGGCCCGACACAATAAGCATCGCATCTGGGCGCTGGCTTCGAAGGGGCGTCATTTCGAACACAAAAACTAAGTAGAGCATAAAAGGGGGCATCTTTTTTATATTAGCAGGGGGCGACACTTATCTTAGGGCCGCTGCTTTTTGTAACCATCTTAATTTTAAATTCCATTCAGAATCTGAGAGATTTCAGAGCCAAGGAAGCCGGTGAGGAACAGGATTCTCTCCGAACAAGATTTATTAAGATGGCGAACCAGCTGGTCGCTGGAGGCGGCAAGTTTATAATATAGTTATCATAAATATTTTTTAGTTGAAAACAAAAAATTAAATTAATCATCATTTGTATTTTTTTAGTTTTTAATTAACTGTGTATGACATTCCAGTTCAAAATTTGTCTATGAATTTTAACCCACTATCATCCGATCGAGCTGAAACTTTGCACGCATGTGAAATTTCGGTGACGCTAAATATTGCTTTCTTTAATTTTTCAATACTTTTTTTTAAACTATCGAATATCTTCCCCCAATCCCCCCAAAAAAGTGTTATCGCACATGTATCAGCTCATATCTTTTTAATTATTGGTCTGCAATTTTTTATCATTGCATACTCGGAAAGTTTCGATTCCAAAAAAGATAAAATCGGTTATCCCTAGCTTAAATTTTTAATTTTTAGTGATTTTTCGAAAGAAGAAATTATTGTTTCCCATTTCTTTTACATCGTGACAACCAACAACAATTCTATATTCTAGGTATATTTGAAAATTTCACTGAATACAGAGTGTCCTTTCCTAAATCATTTAAATGAAGAACGGCTGAAAAATATAAAATATTTAATTTTTGACAAATTTTTTAATCTCAAGCTGTAGAATAAATCGGTTCAGGCTTTTCTCTTTTAAAATGAGAAATATTCTTATCAGACTGTACACTTTTTGATTTGGGGGGGGGGGAAATCTATAAAGCAGGTGTATTTGAATATCCTACTGCAATACCAGATACTGAGCAGCAATCTGATTCAGTGCGGCCCATCCAGTGGCTGAGCGCATAGCACTCTGAACTGGGAGACGGAAGGTGCCTGGTTCAAAATCAGGTCGCGTCCGGCAACCTAACCGTTGGGAACTTTCCGTGATTTCCTCCAATACTTAAATAGAGGTTAGAATCCCTTAAAAAGACCCCCAAGGGGAGCACCCACACCCATCGGCATAGATCCCACTTGTAGATAATTGGCCGTAATCCCCTAACCCAACACAACTAATTGATTCCGGATAGAAAAAAGGCATAGGGACCCTCTGCACCTGTATTTTTTGAGATAAAATATAGTGAGTAAATTAAAACAATGCAAAAAAATCTAAGAATTTTTCTTGGAAATAATGGACAGTTGAGGGCCCTAAAATTCCAAGGAATGTTGCATGAAAATACCAGGAACTTTATTGAACAGCTCAGGAAAGATCCACTAAATTGCATATTGTTCAGTAAAGTTCTTGGTATTTTCGTGCAACTTTCCTTGGAATTAAGGCACCTCAGCTGCCTATTATTTTCAAGGATCACTACTGGAATTTTTTTTAAATTATTTTTTTTTTACAATTCTTGTCATTTTTAAGTGAACTGCCTGTTTTTTTAAAGTCGTGAGACCACTATTCGGTTAAGTGACGGGTTGAACAAAACAGTAAATTTTTAAAGGGAAATTTATATTTTCTGCATAGTATTTGCAAGTCTAACTTATCCTTATTTCCAAGGAACGTATCTGGATATTTTTACAGTGAAATACGGAATTAAAGCATCAATTACTTATAAACTAAAAGTATTCGTATTAAAGTATTAGTTTAGATTATGGTCCAATGCTCTGAAGAGGAAAGGGAGTCACCAAAGGACCAAAGAAAAGATTGTTCAAAAGCGCTTTCTACTCTATAAGCAATCCTGAAACTATGAACAAAATTTATGTCGCTTGAACAGATATTTACATATAGTTTTTTTCTTTCTGAAAACCGAATTTGGAGGCCCCTTAAAAATAAGAGGCTCGAGGCGCGCGCCTCATGCGCCGATTGGGAAATCCGCCACTGCGTCACCCCCCTAAAAATTTTCCTTTTTATCATATGTAAAGTTTCAGTCCTGTAGGATGAAATTAACCCGTGCTGACTTGAGAAAGAATTTTCAGAATTAGAAAGTCCTGCATTAATTTAACACCTCTCTCAGCGATGTCATTAACTGCTTTCAGTACACTAATCTTGTGTTTGACTTTCAACTAGGGTTGATAGGTCGCCAAACCAAATAGCCGGACAGACCAGTCAGTTTGGCCGGACATTTGGGTAAAAAGGCCGGACAGCCTACAATATTGAGGATTTTGTCTCAGTATTAATAGGTACAACGAAGAAATTGTATGTAAAATGAAGCTTTTTTGATTATACCATGAAACTTGTTAAATTCTAATGAAATATAAATAACATCGAATGCCAAATCAGTTCAAGTACTTTATTACTAATCAGCCAAAGTCACCAGTAAAAAGCTTAACAAAAGCCGGACACCGTTAAGTTTGGCCGGACATGCAATCAAAAAGCCTAAATATGTCGGGCTTTATCCGGACGCCTGGCAACGCTACTTCCAACTATGACTGATTATTTACCCAGGTTGAAGGGCATTCTTGCAAAAAAGAAGTGTCCATATAGGAAGATTATAGAAAAAGGTTTCTGCTTTTAATGGACACAAAACCGTCTATCTTATCTAAACTACACTAATAACAGAATTAGAAAGTGTTAATACAAATTTAGCATTCCTAAATAATAAAAATAGGAACAATAATAAAATTTACCAAATAATTCGTCTGCTGTTTCTTGCACTGAAGGAATATATCTTTTTTCCATGTGTAGACACACTCACGATCCAGGTTTGAAACTATTTTCAATTTTACTTGTACATCAACATCCTCATCGAAAAGGGATAAAACTGACACTTCTTCTGATAAATACCACAAGTGCTGTGTAAATTTCTTTAAGGCCGGTCTTGAAATTGTTTCATCAATTCTTTCGTAAGATTTTAAAAAGCACAGATCTTGTTTGGGTGCTTTTACAGCTGCGCTGCACTTAAGCCATGGTATCACATACACAGTTGCAATGAATAATGAAATGTCTCTTAAAGCACTTTCTTCTTCGACTGATAGTGCAAGTTAGAATCTGAACGAAGACATTTTTAAGGAATAAATTGCTCTGGCCATCCACTGATCTTGATGCATTGCACCCGGATTATGAATTTTAAACTTCTTTTCAGCATCTACTCCCAAAAATATTATGCACAGTTCAATGAGTTCTTTAAAGTCGCCTCTCAGTATTTGCTTGTTCAATTCCTTTTCCAAAATGACTAACATTTCATTAATTTCTGTCTAATTGAAATGCTGTTCCACACAATCTTTCCCACTTTGAATACTATCAATATTAAGGGGACAGCCTACTTTTAAGAATGAGAAAATGTAGAAATTTTAGTTCAACTTTCATAATTAAAAAAAAAAAATAATGAATGCATGCAGAAACACAATTTTTTTCAGTTAACTACTATGACATTACTCTATTGATTAAAAATATTATTGTAGTTTATTATAAAGGTGATAATTTAAAAAATATTATTTTACCACACAATATTGTAAAAACAATTCAAGGGTACTTTCCCACTGCGCGCAAGATATCTCAATTAGAATTCCTTTGATCCTCATAATTTTTTTCTAAATTAAACAAAACATTATAATTAACAATCTAAACTAAAATGGTTTAATTATTTTCATAATTTAAGTTTAAAAAAAATATTTAATCTAAAAGTTTAAATTATCATAAAAATTTTGATAGTTTTACAATCATAACTTTTTTTCTATGAAACACAACCATTTCATTTTAGTTCATTTTGTTCATTATATTAAAATAAATGCCTGAGAAAAATTTCAAGTTGATATCTTAAATAGTTTTTAAAATATCATGCGCGCAAACTTGAAAAATAGTGTTTTGAGAAAACGCCAATTAAAGTTCAAATTGTAGTTTTGGAACATAAATTTAATTTTTAAAAATTAAAAACATTTTCTATTGAAACATTTACTATTTAAAAATAATTTTACTGAGTATTTAAAATGATTAACCCAAAATATGTTTTAATATGGCTTAAGAAACATCAATCTAAAGAAAAGCTCGACAATTGTAAATATGAAAAAATATGTACATACCTTAACAAAAGATACATTTTTAGGATATAAAGGCACGAATATTGGTAAAGTACATTATTTGAAGTTATTTTAAGAATTATATCCATGTATATATTTTTTTTACTATGCAACATAAAAATTTGATTTTATTTCACTTTATGAACTTTTCGATTTAAAATTTTCCGCTTTCATGCACATTGCCTTCGTTTTCTCTTATTGCCTCAAACTGAGAACTGTTGAGCATTTTTCTGGCTCTTCGAGTTTCTAAATTAAATTCTGTACATTTCCTTTCTGCCTCTTTTATGCTTTTAGTGTCAACATTAGTTGCAGCTTCTACAGCATGCTGCCCAACTTGCGTTTACATTTTCCTTTTTATCTCAATAAATAATTGTCATACAGAAAAATGGTTGGTATCAATCTTTTTAGAATAAAGTAAACTATTTAATGAGATAAAAATCTCAAAATCAATTTTGGGGGCATTTTAAAAGTAGGCTGTCCCCTTAATGCATTTCCATTTTTTTCTGAAGTCTTTCAAAAAATGGTATATCAGGACTTCCTGATGCCTCAAATATTTTACTTTCAAATACGCTTCGTAAAACTAACATGTGATGACGGCATGAGAAATAGAACTTTTCTCTGTTTAGTTTCTGTTCTAAACGAATACATGCACCATTTAAGCGGCCAGTGTTTGAAGTTGTTGTGTCACTACACAAAATCTGCACATTATTTTCCAGAACCCAGTGTGTTAAAGCAGTCCACACAGCATTTTCTTACTCTTCTCCTAAAGAATTTTGTAATTTTGGCACACCAATGAGCTGTTCTCTGTCACCAAGTGAAACAATAATTGGGAGTCTCTCTTCTTTCGTATCTCTTACATTTAATGCTTTTAATAGCTTACCATCCCAGTGAACTGTAAAGATTTGTGGAATATCATTTTGAAATGCTACTTTTATGGATTCAGCAGATTTCTTTCTGTTAATTTTCCGGATTCTACGAATCGATGATTTATTAGTAACAAACTCTGCAGTATTAAGACCAAGTGCTTCGATTACTGCATGAAGAATGTAAACAGAATCTCTCACACTCAGCTGACATCTATCTAAGGAAGCCACTAACTTTGGCGTAATAAAGTTTTTCGAATCTCTTTTTGCAACATCCTGGCTTTGTGTACTCTCTGGAAAATGGCAAGAAACGTCATTATCATCTGTTTCATAAGAAGTGAATAATTTATTAATTGATTCATCAGACACATAACTCACAGTAGAAGATGTAGAGGCTGAAAATTTGTCCTTTTCTCGTCTCTTCTCTTTTTCCTGTCTTTGTCGTGCGTTTTGTTCTTTTTCGGAAAGTTCTTTACCTATCCCTGCAAGATAACCTACACGCAGAGGCGTAGCCAAGGGGGGGTTAGGGGGTTCATAACCCCCCCCATCAGGAATTTTTTGCCATACAAAATGTATATTCTTCACTACATATCACACACACGAATACATATATATGAGTTGCAGTAGTCATAACCCCCCCCCATGAAAAATTTCTGGCTACGCCCCTGCCTACACGTCCTGGCTCTCTCAATAAAAATAATTTGTCGTCTTCAATTTTTATCAGCTGAAATGCGTCGTCATAAGCAATGTCAAAAAGATTGTCCAAAGTGTCTTTAAAATACCCCGTTGCTTTTTTGAATTCTTTTGAAGAGTCCTCCAAGACGAATACAAGTAACAAATCAGTTTCTTGAAGCAATGTTTCATGGGTCTTGTGGGAATTCTCGCTTTTTCCCAAAAGATTATACATTCACGTAGTGTTAAATTGGCACTTTCACTGACAGTTAATTTTACTTCTCGTAAGTTATAAAATAAAACACATAACATTTTTTTCCTCGATGACAATTTCTTCCAAGAAATTTGATGTTGGATACTTCCTATAAGAAACACACATTCTTTTGCGCTACGTAATTCTCGAAACATAGTTTCAGAAAACTAACTTTTAACATTAAAAAAACCAACGAACAGACTTATAGTCTATGAGCCAGCGACCGCCAGACCTTCGTCATAGTATAAAAGCTGAAACTTTCTCTGCGCATACCCCCCAACAGAGGTAGGAACAATCGGCCACTATAAAGTGTGGATGATCGTGGCTTTGGCAGGTAACAGGTGGCAAAGGTGTATAAAATTGCGGAAAAATTTCGTCATTTCATAAAGCTTAATTTTTTTATATGTTCTTCTTCGCAATACTAGAAATCACTTTATCCCTTGCCAGACATTTTTCCATCGTGGCAAACCCCGCCAGACAATCTCAAAGTCATGGAAAACTGTCGTGTTCGTAACATAGGCGTAAAGTTTCCAGAATTATTGGGGGGCTCGGGCCTCACATATAATGTACGCGTGTATATATATATATAATTTCCGTTCCATTATATTATCACAATAATTCTTGCACTTTATTTGGCTTCAAAATCTGGTTTCTAATTCTTGCTAATAGCTGTTATATTTTTATGCGAGATATGTCTTATTTGTAGTATGTTTTATGTTTTACTTGTTAGCTATATATATATATATATATATATACATATACACATTATGTATATATGTATGTATTATATATATATATATAATATATATATATACGCATATATACATACACACACACACACACACACACACACACACACATATATATACACATACATATATGTAATAATAAAATAGCCTTTGGCAATTTAATCTAATTTAATTTAAAGACATCTGAAAAACAATCTTTAATGTCTGAAACAGAGTACTTTCACTGTAAGGTTTGTTTCTCGGCTAGACAAATATTACGTTCAGAGACAATTTTTGAGAGCATCAAAGAATCAAAAGTGCGAATTAAGCTAAATTTGCAGGTATTTGCGGTTTCTGGTGGCCGAACCTAAAATTCTTGGCCTAAATAAGTAAATGACATCACTTTAGAGAGCCAATATCGCAAAAATCGCGATTTATGGCTCAGCTCGTTTATAAATCACGATTTAAATCCCAGTCTAAACTCATTAATCGAATTTATTAGCTTCAGAATAATAACATTTTAAGACTGAAATGCGTGGAATAATAGCATTTCAAAGGTCGTACAGAAATTACGACAGAAAATATTTTTTTCCACTCTAGAAATAAACTTTTACATACAAAATCATAGATAGTCCCCGATCCTCTTTTTTTAAAGATATCTCTGCGACATCGTATGATGAAAGGCTCAGATTTGGTACATCACTTTATGAGTGTACGAGACACATTTTACTAATAGGGAATTACGGGGTCGTATAAAAATTTAAAAAGAGTAACTTTTTGAAAATAAACGAGAGGAATTTTTTCTTAACGGAGAATTTTTCCGACCTTTTTTGAAACATTTTCCCAATTTATATTGCCTATACTTATCTCACAGATAAGAATTAAACAGGGTCGCCACTAGTCAGGGAGAACAGGGAAAGCCTGGAAAAGTGTGGGAATTTCATTTTGGCAAAAAAGTTCAGGGAGAAGTCAGGGAAAACTGCAAATTTTGGCCCAAAACCTGGAAAATCATGTAATTTGGACTGGGAAATCAGTGTTTGTAAACAAACAACGTTTAACCTTACTTTAGGAAGCTAAAAATATTAAAGAACGTATGCAAGGTTGGCATTATAAACATAAAAAATAGTCTGGATTTTTATCGCATGATGGTCTGGAAAACCTGCAAAATTCAGGGAATTTTTTTTTCAGAAATTGAGTGGCAAACCTGATTAAAGCCTGTTCAGAGGCAAATATGTTCAGAGGCAGAAAAAATCTCCAAACATTTACATGCCCAGTCGGACATGTAGCCTTAAAATAATACATGCCTGAACAAAAATTTACAATCCCGAAAATTACTACATTTTATTGCTCTATAAAATTTACATTATTCAGACTGTTTGCATTGAAAGGAAATATTGCAACCACAAACCAAATCCGTATGATATATGAACCAGCATATTAAAACTATTTTATGAATCACTTTTGATCAATTTTTTACATGCCCGATCAGGCACATATGGCTAAAAAAAATACATACTTGTTGAGAATTTTACATGCCTCCGGCATATCGGGCAATAGATTTTTCCGGGCTTGTATATCTCCCAATTTTTAAGGGGTCCTAGGAGGATAAGGATTAAAAAAATCGATATTTTCAATTTTAATTTTATTTAAGAGCTCAATTATATCTGAGCATTTTGACCCCAATTTTATGCAATTATTCCAACTAGAACCGGTGATAAACATAAAAACATTTTATGAATGTTTTATATTTGAACACAGTAAGGTAACTTTAAACTGCGTTTTCTCAAAACACATTTTTTTTCTGAACTATCCGTACGATAACAATATTTCTATGATTCGTATCTTCACAAAACTTTGTATAGTTATAGCTGACGTCAGTATCTAGAATGATTTAATATTAAAAGTGAAAGTGAAAAACTTTTGAAATTTTAGCAGAAATATAAGAGAAAAAGTAAGTTTTTTTTCAAATTTCACTTTAAAATAAAATTTAAAATTCTAAAACTAAAAAGTTTTCTTAAATATTAATTCATTCTATAAAATATTTATTTTACTTAATTTTGCAATAAAAATTTTGTTTATATATGTATTTTAAATTGGCTTATTTTACGGATAGTGACACACACTATTGAAAAAATATATATATGTAAAGTAAAAATTAAATTGTTTTTTTTTTAAGATATTTGAAAGGTAATGGATTTTTATCCGAAATTTTATGATGGACTATAGTGTACTATTATACGAAAAAAGTTTCATTATTCTGTGACTTTTATTTTGATCATAAAATGTAAAAACGCTAGGGTTTATAATACGTGTATATTTGCTCCTCAATCCTACTGAGACCCCTTAATGCAGAAGCAAAAATATAGAAATATGCCTACTGTTCTGTGAAAGCATCACTGCGACTTGCATTCGTTTGAAACGTTTCACTTGCCGTTGGTTCTGGCGTTTTTTTTTTTTTTTTTTTTTTTATAAGGTAACTATCCGTTATAGTGCCTTCCTACCAAGTTATCCTTCTTAAAATGCAGTGAAACAAAGTCAAAAATGGAAGCATAGTGAAAGATGCAAAGGTAGTGGGGAAGGAGCATTTTAGATTACTGAACGCATTTTAGGCTGATGTGAACTTTGGATTAGATAATTACCATTGCATAGACTGTTTTTTATTAACCGGCTCCTGGCGCGGCCAGCTTAATAACATCTTGTATTATGTGGTGTCAGAATGAATCTCAAATATTCATCGAAAACGAAATCAGAAGAAAATTTTTATGAATAAAAGAAAAGTTTTTTTTTCTATAACTTGAGAGAAATTCTTTTTCTTTAAATTGTAAAAATTGAGTAAAATGCATTTTTTTTAAAATTTAACGTAAATTATTGGGTGGGCTCAGCCCCAACTCATAATTTATTGGGGGGGGGGGGGGGTTGAGCCCCATGGGCCCATATAACTCTACGCCTATGGTTCGTAAACTCCCGCGACGAAGTACGTCCAGCTGTCACAAAGTGCCAAGCACATTTTATACTGCTACTTCTGAAGTTTCTTACGCGCGAACTTTCTTGCAGCGCGCTCGTAATAGAATTACGTTTTCAAGACTTTGAGGTTGTCTGGCGGGGGTTTGCCACGATGGAAAAGTGTCTGGCAAGGGATAAAGTGATTTCTAGTACTGCGAAGAAGAACATATAAAAAAATTAAGCTTTATGAAATGACGAAAATATTCTACAATTTTATACACCTTTGCCACCTGTAGTGGCGGATTATTGCACGTTTGTCGGGGGGGCGTGGTTTCTGTCGGTGGGGGCGGTTAATTAGAAGATTAACATATACATCCATTTATGGAAGCGAAATAGGATCTTTTACATTAATTTTTCTTTTCTCGGGGGGGGGGCGGTCGCCCCCCCTTTAATCCGCCCTTGGCCACCTGTTACCTGCCAAAGCCACGATCATCCAAACTTTATAGTGGCCGATTGTTCCTACCTCTGTTGGGGGGTATGCGCAGAGAAAGTTGCAGCTTTTATACTATGACGAAGGTCTGGCGGTCGCTGGCTCTTGGTCTATTAGCTGTAACAGTCACGTGCATCCAGAGAAAATTGCAGAATGTAACTGTTATCTTCTAAGGCAGGGCCGCGGCTGGCAAAAAGTGATGACTATTATACATTATAATTTAAACACATTACATATTATAATTTAAACGTAACTCTTTGCTCAATGGTTACACGTGATTGAAAAAACAAAAACAAAAATACTGCAAACCAACAGACAGAAAGGCTCCGCCGCCAAAACTGAAGCCCTGCCTGATAATGGCTTTCATTTTTCACATTCTCCCTCGAAGTCGGCACGTGTTAAAATCAGTTTAGCGACCCAAAATTTTGTATGGGTCGATCTTGAAGCAAATGGAACCAGACTGGAGGATGAGCATTTAAATATTTAAAAGTTGAAAAATAAAGGACACCCTAGTAAGGGCTAGGGTGGGCTAAGCCCACCTGAGTAAAATTAGATTTTTCTCTTGCAAAAATAGGAAATTTAGTCCCTAGTATAGGCTAAAGCCCACGCAGTTTCGCCGATGATTGCAAAATACCGTATATTTAAATTTAACATTTATTCCTGAATATTTCGCAACTGTCGTAGGTTCACTGTAGTAGTGCATATTATAGCTTGTAAAAGACAGTTTAAAATTTTTTTCAAGTCTCTATCAGGAGCCGATTTGTCGAGTTGGTGGTCCTGGGGAAAAGCTTCATTTGGGGCCCCCTCTTTGGAAAACTTTTTCAAAATTTACAAATTTTTAAACTTAAAGAACAATCTGGGGGCCCCCTTTTTGTTGATGGCCGGGGCGCTTACTCCGAATGCCCTCCCGGAAATCAGGATCTGGTCTCTATTGCGATTGAATTCTTTTAAAAGCTGTTCAAAAGTTGACAGTTGATAAAAGAACAACCTTAAAACTAGTCTTACTTAGATTCTCCTTTAGGATGGCAAGCTTGCAATTCAGCTGGATGAGCATCATCTTCTAATACCACAACAGAACGAATAGGAATGCCTATAAAAGAAAAAATCGTGTAAACACATAATGAAATTATATACAATTGTTGTAATGACCAGCAATTAGTCACTGACTACTGATGTTTTGGGCGTAAGAGGCCTTTGTACCTATAAGAAAAGTCACATCTTCGAAAATTTGCCTCTTCCGGTTGTATTTGTAAGTCGGACACTAAGAAATCACTGACGCTTGAAATGTCCAATCAGAAGTGGCACATCCCCCACGGTTAGTCAGTCATCCCAGTCATCCATGGACTAGAGGGGAGGGGCAACAGTCGGTGTTAGAGAGAAAAAACTTGGTTTACCCCCGTAAAGGCGAAAAATAATTGCCCATGCGGGTGGCGGAAGTAGAACATCGATCACTACCTGTCAACAAGCCCCCCAGGTTAACGGTAAAGAGAGTGTCCATGATGTTTAACCACGAAACTCGAAATCTAGATCAAGAAATGGAAAGGGTTCGTTTGAGGTAAGTCCAAAGTTTCACCTCTCAAGGGACAATGAGTTCGAGGGGAGGGAAACCTGCCCATTTTCTTATATTTTGCAGGGAATAGAAGAAAACTATTTTTCCCTATCGTACTAATATACTACACGTGCATTAAAAGAATCCATTTCACAGAAATAGGATAACGAGGTTGTGATGAAGATCACATATCTAATTTAATAATCATTTACTTTGGCTTTCTTTAATGTAATCTATCCAAAATTCAAGAATTCTAAATCACTTCTATTTTCATTTTTTTTCTGCCATTTCGACTTTTAAATCTGTATATTTACTTTTCCCTGTATGCACTATTCTTTTTGTTCTTAATTGTTTCGTCTCTCCAGACCGGTGTGCTAAAAATAGATTATATTGCGTCCGTTTGCAAAATCAACGGCCTTTTTGTTTTTCCTCTTGGCTTCTTGCTGGCGTAAGTTATTTAGTTGTTCCCCTGCGATGACTTTAAAATTATTTGCTCGCGATTACGTCATTGTAATTTTATTGGATTAACTGTTAGGGTTGCTCTGGAATTGGCGCTATTAATCTCAGCCAAGTTATTGTTCTCGCCAATGTGTAATTCTGTGCTGGCGTAATTTTTAAATCATTCCACCTTAATTTCACTGTCCATATAGGACGTATTTTTATTTTCGCTGAGCCACCACCGCCCGTTATAATAATGTTTCAATAGTATATTTTAAATAAATTGTTTTCAGCATTCAATGTCTTTTTTCTTTACTGCAACTAAGTGCAATCGAACCTGGATTTTCATGTCACAACGCAACTAAGTAATTTTAAAACAGCCCAACCAAATAACCTTCTTTACATAAATTGGTGCCTACCCAGGCACTTGTGTTGCATTTTTCGGTGGTGGCTTAGCAAACGGCGCTCGGATGGAATCATTTCGGACAGTCGGCAGTTAAAGCTCAGGCGAAAAGACATCTGCCACAGCATTCTCGGGTGGATTAGAAAATGCCCGCGTCTCTCGCCACCGTTGTTCACCGTTATCTACCGATTCAACTCCTTCAGCATGGCATGACTTCCGTTTTCGTGGATATACTGCTGGATAACATTTTGGTAATCTGATGCTCGATTCGTTTTGCTTCATCTTCGCTTGCAGGTATGGAGTGTTTCTGCCGACCATAGATTTTCGTATAACTCATATCCTGAATGATCCCCAATCCCGACAGTACATCGCTTTAGTGAATTCTGCGGATTTTTTTTTTTTTTTTCGATACTTTATCGAGTTTCGTCTCCTAAAGATGTGTATAAAACGTATGCCACTGGATATTTTACTACCCGCCATTCGGTATGAGGCTGATTTTTGGACGGAAGCTGAACTCTGTGCGTATGAAACTATTAGCTCGTCGCAGCATGTGCTGTGCTACTGTCCTGTTATTTCGGCGAATATTCAACGTTTCTCAGTGCGCATGAATGACATCTTGATTGGACATTGGTCAGCTACATAAAATGTGACATAAAAATTGAAGTGTTTGCGTTGATTTAACATAATGGATAATCATTTTAACAAAGTATGTAGCTTTGTTTTCCTTTTTAAATAGAGATCAGCATTTTATTTAAAGGTAAAAGCAGTTTTTTTATTGAGCCGTCACAAAATTGAAGAGCAACACTGAATAGTTTAATTTTTAACCAATATTTTTTAGCATAGCGATATTATAGCGACGATAATTTTTATATGTGTAAAAAAAAAGAGTGTTTCACTGGTGTATTTATGTATAATGTATAAAGTAATTCTATATAATTTTATGGTTTTCTAATAATTTTTAATAATTAATTACCTTATTATTTCTTAAGTATTAACTAGAGTAAATGTATCATTATTTGACGTTTCAGTACATGGTGTTACTTACAATTATCTATTCCTTTTTGCAAAATATTATGCCATAATTTTCGTAGTTGGCATACTTCTAACTTGATTATAATAATTACGTTCTCTTGAGAACTACGGCTGGTGCTCTAATTTCTCGGATTTTTCTCGACCAGCTTTTCCACTTCTTTGATTTAAGATTAATATAAGTTTTACTTATTATTTATATGTTTTGTGTATATATCTTTTTATTTGTTTAATTTTTATTTGCTTACATATTCCTCCTAGTGATCTTTATAATGTTTGAACTTTTCCTAGTGCTATATTTTACGTTACTATGCTCGTTGTACAGTTTCTATGAGGTACACATACTTCGTTAATTTTTTCTTTACTCTTTTTATAATCATGAAAGACTTCAATTATACTTCTTTCCACACTCTTCCATTACTTAAGTCCAAGGCAAGGCCTTTCCAAGGCACACACTTTTTACTCACTCTTACACACTGAATTTTTGTATATTAAAGTCCATGGCACAGCATACATATTCTTGCAGTCTTTTTTTCTTACCTCATAATATACCGTTTCTTTTTATCATATATTTTTACACATTTTGTTTTTCTTTGAACATGCTATTATTTACAGTCACCATGTTGACTGATTTTTTTACACATTATTTGTTTTGAACACTTTTTTTAAAGATTACATTTATATTTTTGTTTCACTCTATTTTTGGCTTTTTTAATACAATGTTACATGTTTACCATAAGTTGTACGGTTCACACTTTTTTACATTTTTTAGATACACTGTTTTATTTTTTTCCTGCCATTGATATGCCTCTGTTTAATACATGCATTCTTTGGAAGAGTATAGTGGTATTCATTTGATTACCTTTTTTTTCTTGTCAATTACACAATATGACACATTGTTTGTTATACTTCAAATAAGATTCATACTTGAATAGTCACTGATCTTTGAAGTTTGTGTTTGTCCACAATTACACTTTTTCACATTTACTTACATTTTTCATGTTGTTTTTTTTATTTACATTGCTTACACTTGCTGACTCAACCTTTTCACACACTTGATTTTTTTTTCATCACATTTGTGTTTATGTCTTACATGTTACACACACACACAAACATGTTCACACTGATGTGCTGCTCATTTTGAGTTCATTGTGTTTGTCCTTCCACCATTTGTTCACACTGATTTTGTTGAATATTTGTTACTTTTTCTCAAACATTTTCACTATGATGTACTGTAGTACATTGCATTTTTTTAAACACATTGTATTTGTCTCTTGTCCCTCTTTTGTTTCCATACACAAACATAACATCTTATTTTGATATCTCATTTTTTTTTCACTTTCTACAATGTGAACTATTTACATCTCTTGTGTACCTTTCTGTAAATTAATACATCTTTAATTGACAAGTATTCACAGTGTTATAAAATACCACATTAGTTGAAATATATTTTCAGAGTATTTACATTTATCTGATTACTTAGTTATATGCTTATTTGTAGTGATTTTTGTGAACTGTTGTTTCTTCATATATTTTATTAATAAAATGTTTATGTATTGATCAGATTAACACTTAAGACATTTAATAAGTGAAATTTTAGGGTATATTGTATTGTTTTGTAATTTCATTTTAGTGCATTTTATTTGTACTTTTGTGTTTTTCTTTCACAATTTTGTCACTTTAAAAATTTTTTAATGTGATGACTTAAATGACACATTCTTTTCTTCAATTTTTCCAAAATAATTTAGTTGATTTTTCCACCATATGACCTCAAATACCTTCAATTTTGAGCTATATTTTAAGATTATACACTTCAAAATTAACTGTCCTGCTATTTTTGAGATTAATTTCATTTTAATTTTCCAACTTTCACATACGTAAAAACTTCCTTGTCAGACACTGATATATTAGTGTATGCTTGTGTTGTATGTTTGCTTCCTAAGTTTGTGACGGCCGCACTTACTTGGATGTTTGTTTCTGTGTACTGTCTGGCTGGACCAGCAGCTATCACATGTGTATGAGGAATTTTTGCTGTCTGTTAATATATCTTTGTTTTTTAAAGTTAAAACTTAACACTTAATAAATAATGATTTCTAAAGTAAATAATTACACAGACATAAAATAATAATTAATAATAAAATAAAATGATTCATTTAGTATTATCTCTAACTTGAAAATTTAAAATAAATAAATAAATATGTGAGTGTTCAATAACACTTAAACCTTTTACTGAGATCTTTTTTTAATTGTACTTAGATTGATGTTCGTTGATTGTATTGTAGAGACTGATATTCAATTTCCTTAAAGTTTTTTCATTGGCATTTTGTGCAAGTATAATTCTTTTAATTGAATGTGTTTATTTTTCTTCTGATATACAGATATGTATGTCAAGATACTAGTATATCATGTACTATTTAAAACATTGTTACAATTCTGATGGTACAGAACTGTGTGAAAAATTACCATCAAACAAAAAAAAATTTTTTTTGAGTATCATATTATAATTTAAATATATTGTTTTATTTTGTCAATTGAGTGAAGTATTTTTGATGCACAATTCTGATATTTAAAGGCCTTATTGATATATATATGTAATGTATAAAAAGGTAATTTGGGTTTTACTAGTTTGGGTATTGTTCAAGCGGGTACTTTCACTGTAAGTTTTACTTTCCTGTCATACTTGCCACGCGCGCTCTGGAGCTATGTTTTATTTATTTTGTTATTTGCCAGACATCAGGCCGTCGATTCTGAGTTCGTTAGATGTACACGTGTCCCCACGCCCCTGTGTCCCCGGATGTGGGTCATGTTGGTAAATGTGTGTGGTTCGATCAGAGATAAGAGAGAGGAGGAGTTGTGTCTTCGCAGACCACGTGGTGTGGTAAGCGTAAATACTCCCGCACATCGAAAATCGGGGGACTTCTGCCACTGGAACTGCTTCATGAGTCCACGCTGATTCTTGTACCCGTCTCCCCTCCCCTCTTCTCATTCTAAATTGTAACTTAATTGAAATGTTCAATAAACCATATTACCTGCCTTAACTCTGAAGCTTACTTGAAATATCTGACGTCACAAATAGTCGACAGGATGACTGCCTGTGTGCCAATTAAAAATTTTAAATCGTAAAAAAATTAACGCTCAATAATCCGGGAGACGGGTTCATCGCCCATCGTCCGCAGTAGATGCAGCGCGCTTCTTCGCCGACCAGCCGATGGCCTTTCCCTTGAGTCCGCTCTCCGCCGGCCAACTTCGTCGAGCCCTGCTCTGGGAGATTTCAACACCGACTGATGAGTCAGGTTACGTATCTTCTGAAGTACTTCACAGAACGTCTTGTACGTTCTACGCCGTTAATGCCGAAATGGAAGAACGTCTGCATTGATGAACAGCCTATGCGGTATTTCTGCAGCGCTCATCATACCGAAATCTGCGCCTCCTAATTCATCTTTTTTTTCTTTTTCGTACGTTCGCCACAAACCAAGAGAAACTCCTGTCATCATTACGGCGCGGTGGTGCGTCAAAATTTACTGCCTTCATTGCACCCAAAACAGCCCCCCATGAGAAGTGTGTGCAACTGGTGAATCATTTCCCTCTTTTCTCCCTGCCGAATATTTTTGTTTTTGTGCGTACAACTTGTTGACCAACACTCTTCCTGCCTGCATTTAACTTGGGAGAGAAGATATTTTTTTTGTGTGTGTTTTGTTTATCGTTGAGGGATGACGATTTTAATTTGTGGATATCAATTTCTTTCGTAAAAGTAAGCGATTTTTATTTTAGAGTTGAAGTGAACATTAGAGCATTATATTTAAATGGTTATTAATTGTGTGTGTGTTATTTTAAAGGGCTATTTTAGTGTTGATGAAAAAAAAAAATTGATATACCTGCATTTTTTTTTCATTAAAATAGTATTTTCATTAAGGTAAGATTTTGTAAATTTATTGCAGTATTATTATTAATGTTGCTAAATAAGATTTCTGAATGCAATTATTAAATGCTTCTCCGTTCAGGTAAAAATTTAGAAAAAAAATTTAGGCATGTCGTTAGATGGTAAAGAAAATACACAAACTATTGCCACTATGTCCCTGCAAAAAAGTGATGAGTTTATTGCCTCCTTTAATTTTGAAGATAATATGAGTTTTGAGAGTTGGATAGCATATTACGAACGGTGTTGCTTACAACAAAATAAAGACGAAGACTGGAAATTTCAAAATATAGGAAAATTTCTTGGGGGGTCTGCCTTAACAACATACATAAATAATATTACAAATTGTAATAATTGGCAAGAATTGATTGAAATACTGGGAGAAAAATATATTTCATGTACCGTGTTTACTTTCATGGATTTTATAAATTTAAAACTAGAAAAGATTTCGAATCTTATAACTTATTTTCATGAAAAATTAGAAATAGGTAGAAAATTGGGGCTACCTAATAATATAATATTAGAAGGATTGACCAATGGTCTTCCTAGTAATGTGAGAGCACTTTTAACCCTGCAACCACCCAGTAGTGCCACCGAGTGGATTAAGGTAGCGTCAAAATTAATTAAAATTCACGAACCGCCCCAACAGGCAAGCTTTACCTCCTCGCCCAATAATGCACAAAATCCTAGTTACTTCACACCCAAGCTTCGGAATTTTAGACCCTACCATGCTCCTGTTTATAACCGACCAAATTGGCGTCAACCAATTCATAATTCAACCCAAGGGCGAACCCAAATAAATAATTGGCCCCGTTTTCGACCCCTATCTCAAAGTCCTCAAAGTTTACACCACCAAAATAATGTCAATTACCAAGAAAGCACCCTACCTAGAACTCCATGTAGAAAATGTGAGGGGCTAGGGGTAAATAATGCTTTCCATTGGAACTACACTTGTCCCTTTAAAAGTAACAACCAAATTGCGAGAAACCCATATGCGACACCAATTATGACTCACCCGAATATGACATCGAACACCACTATTTTAAATTCACAAAATAATGGTACTGAGACCTCGCGAGAAGAGAACTTATGACTATTTACTGTACCCGGGTACCTAAGGAAAAAATTAACTCAACCCAAAATTGACAATTTTGAATTTTTGAGTGTTCCCTGTGTCATAGACACTGGCTCTACACTCTCTGTCTTGCCGCAAAGTTTTGTTGGACGATATAATTTAGAAGTACAGAGAGTCTCACCTTTAAATGTTACTCAGGCAGATGGACTGCTGATACTTTATACGGTGTGTTATGTTAATTTAGAAATTGGAAACATTACTCAGTGTGTAAAATTTTTTATAGTATATTCAAGCCTGCCATATGCCATATTCGGTTTACCAGAGTGTAAAAAGTTTTGTTTATATATTGATTGTGTGAATTTATGTGTTTTTCAAAATAATGTTAGATTACCTTTATACAATTATGATGCCTTACCTATGTCTCTACATTTAAATCAACCCAGTTCTTCAACCGATAGCAAAGCCTCTGAGGAAAGTGTTCCCCCTCAGACTGTTTATAAAGCTATCAGCCAAAATTTAGAGGAATTATTAAATAAATATGAGAAAATCTTTGCAAAAAATAAATATGATATTGGTCGTATTAATGTAGAACCTCAACGTATAAATTTAACTTCTGACTTACCTGTTTGCCTCAGGCCTTATCGAACCTCTCCTAAAGAGGAAGACGAAATTAATTCTCAGATTGAACAATTATTAAAAGCTGGTTTAATTAAGGAAAGCAATAGCCCCTATGCTGCACCCGTCACTTTATCGTATAAACGCGACGAGGGTACCAAAACTAGACTGTGTGTGGATTATCGTAAATTAAATAATATAGTAAAAAATGATGCCGAGCCTTTGCCACGTATTGACAGCTTATTAGATAAACTAAGTGGGGCGAAAATATTCTCAACTCTTGATTTGGCGTCTGGATTTTGGCATGTGCCCATCCACCCTCAAGATACTGAAAAACTAGCCTTTGTAACTAATACAGGTCTCTATACGTTCCAGGTCTTACCATTTGGCATTAAGACAGGGCCTTCTATATTTAACAGAGTCATGAGAAGAATATTAAATAAATATAAAATTAAATTTGCCTATAATTATTTTGATGACATAATGGTTTTTTCTTCTTCTATGGAAGAACATATGCAGCATTTAGAAACTATTTTCCAAATTTGTTTGCAGGAAAATATTAAATTGAAATTATCTAAATGTAACTTTGCTAAGGACACTATAAAATTTTTCGGATATGAGGTTAAACAAGGTCAAATTACTCCAGATAATGCTAATATTGAAATTATCAAAAATTTGAAGCCACCTACTAACGTAAAGGAACTACAGAGGTTTCTTGGTTCTGTAAATGTTTATAACAGATTTATTGATCGGTATGCAAAATTAAGACGTCCTTTAAATGATTTGTTAAAGAAAAACGCTAAATGGGATTGGTCAACAAACTGTCAGAAAAGTTTTGAAACCTTAAAAAATATTTTGATATCTAAACCTGTGTTACAATTATACGACGTTAAATTACCTATCCATGTATTTATTGATGCATCAAATTGTTCAGTTGGAGCTGTGTTGAAGCAGCCGGGTGCCTCAGGTATCTTGCACCCGATTGCATATCATTTGAGATCGCTTCGATCATATGAAAAGAATTACACCATAACTGAATTAGAATGTTTGGCTATCGTTGATGCCCTTGATAAATTTTATCATTACCTTCACGGTCAAAAATTTGTCATTCATACTGACCACGCGGCATTGGTTTGGTTAAAAAATGTCAAAAATTTAAGAGGAAGATTATTCCGCTAGTCCCTTAAATTAAGTATGTTTGACTATGAAATAAAGTACCTAAAGGGCTCAACAAATGTCGAAGCTGATATGTTATCAAGGATTCCTCCTTCTCAACATCTCCAACTAATTCAACCTTCGGTTTTATTGTTAGATGCTGAAGAAATTAAAAATCAACAATTAGCAGAAAATATGCATGGTCCTAAATATAAAGTCATTAATGATTTAATTACCATAAATAAGAAAGGATTCAAAAAAATAGTGGTGCCTATGAGCTTAAGAAAAACTTTAATGAAAAATGCACATGAAAATTTTGGCCATCCTGGTGTTCAAAAAATGTTAAGTATAATTTCACCTTCCTATTATTGGCCTCATATGACTCAAGATATTTCCAATTATGTTAAACATTGTTCGACTTGCCAATTTAACAAAAAACCTAAACAGAAGAAATTTGGTTTGTTACAGGCTGTACCTGCTACTGATAAACCCTTTGAATGTCTTTCTATTGATACTGTAGGAGGTTTCAACTATTACAATTCAACAAAAAAATATCTACATCTAATAATTGACCATGCTACAAGATATGTTTGGGCCTTTCCTTCGAAAAGTGTCACTACTGAAACCTATGTAAACTGTCTAAAACAAATATTCAACATTCAAGTTCCTCAAAAGATACTTAGTGATAGAAATGCAGCTTTTACTGCTTCGCGTTTTAAAAAATTCCTTAAGAACTACAATACTAAACAACTATTAACTTCAGCTCATCATCCACAGACAAATGGAAAAGTAGAGAGGGTAAATCAATCCATAGTTACTATATTAAAATGTAAAGTTAACTCTTCACCTTCTAAAATTCCTTGGACTAAGTTACTAGAGCAGGTTATTAGTGAATATAATAACACACCTCATTCAGTAACGAAGTTTACACCCATGTATTTAATGTTTGGAAAATTGCCATATGACTCACCTATTTCGGAAAATACCTATCCTCCTGTTGATGAAGCTCGAAAATTAGCAAAAGAAAGGACAATGGAATTTCATAATAAAAATAAAATTATATATGACAATAAATTCATAGAAGCTAATTTCGAACCAGGAGATCTTGTAATTTATGAAGAATTTAACTACCCAAATACACGTAAATTATCTCCTACTTTTTCAGGTCCTTATTCAATTGTAAACAAATTTTCTTCAGTTACATTCGAAATTGATAAACCTAATTACCATACTAAGAAACCTACGGAAATAGTTCACTCTTCTAAATTAAGACCTTATTTCCCTCCTGACAAATTAAAGCTAGCCCACGAAGGTGATTAAATTTAATTAACAATAATTGATCTTAAAAAAAAAAAATTAGAAAAATAGAAAAAAAAATGTATTCAAAATTTCTAAGTGTTGAGTTTGGAACCCTGAATACTCGACATAAAGTCTATCGTCTATCCTTTTTTCTTTTATGCTTCTACCAACCTTTCTCTGTCACCCGCTTCTCTTAGTCATTGAAGAAGTCCCCAAGTCCGAGTGTGTGCAGTGTAAGTAAAACTGCACCTTTTTTCTTTGTATATTTTATAGATATTATGCAAACAATAAATGAAGCTAGACTTAGACTAGGCTGGGACTTCCTCTCAATAATCCCCCAGTTTTTCCCAACTGTCTATTGAGTCATTTCTTCCCCTTTTTTGGAAGCTATGAGGCAATGGCCAAGTTTTCTCTTTCGTAGTTGACAATTGTCTTCCTTTTTCGGGATCATGTGAACCCATTTTTGTTGTCATACTATGGAGAGTTTAAAGTTTGGGCAAACTTAAAATGCCTACAAGTGGTATTTACTATACCCCATACCTGTGTGACGGTACTGATGTTTCACAGCTATGGTTTTCGAAATTTTCTACACACTACGCACTTTTTTACATTGCCTTTACACTAAATAAATTTACTCCATTTTGCCTACCATTTTGCCAAGTTATATTCATTCCATTCACTTTATGCCATGCAAGCCAAAGCCATAAGTATTTGCCAAAGAAAATGAATGTCAGCCATATTTATACCATTTTGTTTAATTATATTACTATATTGTTGTACAGTATTATTGTATCCCACCTAGGTTGTAAATATTTTACTTGCTATATTTCGAAAAAATTTATGCGCACTCATTGTTTTATTTTTATTGTAAGATTTTCGTACTATTGCATCATTATGTTTTGTCAAATTTTAGGAACTGCTTCCTGCCTCTCAAGTGTTGTACAACATAACTCCAGAATTCTAGTCAGAAAAATTTAAGGTGTCTAAACTTGAAAATTAGATTAGTTCGCAGTTTTAAGATTAGGTTGCAAGGACGTCTGACTCGCAAGTGAGAGACTGGCCACCTCAATGATATTGCTCGTCAGACTTCTTTTGCCGGGGGGGGGGATATTGTAATGTATAAAAAGGTAATTTGGGTTTTACTAGTTTGGGTATTGTTCAAGCGGGTACTTTCACTGTAAGTTTTACTTTCCTGTCATACTTGCCACGCGCGCTCTGGAGCTATGTTTTATTTATTTTGTTATTTGCCAGACATGAGGCCGTCGATTCTGAGTTCTTTAGATGTACACGCGTCCCCACGCCCCTGTGTCCCCGGATGTGGGTCATGTTGGTAAATGTGTGTGGTTCGATCAGAGATAAGAGAGAGGAGGAGTTGTGTCTTCGCAGACCACGTGGTGTGGTAAGCGTAAATACTCCCGCACATCGAAAATCGGGGGACTTCTGCCACTGGAACTGCTTCATGAGTCCACGCTGATTCTTGTACCTGTCTCCCCTCCCCTCTTCTCATTCTAAATTGTAACTTAATTGTAATGTTCAATAAACCATATTACCTGCCTTAACTCTGAAGCTTACTCTGAAGCTTGAAATATCTGACGTCACATATATATATATGCAAACTATTCAACAGCGCTGGTTTATAATTATAATTTTGAGTACTCACTGCAAGTTTAAGCAGTATATCTTTGATGTGCACATGAGCTTGAGATGCTCAATTAAAGAGAAAAGGGTGTGCTGAAATGCCCCTTATTTAAAAAAAAAGGGTGTGCTGAAATGCCCCTTATTTGAAAAAAAAGGGATGAGCTAAAATGCCCCTTTGTATTGTGAGCTAAATGCTCCCTTTTTATTTTGTCGACATTTAATTTTTATTGCTAGCACTTATTATTTTTATTTTTGTCATGACAATTTTTTTCTCTGTAAACATTTTTCAGGTGGTGGTCATCAGTATTTTTTTCAATTGTATAATTTAGTCTGTATATGTTTATGATTTTTCTTAATTGTTTAAGCCAGCCAAACAGAGCATTTAAATAAAATTTTTTAAAGACATTAATTGTAACTAATAAAAAAAAATTTCTTCAAAATTTTTTCCTGGTTGAGGGGAGTATATATGTGATGAAGATCACATATCTAATTTAATAATCATTTACTTTGGCTTTCTTTAATGTAATCTATCCAAAATTCAAGAATTCTAAATCACTCCTATTTTCATTTTTTTCTGCCATTTCGACTTTTAAATCTGTATATTTACTTTTCCCTGTATGCACTATTCTTTTTGTTCTTAATTGTTTCGTCTCTCCAGACCGGTGTGCTAAAAATAGATTATATTGCGTCCGTTTGCAAAATCAACGGCCTTTTTGTTTTTCCTCTTGGCTTCTTGCTGGCGTACGTTATTTAGTTGTTCCCCTGCGATGACTTTAAAATTATTTGCTCGCGATTACGTCATTGTAATTTTATTGGATTAACTGTTAGGGTTGCTCTGGAATTGGCGCTATTAATCTCAGCCAAGTTATTGTTCTCGCCAATGTGTAATTCTGTGCTGCCGTAATTTTTAAATAATTCCACCTTAATTTCACTGTCCATATAGGACGTATTTTTATTTCGCTGAGCCGCCACCGCCCGTTATAATAAGGTTTCAATAGTATATTTTAAATAAATTGTTTTCAGCATTCAATGTCTTTTTTCTTTACTGCAACTAAGTGCAATCGAACCTGGATTTTCATGTCACAACGCAACTAAGTAATTTTAAAACAGCCCAACCAAATAACCTTCTTTACAGAGGTGAACTTTGTAGATTCTGGAAGAGGAAGTAAAACTCTAATTTACAAGAATTGTGTCTTTAAACTAGATAAAAGCAAGGAACACAACGAACCTATTCTTTTAAACCATTCCGTGACTATAAATTACCAATTCCTACATAAAGTACTGAATAAATGAATGTTTACCTTCTTACTGTTGGCGAAAAAATCTTATATTGTGGGGGTGAGCGGAAAAAACGACACCAGGAAAGAGCGCCCCCACCAGGGTTGCCAGATCGAAATTTATGGAAATAGCCAAATGGCTTCTGAAAATTAGCCAAAAATAGCCAAACCGGCGATTGCAGCGCCATCTTTCGGATTTTTAATTAAGTTTTGCAGAATTTGAAATTGGAATAGAGTATGGACATGTTTTCTTACATAAGGGGAGGGGGCAACATTCTCAAAAAACCTTTTTATATAAAATGTTGATATTCCATATGTTTATAAGCATTCTCGTTTATCTAATATTAGTATACTTCATGTTGGATACATTTAATCAAGACAAAGATTCATATGAGAACACAGAAAAAATACATGAAGTAGTTGTCAGACACAGTAACAACATGTAAAAGGCCACCATTTAGACTTCTACCTCAGTCCACGGTTTGTCATGATCGGGCCCTGAATGCTTATAAACATTATAAACTTATGAAACATCAATATTTATTAAAATTGAAGACTTAATACAACTACAAGCCTGACTTTTTCACTATATTAATAATCATAATCGGCAAATTTATATTTATTGGTGCCCCATTCTCGCTGGGTAGCCACTTAAAAAACTTCAGTGGGACCGGCAACTGACTGCGTAATCACTTAAAATCTAGCAGCCATCCGAGTTACCACTTCTTTTGCAGAAATCGTTAATCTCCTGTGATTTTTGTTATGGAGGGGGGAATTAAGAAAAAAAAAATATTTTTGTATTTTGTGAATTCATAACTGAAAAAAATTAAGCATTTACTACATTGGGAAAACAACCTTAAACTAATTTCACATACTGTAATAATTTAGGAGAGCCTCAAAATCGGGGACCTGTGGCATATACCCCTGCGATAATTTAGGGCCTGTAAGCATTTTTATTTATCTAATATTAGTATGCTTCATGTTGGATACATTTAACCCATTTGTGCCTGGATATTTTTGCGACTTTATTCGATTTTTACTGATAACAGAAATAATAGATAAATTTCTGATGTCAACTTCTTGAACAAGGGATGATTTCTTTTAAAATCATTATGCATAAAAATCGAAAAATCAACATCCTACTTGTTCATGTTAAAATATTTTGTAGAGTTGAGGCTCAATATTCATGAACAAAGGCTAGGAAAAATAAATAACGTTTTCGACTAATAGCGAAAATGCCGGCCCAAAAAAGGGACACTAGGCATAAATGGGTTAATCAGACAAAGATTCATATGCGCACACAGAAAACATAAAAGTAGTTGGCAGACACAGTATCAACATGTAAGGAGCCTCCCATTCAGACTTCTGCCTCAGGTCCCGGTTTGTCATAATCGGGCCCTGCTCCATCCCGAAACTAGAGAGAACAGGATGGAGTCGATGCAGATGAAAACAGAGTCCGTTTTGCAACCCCTTCACAAAATTGCAATCGATTAAAAAGGCCGCTTCACAAAAATATAATCGGTTAAAACAGCCCTTCATTGGCATTTTACCCTACATTTTAATGTGTTTTATAAATCATTTTAACAAAAAAAACTGGATTTCGTTAAAAATTGATATGAAAATTCACATAAATAAGTGTTGAAATTCACAAAATTAAGCAATTTTCGGTAAAAGGGACCCTAGAAAAAATTCCTGAATCGACCCCTGGAGACAGACACGGGTAAGGGCATTTTTTCACTTATTTTACTGTAATTGATATATAGATGAGAAAATTTTGGATCCTTTCCCTCGAAAAAAAAATACTGGCTACGCCGCTGGCCCGCTCTCCTTAAAATATGACCCCTCTCTTTTTTGATGAACTAAATAAACTTATTGTTCTTGAATACTCTTTCTTAGCTTAAAATTTCCTACCCATCCCCCCACGAAATAAAATCCTGGCTACGCTACTGGCTAAATAGTGGAGTGCCGCTCGAACGATTATGTATATAAGCGCTTTGCGATTAGGCTACTCCTCCTTCTTTAAAAACAAAGAATTCGAACACATATGGTTCCCAGTCTACTTGCGTTCATCGCTTCCTTGCATTCCGATACAATACTATCACCAAAGCTATCAATATCCTTTTCAAAGCTCTGACCCCACGTCCCTCTGTCAGTCTCAATGCTAGAGTTAGTTGAGGTAACTGAATTTTCCTTCCTGCTAAGGCTTAAAAAGTTAGACAATTTCTTCAAAAAACTTATCGAGTCAAATATGCTTTAAAAAAAAAAAATAGTTAAAATTGGACCGGTTTCTAGCAATCATAATAAAAATAGCCAAAAATTAGCCAAAATCAGGTTGGCTATTTTCTTTACAAATTTTCTAGCCAAGCGTGATCAAAAATAGCCAAATTGGCTAATATTAGCCAAATCTGGCAACCGTGGCCCCCACCGCACCACGCTTTGCACCGCACCGAATTATAATTTTCATTGACAAGGGCGTAGCCAGAGTGGTGGCTGAGGGGGTACAGCCCCCCCCCGAAATGGGACCTTTTACTTAGCTTACAGTTTAGAATTTAGCTTTAGCTTTCAATTTGATACCCAGTCCCCACCTGTTGTGTTCGTAAACTCCCGCGATGGAGTACGTAAAGCAGTCACCAAGTGCCAAGCACAATTATACTGCTACTTCTGAACTTTCTTAATGATGCGACAGCGCGCTATCCATTCTATTCATTCTGTTACAAGGTAGCTACGAAGCTAGTAGCTCATATCTTCTTCAATGTAATTCAATAAGATTTTAATTAAAGGAAATTAATTGCACTTTTTTGTTTATGTTTTTTTTAATCAACTTACGGCCACAAGAGCTGGCGACGAGGATTAACTCAGAAAATGTCTGATATTGCGGATTTAATATCGACTTTGAATAGATTTGTACAAAAGCTTCAAGAAACGTCGGCAACTTCGACTACAGAATCCAAGGTAAGCACTTTGCTCCAAACACAGTCATTAACATTTGAATGCTTCTATGAAAGTAATGAAACGTTTGACGAATATATTCAAAGATTGGAAAATTACTTTAAATTAAAAGGATTATCAGACACTACTCAAGAAACATTAAACGCAAAGCAGTTGATATTACTGAACTGTTTAGGTCCGAAATACTATCACTTATTATCGAGTTTAACAGCACCAGATTTACCAGCAACAAAACATATGATGAGCTTTTGAAGCTATTAAAAGAAAATTTAAGTAAAAGAATAAATATTTTAACGGAGCAACATAAAATTTTTGTGTCGCACTCAACAACCCGGTGAATCAATATAGATGTTCGTTACTCAGCTCAAAGATCTTTTGAAAAATGCCGATTTCAAATCAAATTGTGAAAATAAGGATTGCTCCAGATCAATTTCGAACATAATGCTTCGAGCACAGTTTATTCGAGGATTGTTTGACGCTGACATCCGAGAAAAGATTCTACAACAAGCGGAACTGACCTTTGAAAAAACACTCGACATTGCCGTAGCTATTGAAGCTTCCAAAATTGAAAATAAAGAGTTGTATAAGACTAGTGCTCCATTAGCTAATGTAAATAAAATTTCAAACTCGAAAGCTAAACAAAATCAGCATTTCAGTTCTAATAATTCTAAATCAAAGTATATATTACAGACTCGTGCTAAACCAAGTCGTCAGAATAAAAAACGGGTGAATTTGGAAAAACTTGGATTAAGGAATGTATGTTTAAGATGCGGGAAACATAATCACAGAACTCAAGAATGTGGACTCAAAAATAAATTAACATGTAAATTTTGCTTCAAAAAAGGGCATCTGAGCAAAGTCTGTATAGCAGAACGCATGAAAACCAGATACAGAAGCGATAGAAACAATATGAGTCATGTAGAAGATTGCAATGCAAGCGACTTTCACATAAAGCACATCTTTGATGTATGTTTAAGCACAAGTGATAATGACGATAGATTATTTGCTAAAATACAGTTAAACGGGATCAACGTCCGCTTTGAATGTGACTCAGGAAGTCGTGTTAGTATTATGAACATAGCGGAATTCAAAGCTTTAAACATATCGCCCTCTCCTATTCAGAAAACGAATGTATTTTTTCGCAGTTACACAGGTGAAATTTTTAAACCACTAGGAGTTGTTAAAGTAAAAGCATGCTATAAAGGACATCCAAGTGTTGAAGAGCTATATTTGGTTAATTTACATAAAAATGCGATTTTAGGTAGGAACTGGATACGAAAGCTGAAGATAAACTTGAACGAAATAAGTAATTCTACCGATGTGAATGGAATCACTAACCATGAGATACAGAAATCGATTTCTTCTATAATGAAAGAATACTCGGATGTATTTGAAAAAAAAGTAGGTGTAATTCCGAATTATACTTGCACTCTAAAACTACGGAATGATGCAAAGCCACTTTTCCAAAAACCCCGTCCGGTACCCTACGCTTTAAGAGAACAAGTAGATAGAGAACTTGATAGGTTGGAATCAGAGGGTATAATCAAAAAAGTTGATTATTCTGAGTGTGGTACACCACTAGATATAGTTCCAAAACCAGACGGTACTGCAAGAATTTGTGCCGATTATAAGGACTGTAAATAAACAACTTCAGGACGCACGACACCCGATTCCAAAAATTGAAGATGTTTTTAATAAATTACGCGGTGGATCGTATTATTGCACTCTAGATATTTATCAAGCATACTTACATTTGTCAGTGGATGAAGAAAGTGCAAAAATTTAAACCATTTCAAGACACAAAGGAACATATTTAGTGAAACGCTTATTTTTTGGTATAAAATCAGCACCTAACGAATTTCATTCCTTCATTGATGAATTTGTTCGAGATTTACAGGGCGTTACTGCGTATTTTGACGATGTAATTATTCAAGGGAAAACATTTGAAGAATGCAAAACACGTTTGCCTCAAGTTCTAGCTAAACTACGTGATCACAATCTCCACGTTAATACAAATAAATGTAAGTTCTTTCAGAAAAAAGTAGAATATTTGGGTCATGTAATCAGTTCTGAAGGTCTTGAAAAGTCTCCAGATAAAGTAAAAGCTATTCAAGAGGCACCTCGACCGCGAAATGTTGATAAACTAAGAAAATTTTTAGGTCTAGTGATGTATTACTCAAAATTTTTGAAAAAAGCTTCAACCTTACTTTATCCATTAAATAAATTTTTTAAGAAAAACGCTCCTTTTAAATGGACAGATAGTTGTGAAAGAGCCTGGATGAAAGCTAACTGTGAAATTGCCAGTGATCAAATTGTGATTCCTTTCAATCCCGAATTGCCAGTAACACTAGCTACTGACGCAAGTCCCTTCGGATTATCGGGTATCCTTTCGCACATCATGCCTGACGGAAGTGAAAGACCAATTGCATTCGCCTCAAGATCGTTAACTGCTGCAGAAAGAAATTATAGTCAACTGGACAGAGAAGCAACCGCTGTCTACTGGTCTTGCAAAAGATTTTATGATTATATATTAGGAAGAAAATTTACTTTAATCGTTGATAATGAACCTATGATGTCAATCCTACACCCTGAAAAGAAACTTCCTTTAATGTCAGCCAGCAGAATGCTCCGCTATGCACACTTTTTATCAAGTTTTGATTACACAATCCAACTTCGTAACTCAAGGGATCATGTCAATGTAGATTATTTATCAAGAAACCCTTTACCACTTCCTACTCAAGAAATCTGTACAATCGATGATCCATACATTATACAAGAGGATACAATCCAACACATCTCTACAGATACAGTTACAGCTGTTGACATTCAAAAAGAAACCGAACTAGATGAAGACCTTTCACAGCTTAAAGAAAATATTTTAAACGGGAAGATAAGAGACCCTGAAATTACACTTCAGGATGGTATTTTGTTACGAGGACAGAGAGTGATTATACCGAAAAAGCTTCAACCAGTCATACTTCAAGAGTTACACTTTACACACGTTGGAATTGTAAAAATGAAAGCCCTTGCAAGGAATTATTGCTACTGGAAAAATATAGACCTTGACATTGAAACTCTCGTGAGAAGTTGCAAGGAGTGTTGTGATATAAAAAAGAACCCCCAGAAAGCACCAATTCACACCTGGGAGTTCCCTACAAGAAATTGGCAACGTGTTCATATGGACTACGCTGGACCATTTATGGGAGACTTTTTTCTTATCGTTGTTGATGCTAAGTCTAAATGGCCTGAAGTTTATCACATGAAAAAAGTTCCAACTTCCAGTTCAACTATTCATTATTTGCGAGAAATTTTTAGCCGTTACGGGTTGCCAGAAATACTTGTCAGTGACAATGCTACTATTTTCAAATCTCAAGAATTTATGGAATTCTGCAAGAGAAACGGAATACGACAAAGAATGATTGCTCTAGGACATTCTTCAACAAACGGAGAAGCAAAACGATATTGTCAAATCTTGAAAACAAAATTAAAATGTATGAGATATCAACACGGTACACTGCATGAGAAATTGTGCGAGTTATTATTTCGTTACCCAGCAACACCTCTTTCAAGCGGGAAGACGTCTGCAGAATTATTATTTGGAGAAAATATAAGAACGAAGTTAGATCTTATTAAACCTACACCTCCTGAGACCTATAAAAATAAATCGGAACAACCGATGTTTGGGAAATCATATAGATTAGGAGACGGAGTCCAATCAAGAAATTACTCAAGTTCAACTATATGGAAGTACGGTACAGTTGTTGAAAGATTGGGTCTAGTACACTATCTAATAGAACTAGACGACGGATATGTAGTCAAGCGACATTTTGATCAACTACGCCTTTGTCAAGTCAACAAAGAACCTACAATCAAGTTTGAACCGTACCTTTCTAAAGACTTAAGTTCCAATAATGGGAGAGATAAGCCCGCAGTTCCTGCAACAACTCCCAAGTCTCTTGAAAAACCGAAAGTAAGTGAGGTTCCAGATACGAGCTCCAAAACCCCTCAACCTTCAGCCCAGCCTTCAAATGCAAGCTCAGAGGTTCCCGATACAAAATCCAAAACCCCTCCACCTCTTGTTCAGCCTCCAACGCTACGACGTTCTACAAGAGTACGGAAGCCAGTTGAACGATTAAATATTTCAAAATTTTAAAAATAAGTCCAAACCTAGTAAGCACTTACGCTGAAATTTAATCAAAATCTTTCAAATTAGCGTGGGAGAACTGTTGCGTTCGTAAACTCCCGCGACGGAGTACGTAAAGCAGTCACCAAGTGCCAAGCACAATTATACTGCTACTTCTGAACTTTCTTAATGATGCGACAGCGCGCTATCCATTCATTCTGTTACTAGGTAGCTACGAAGCTAGTAGCTCATATCTTCTTCAATGTAATTCAATAAGATTTTAATTAAAGGAAATTAATTGCACTTTTTTGTTTATGTTTTTTAATCAACTTACGGCCACAAGACCACCGAAATAAAATTCTGGCTACGCTCTATGTTCATTGGTGAATCTCTGTTCATTGGTGAATCCAAAGGGGGGGGAGGGGCATGGGTAGTACGTGCACTCTCATGACAAATCAAAAGTAGACTATAAAAGATTCTTTTGTAAACTAAAATGCATTTATAAGAGAAAGGAATAAAAGAAAAAAAATAAGCCCCCCTTCCTGAAGAATTTTTTTATGGGTCCACCCCTGATATTTTTTAATACTGGACAAAAACTTATTTAGATTTGGTTTTAATGGGGCTCTTGAATTTGCAAATTGGAGGAGGGGGTCAAGCACCCACCTGCCCCCTATATGGGCTCAGAGTAAATGTGAAGATGCTACTTAATTTAATTTTGGGAACAAATTTCTGTAATTCGGCTTAAAGTGCATGTGAATTTGTCGACTGCTCACCCCCCCCTCCCCTTTTCACACAAAGAGTATTTACACTCATATTTCTGTTGTCTTGAATGTTAAATTTGATTTGGATCATTTTCTTAGTTTATCTAATGTACTTATTATCAAAGTAATAGCAAAGCTGCTAACTGTCATGAAAATGAAGCATGAAAATGATACATTTTTATACATGTTTAAAAAAGCATATTACTTTTATTGAAATGTGAATTAATTAATAGCATGGTTGTAGGATATGTTTAAAAAATAAAAAAATGTGATTTAAATTTAAAAAAAAATCCAGAAAGAAAGAAAGAAATCAAGAACCCTAATCTCTGGGTCAAAGAGATCTCGAGTTACAGCCATTAAAAGATTACCATACCTTGAAAATTTACTGGTTTTCCAAAAATCAGAAATTTTCAACTTACAAATAAATTGTTTAAAAAAACCTAAAAATTAATGTTTCTCATCTGATGTTAACTAGAAACCATCAATATCCAATGACATGATGTTTTGACCATTGGTTAATATTAAATGTATTTATCTTAAACCTAGTATATAAATATTGAATTGATAAAGTATTATAACAACAAACTTAAATTACAGAAGTATATTTTACACTCATTAATTCTTTATTACACTAAAAGCTAACCTCTTGTATATTCAAACAATTCTGAAATTTCTAGGTTAGTTAAGTGTGGTTATTTGGTTGAGGTAAAGCTACCTCCGGCTATCTGCCAAAGGGGAGATGCCTCGGGCGGAGAACTTTTTAAGGGAGTCTAACGCGCATTCACTTTAAATCTGGAGAAAATCTTTCAAAACTCCGTGCAGATCTTTATGTTTACAGCCTCGCGAGTGGCAATAACCCTGGATCTGTACATTTTAGCCATCTCCCAATTCTCAGTGTTCAGTTGTTTCATACAATCGGCCATTGGTCGTTTTGGCGTGCAATCAGACTGCTTTGGCAAGAATCGTTTCTCCCGCTGTTATACACTACCAGAGTTGGGCAAAATTCAACGAAAATGTATTTTCGATACAAAATACATTGATTCAAACACTAAAATATAAAACACAAAATGCTTCTTGAATTTTAAAAAAATGCAAAATACAAAATACATGTAATTTCAAAATACATACACAATACAAAATACTTGTAAAATTTTTAAAGCATTTGAACTGGGAAGAAGCTAAATTTTCTACCGAAGATCTCAGTTTATTTTATTTAAAAACATTTTAACAAGAATAACAAATGCAATCTTAATAGTTGTGTTAAGGAAGAAGCTCTGTTCGTTTTTTTTTTAAATGTTGCCTTTCAAAATTTTACCTTTATAGCCATAAGATCCGAAACAGACCATTTCTGAGAAATCGTATTAATACCCAAAACACAATGAAAACTATACAATTTCAGAATGTGAATAATAAATAGTCGTTTGTTTCAAAATTGTTTATAAAAACTTAAATTTCCAAAAATCACAGTGCGTAAAATAAACCTCTAAATATAATATTTATTATTTAGCTATTCATTTCAGTTGAACGCTTGAATATAAATACTCAGCTAAATAATAACTTAAAAAATTTCAAGTTTTGTCTTTCATTGAGTTTTACAATTTATCGTAAATTTAAATATTTTGCATATTATCCAAGTTTTCAGCTCCCATAACTGATACTGCTCCCTAACTTTTTCATTTCCTTCTACAGACAAAATTTGGAAACATTTTAAATTAAGAATTGCACAAAAGGTTTCAAAATCATCTAGAATGGAAATCTGATTCACCTCATCCTATTATGGGAAGATGCCGCTCTAAAGGTCTGAAATTTGGGGTGTTTTACTCCATATGTTATCGGATGCTTCTTAACCCTTTATGTCCCAAATTAATTTATCTTGTGAAAAATAAGTTTATAAATTAGTACCAGAAACGTCTGATAGTAAGCATTGTTTTAAGTATTACAACTCAAATTAAATATTAAACTACAGAAATTAAAAGAATTCATTGATCATGGATTGCAGATTTATGTCCTATTAAGCAGTTTTGCAGATGGGACTTTAAAGTCCCGTAGGGTCATAAAAGATTAAAACCCCTTAAAATGTCCTCCACCCAAAGCGTCTCTCCCCCCCCCCCTAATGCTCGCAGCCTTCGTGCAGATCTGTCTCTTAACCACAATAACCAAGAATCCATTATACTACTGCAGAAATACTGGCACTCTTATCTCTCTAGAACTTAGCAACACATTTCAAATACCCTTAAAGAATCTAATAAATACTACCCAAAAATGTTTTTACTACTTTTTGTTTCATATACAATGGGAATCTATAAACATTCCTAAACCAAATATACTGTTTGTGTTTTAAATAGGAGCAAGGGAGGCTTTTCTTTCCCTTTCCTGTTTAGTTAAATTTAAAGATCACAAGAGATCCTAACACTTCTTCAGTGACGATAGTACGTGTAATTTTGGTACAGTTCTAAAATTACTTCAAGAGAGGGGGGAAAGGTGAAAATCAGCAAGTTTATGATTTTCATTTGCACAGTGGTGTTTACGATTAATTTAATGTCAGAATACAAAATGTATTTTTTCTATTTTGAAAATACAAAATACATCGAAAATGTATTTTAAAATACATTCTCAAAATACTTTGTCCTTTACGAGTGAAAATACAAGATACAAATGTATTTTGAAAATACATGTATTAGCGATACTGCCCAACTCTGTACACTGCACGCTAGGGGTAGCCGCCCGCCCGCAGGTTGATCCGCGAAAAACAGTAGAGTTAGAAATTTCATGTTCTTTTTTTTCTGATATTTTCTGATTTTATTTATTAATTAATTGTTCTAAATATATATTTGAATGTATTTAAAATTGCACTATATTTACATATGCATGCATTTAAATATGAATAAAAATTTTAGATTTGAAGGTAGTATGTTACGGAAATAAAAAAGAAACAATGGACAGTTAAAAAATAATCATCATTTGGCTTTTGTATGAAATTAAAAAAAGAGAGTTACACGATTATAGAAAACCCTTCTTTATTAAATGTTTTGTCCGGGGTTTTAGCATTTTATAGATTCTTTTTTTTTTTTTCCCGTAACATTACCCTCAAAACTAAAATTTTTTATTCATATTTAAATGCATGCATATGTAAATATACTGCAATTTTAAATACATTCAGATATATATTTAGAAAGCCAAATGATGAGTATTTTTTAATTGTCCACTGTTTCTTTCTTCTTTTTTTTTCCGTAACATATTACCTTCAAATCTAAAATTTTTATTCATATTTAAATGCATGCATATGTGAATATACTGCAATTTTATGTGCATTCAAATATATATTTAGAACAATTAATAAAAAAATAAAATCGTATAGTATTAGAAAAAAGAACATAGAATTTCTATACTCTTTTTAGCTGAAACAAAATGGTCAAAAGAAAATCTTTAAAAATCGTTCTTGAATATACGCATTAGTTTTTCTTTCATTGAATTAGTAGTTTGTGTTTGGTTAAAAAAATTTAGTATTTTATAAATACAGATTATAAGTAAATGGACTTCAAAGTTTAACATTTACTTTCTTACCTTTACAGAGACGAACGATTATTATTCTTGGTTGTCATACACATCATTGCTAGCCCATATTAATCTTTCAGTATCCCACAAGAATCAGCAATTCAATTTTCGCCCTCTCTTCAATCTCCATCGATGGCAACATATAGGTTTAAACCCGAAGAGTTTATCTGCATCTATAATCCATATCTATAAAATGCTATAACCCCGGACAAAACATTTAATAAAGAAGGGTTTTCTATAATCGTATAACACTCTTTTTTTAATTTCATACAAAAGCCAAATGAGGATTATTTTTTAACTGTTCATTGTTTCTTTTTTATTCCGTAACATGCTACCTTCAAATCTAAAATCTTTATTCATATTTAAATATAGTGCAATTTTAAATACATTCAAATATATATTTAGAACAATTAATAAGTAAATAAAATCAGAAATTATCAGAAAAAAAAGAACATGAAATTTCTAACTCTACTAGTTTTTCGCGGATCAACCTGCGGGCGGGCGGCTACCCCTAGCGTGCTGTGTGTAACAGCGGGAGAAAGGATTCTTGCTAAAGCAGTCTGACTGCACGCCAAATCGCACAGCGTCTCGTCACGATTCATTATACAACTGGTCGACTAAAATGGGGGAGTTAAAAGCAATTAGGGTGGACTAGCCATCTCCGAATTTTCGGCGTACCCTAACTTGCAAGCATGAAGCTCGGGAGGAGAAACATCGACTTGTTATCAGGGATCCGTAACTTAACGTAATGCGCATAACGCGCATTACGTTATAACCAATTCGTTATTCGTTACAAATCATAACGTTATTCACAAGCTGAATAACGTTATTCATACCGTAACTTTCAAATCGTTCTTCACGAAATAACGTTATAATCTATAACGTTAATGATTTGAGAAATCAGTATTCGGTTACTTGACCCAAGAGTGCTCGGGGAATAACGTTATATTTAATAACGATATTCAACGTACACTTAATATAACGTTATTCTTTTCTGTGCTATACATAATAACTCTAAGAACAGTAACAGAATGCATTCGGTTAATCATGTTAACCGTTAGTTTATAACGTTAAACTTACATAACTATTTGATAACGATACAGTATCAATTAGTTAGAATATAACCTTTCGTTCAATAACAATTTAAATACGGTATGAGACCATAACGTTAAAGGAACAGACCGACATCTTCATACCGTTATAACGCAATAACGAAATGCCATTCATATTGACACAATCCATTACAAAAATATAACAAATTGGTCCAATATATTTAAATACGTTATAAGATCTAACCGTTCGAGTAACCTAAAAATTTTGATCCGAATCATCGGCTTTTCGGACTGCGAGGAGGGTGAATGAAAGGTAAAAGTATTGAGTGGGTTCACCACCCGGACTCGTGTTCCGTACATAAAACACAGGATACATGCAAGGACTGATTTCCAGCATGGCATTCGGGACGATTGCCTGGGCCCCCAACAATAAGGGGCGCTCCCAAATAACCCTTTAACTTACACATTTTGAATTTAATTTAAAATGAACAGGGTAGATACTGACAGTGGCGGATTCAGAAAAAATTCTGGAAGTGGCACAAAACATTTGGCTCATATTTCTGGTAAATAAATTCACTTGAATTTAAAAACGAATTCAATATTCTACACTGTAATTTTCAGGTGGTACGTGTTCCTGTGTCCCTCCCCCCACTCTGGATCGCTGACAATGTATATTGAAGAGGATTTTTTTTCATTTTTTTTAAAGCTGCTACTTCAGCTAGATTATTTTATTGAAGTATTGGGGGTCAAAGGTAATTTTTCGTACTGTGATTGTATTACCTTTTATTTTTTAATAAAAAGATAACCTTTTGAGGACACAGTCAGTTTCAGCATGTCACTTTTTTACAATATTAAAAAAAAATTTTGTATAAAGTGTGAATGTTCTGCGTTTTGTCCTATTCTGCGGCTGTCAATATAACAGTGTTGAGTTTTGGTCGCTTTTCTCCAGTTACAGCGTGAATAAGCGGGAGAACCCTTTAAAATGTCCTTCGAATAAGGCACCTCCTCTCTTTGGCAGATAGCCCTTGCGTAGCTTCGCCACAATACAATAATACAACAGAATTCGATGCAGGGTGGTTTGCCCGTTTCAAGTCTGGTGACATTAGCTTGGAAGATAAGCCATGACGAGGTCGACCGTCGGATTTTGACGACCAGGCACTTTTGGCAGACTGGAAGGGAGCGAAAGCTGGGACTGTTCCGGCCGATGGGGAAAGGGAAAAATGCCTGCTAATTATGCACCGACCTAATAATTTTAAAAGTTAAAAAATTAGTTGTTGTTCTTTCTTTACTTTAAAGAAATGTAAAAAAGTGACATACCGATGTTGACACCGCCCCTGGAAAGGTTAAATTGTAGGTCTATTTAAAAATAAAAATTAAGGAAGTGTGAGTTAAGGGCTTAGCTAGGGGTATGCATCCTCCTAACACCGAAATTTTTAGATTAGTTAGTGTTAGCATTAATGAGTATGTGAGTATTTTGCTGAGGCAAATCTAAAAGACGGGCATCTGCTTAGCGGGGGGCGTTGCCTTGGGCGAATTCTTTATTAGAAATTCGAAGCATATTCGCGTAACATCTGGCAAAAATCGCCCAAAACTTCAGACCGTTAGATAGACGCACTTGGCTGGAAGCCTGGACTTTAATACTTTAGCAGTCCACCATACTCAATGTTTTATTCACTTGGCACGATGCGACCTCATAAGCATTTAGATTTTTATGCCTTGCGAAAATTACGTTTATTTATACACAACTCTAATGCATAGCTCCTTCCAAAGAAACTAATCTCTGCACTGTCGCAAGATAGTGGAAAGAAATCCGGAATCACTGATCTAGTGCTATCAGGAATGTTAATATATTTGAAAAGACATACATTTTTACGTGTTATGTAACATCATTTGTAACATCATTGATCTCATAAACTCCAGTTATGTACCAATCATCCATTACTTTTATGTTTTTTCTTGTTTTTGCTTTTTTGCATACCATTTCTTTTTTGAAGAAATGGGGGGAAATGATGTTGAGTGCGGAGATAGTACTTTCTTAATGTGCATGCAAATTATGTCTTTCCTCCCTCTCCCCTTGAAGGAAGTCTGCGTACGCTACAGTGGCGCGTGGATGTACCCATACATAACGTCAGCCATACTGCTCAAAAGGGTTATAATTAAAGGTCCAATAAAAAATAAAATGGTGCAAAACTATGAAACTGCTACGATAAAAAAAAATATATTGGTATTACGCAAATGTGATGACTGATTTTCGGAATACTATTTTGTCATTTCTCTCATGTGTCAATGATCCTCATTTTTAAGTCTATCGCATTTTTACTTTCCGAACATATATGGAAAGTATTGTAATCATGAAAATATTCGACTTTTAAGATTTTCATGTATTTACACGTTTTCGGGCATTAATTCATTTATGTTGTTTTTGCGGTGATGGATTTGTGTAAGTAAGCAAACACGATAGCTCTTAAATAGTGCATTTGATTGAGCTGAAATTTTGTATATATATTATAGACCACCCATATTGATTTTCGCGTGTACAGGATGTGTAGTTTTTTACAAGGCTGCAAAAAGAATTTAATACATTGGGCGGGAGTTCCTGAAAGTGCGCTAGCGTCTATTGAGTATTTCAGTATTTTGTGTTATGGCAAGCCTACACGAAGGGCATCTACCCACGGGATAGGGAGACTTGGGCGGAGGACCTTTTTAAGGGGTTCTAACACTTATTTACTTTGTATCTGCATGCACATAAAACCGCCTGAATCTCTACATCCTTTGATCGACAGCCACGCAGTATGCCCCAACGCGGGACCAGTACACTTTGGCTGTCTACTATACTCATTGTTTTAACGTTAGTTCTAAACGGTGTATTTGATTAAGCGAAAATTGAGTATGTATATTGTAGATCTCAGGCACATGACCGGCAAATATTTTGGTGTGTGCACAGCTTATAGTTTGTTAACAGGGTTGCAAAACAGGATTCTTATACATTATTATGGTCTGTAGACACAATTAATTTAAGGCGTACTAGTGTCTAAATGGTGCATTCATATAAGTTCAAATTCAGTATGTATATTGTAGGTCTCCGTTTTACAACCTGTTTAGATTCTCGTAAGTGTAGGATTCAGAGTTTTTTCATGTCCACAAAACAGCATTCTTATACATTGCGGTCTGTACATTAATCTTTGAAGTGCACTAGCGTTTGAACACTGTATTCGATTGAAATGAGTCTAATTTATGTAACCACTCGGTAAAGATCGAGTGTTCCGAAAGAAATCTGGAGTCAGTCCATTCGCTTTTTATTTGCGAGAATTTATTTTTTAGGGGGAGGGAAAGGCAGCAGTAGCACAGTCTGTTCAACTGCATCATGGGCGGAATAGCATTTTGTAAGCAATACTTCTAAGTTTAGTGATGAGTTAAATTCTCAGCGTGCTGTGAAAACATATAGGATGATCTGTGATGCATATGTGATGATAGCGGATTTTCATGCTTTTGTTTTATGAATTCTAATCCTGCTAATCAGATACACCGCATTCTTTTTAATACGTAGCTTTTTTTTTACTTTTCTTTCTTTCTTTACTTTCAAGTACAACGTGAAAGGAAGTACAGTAGAACTCCAACTATCCGAATTCCGACTATCCGAGTCATTTTCAGAATTTCAGAAAGAAAATTAAGATGGAAACGTACTGCGATGCGCAAAATATGCGATTCTGCCTAGGTGCGCTACTGTCCCTTTTCTATGCGAAGCTAGTGTAGGCGCAGCGCGAACAATGACTTTCATTAACAGTACTGTACGTACATACTGTACTAATGCACAGCACTTGTAACTCCTTAACATGTAAACGTGTTCCCTTTTCATTTAATTAATAAAAAGCTCTTTTTCTTTAAAAAATTGGGTTTTTTTATCCCATTTCCAACATGCATACGCACAATAATTAATTAAAATACATACTACATCCATTTTTTGAAAAAATCCAATTATCCAAATTTTTGAATATCCGAATAGAGTCCGGTCACAATTGATTCGGATAGTTGGGAGTTCTACTGTAATGTGATCGCGAAAAATTTCGGTATACAGATTTTGACGAAAAAACCGATTTTTACTACGTCTAAATTTACTTAATTACTAAAATTACTCTCTTAAAAATTTAGAGTGACATTGTCACTCTTACAAAAAGTCACCGGCAAATGATCCCAGATAGAGTGAGATAAGAGTGAGAAAACTGCATTATGACTCTTCATCGATAGGATTCTGTCACCCTAACTGCAAGAGTGAGACAATGTCACTCTTAGAGTAAGGGTGAAGGCGCTATTTGCTCACTCTAGCGAGAGAGTCACCACCTTTCCCATGATGCTCTCACTTCAGCAGGAGTGAGTGCGTTGCTTCCATACCCAAACGACGCCATATTGGAATTGGACTGCAGTTGCGAAGTACCAACTGCATACAAGTAATGGAATACTTTTAGCTAACACAAGTAAGTAAAACCTTATAACTTTTCAGTTATTGTAAATGTTATTTAAAATTTGATAATTCACAACATATAAGATACATTGATTCAGTGTCGGATCCATTAGGACTCCAGCTCTTCCGACAGACATTGCTTTGGTTAGGGTTAACATTTTGCTTTACTATACATTTTGTTTTTAAGACTTAAACAAGCCTGCTTCTTTTAATTTTATACCCTTCCGAGAAATTGATCTTTAAATCCGTCTCTATACTTGATCGTAGTATGTTATTTATGCTTATATAGCTGAAATCTTGCATTCGTTTTTTGTTTCTGTATATAATATTTGAGCATGTTTTGATGCGTGTTTGTAAATCGGTGGTGCAGTCAGGATTTTATTTCGGGGGTGGAGAGGGCTCTAACCTGTGTATCAAATTGTAAGCAAGCTGTTTCAACTGTAGCCTCAGTATCAAATTTTAAACTAAGTAAAGGGTCAGATTTTTAGGAAGGATACGCGCCTGTTGCAAATAGTATAAACAAAATTTTAAATCAAAAGCAGAAAATAATGATCAATTATATATTGTATGCAATTTATATTGAAATAAATTATAAACGTGGGAAAAAAATATTTTGTGATTAAATTTCAATATGTCTATGTGCATCATTTTATCTTATTGCACACTCTAGCACAGATTCACGCTTAGAATATACATATATACGTTGTTAGATCAAAATAACCGCTCCGTTGTTGTGGTGTAATATTTCCCTCTCCACTTTTTACACATACACAAACCTCTCTCTCATATGGTAAAGTGGATAATTTACGATCGAACACCCCAGATGGCCTCAGGAAAGTCCACTTTTAAATCAGGGAAACCAGCTGAAAGTAGCAGGTGATTCAGAATGTGTGAGCTTTCATTAGTAGCACGAAAAACACAAGGGATACTTGTAAACTGATTCAACGCGGAAAAAAAGTTATTGTTTTTGGTGTTAAATGCGAGATTTTTGGAATTGAAAAGTTTGTATACTGTTTAAGGATAATTCAATAGTATAGTAACGGATAAGTTTAATATTACTGGTAATAAAGGTAAGTGTTACAATATTAAATTTAGTAATACAGTATTAATTTTAGAGCCTTGCAGATTTTGGTATGGTAGATTTTATGTCTTCTGTTGTGTATCAATATTGGTAAATAAAATTCTCAAATTGGTAAAACTTACATTTTAGCCTAGATACCAATTCAAAATAATGCTAATTTTTTTCTATTGAATTTAATTAACATATGAAATATATCCACAATATTGGCTATATCCTGGAAATGTTTCTGAAGTAATTCCATTACTGATAAAGTTTTTAATAGTAGCAAGTTAGTAGTTAGCCCAAATATCTTTACAATGTGTTCACAATATTAAGTAAAAATTCGAAATATTTATAATGTATTCTTAATATTGACAAGTAATTTTTAAAAATATTTTTATACCATTTTATTATTTTTCTAATGCTAATATACTCAATCCTTCACATTGTTATTATATTGGAAATAAAAACTAATATTGGTAAAAATTAGCAACATTTATCCATTATATTGTCCATGTTAATGAATTAAATTAAATATATTTAAAATGTATCCACACAGTATTGTGTGTATATTATAAATTTCCCTCATATTGTACTAACAAATATTTTTAATGTGTCAGCATCTTAATATCACAGTAATGGTGAATTAAGACTGTTTATCTACTGTACATTATTTCAAAATTTAAAATCTGATAAATAATTTTAGGTGCATTTATGTACAAATTGCTGAAAAATATATTTTAAAAATTAAGTCAAATACTACTGAAAATCCTGTGATGATAAGACCATGATTATCACAGGAGCAAGGAGGGCACATGCCCCAGACACCCCATTTTAAGGGGTCCTTAAATTTTTTCAGAATATGAATTTAGTTTATTAAATTTTCATTCTAAGATACTAAATGCCTGTTTTTTTTTTCTAAAAGTTGGATGTGTATGTGGCAAAATAGATCCCAAATGGATGAGCCGATTTTAATGTAGTTTGTTTTATTTTAAAGATGGTATAATCAGAACGGTTCTTCATTGTATTTGATAATATTCACTTCATCTATTCCCCTTAAATAAAGCTTACTTTACACTTGTTCAGTCTAAGACAATTCAAATAATATTGTTGACATTCAATTAATTTTGATTGCTGAATTATTTCTGTAATGTTATGGAAAAAGCCATGCTTTGAGTTGCATTTTTTTAAGACTTCATTTTTAATAAAGGTTATTTCACATATTGCATAGGAAATGTTCATAAACTTAAAATTTATCTAGCATATTTCATTTTAAATTCATTTAATCAGAACATATCTTTGCAAATTGAAAAAACATACTTAAGTGGGGGGGGGGGGGGTGGAGTGAGTTTGGCTTAGGGACGTATCTAAACCTTAAAAATTTCAAGCTGAACTTTCAAAATTACCCACGAATATGTAATTTTCTCCATTTCTTATGTTTACTTATTTCGAGGGTGGCTGAAGCCCCACCAGTCACCCTCTGGCCAAGGACGTACCCAGGAAGGGGGGTGGGGGTCTGTAACACCTTCGAAATTTCAGTTTTTATTAACAAAGCAATAATGGTGAAGTCTTTTTGTGAAAATTTCTGCCTTTTTCATCGTTTGGACCCCCTCCGAAATTTTTGGACCCTCCCAGAATTTTTTTGGGGGTATGTCCCTGCCCCTGCTCTCCTCTCCTAGGGGGGGAGCAAGTTCCCTACCTTGAGCCCCCCCTTATGGGTGCCCATATCATTAATGTTATATTTTTCAAGTATTTAATATTATTCTGTGGTTTTCTGAACTTGCAGGTAGCAGAACAGATTTCATTATTTATTGACATTGTTGAGAAAGCAGACAGCATGGATTTCAGAGTTTGGGTCTTCTACTGGGTATCATTAAGGGTAAATAAATTTATGATATTGGTAAAATTTACTTAAAAATTCAAAATAATTTTAATCCTTTTTCTACTGAATTTAAATGAAATGTATCTGCAATATTGCCTATATTTTGGAAGTAGTTCTGAAGTAGTTCCATTACCAATAAACTTTCAAATAGCACCTCACTGGATTGTAAAACATTGAAAACCCAAACCAGTATTTTTACATAGCAGCAAGTTAATATTTAGCCCAAATGTATTTAAAATGTATCCACAATATTAGGTAAACATTGGTAATATTTCTAATGTATTCCTAATATTGACAAGTAATTAATTTTATAGTATTTTTATTTTTTCATGTTCATATACTTAATTATTCAATATTATCATTAAATTGGAAATAAATACTAATGTAAATTGTAGCAAATTAATATTTACCCATTATATTGTCAATCTTAATGAATTTAAATTAAATTTATTTAAAATGTATCCACAATATTGGGTGTATATTTCAAATATTCCTCATATATATTGCACAAGTATATATTATTACTTGCGAATTATCACTGTTTATCTGTTACACATTATTTTTGCATTTAAAATCTGAAATAATTTTAAATGCATTCATATACAAATTTCTGAAAAATATATCTTAATAAATAAGTCAAATATTACTGAAAAATATATCTTAATAAATAAGTCAAATATTACTGAAAAATTTAATGTAATATGATTGTTCCCTGATTATCATGGGCAAGCGGGTAAATACTGTGGAAAATACAGAAAGACAATTGTCAGAGTCGGTGAAGAAACAAAATGTAAGGGGGCCCCCATTTAGACCCATACTTCTGACTCAAGCGACTTTATGTCGTAATTGCTGCCTGGATTTGAGATTGGGGGGGGGGGGGGACTGAAGCCCTATAGCCACTCATCCCATTACCCCTCGATCTACCACCGAATCATTTGTTCTTGTGATAATGTTTAAATGTAAATTTTAACTGAAGACTCCTACCTTGGGTGGTCATTAGTTAAATATATATAAATTGATAATAAATGAATATTCATATAAATTGGTTGCTTTAGAAAACGAAACTTTTAGAATGTTTTTTATGTACTGAATACTCATTTTCTTGAAATATAGGAGAGTTAATAACAGCGATGACTGGGTGATTTTTCAAGAACCTTTGATAAGGGTGAATACTACTTTGGATGTCTTTAGATATAAGTATGTATTTATTTTTAATTATTTACTGTTTCAGTGTATTTTTAAATTTGGGAGTTAATTTTATATTCATATCATATGTTATAAATGTTCCTTATACACATGTCTGTGTGAATTTTATATTATTATTATTATTTGCATTGCAAAGCATCCCATTTTAGAAGAATGTATATCTTAAGCACTGAATCAGATGGGTAGTAGATTTCTCACAAAAATTGTGTTTCATTAAGTGTCTCACTGAGTAGAAACAAAATGTTTCAATCAAGTTATTATTATTTTTTTTTTTACAAGAAATAATGCAATTTCTGAACAGGTTTTAAAAGAATTCAACTATGTCAGAAATTTGAAAATTCAGAATTTCTCTTCACAAGCTCTATTTATGGCAATACAAATGGTTAATTTATAGAAGTGAAATACTCAGAGAAAAATTTATAACATATTGTATTGTCCAAAATAGAGGGAGAATTAGCCATCAGATACAGTTTCCACTTTCGTGAATTTCTCCCTAAAAATGGGATAAGACCTGCAGTTTTGTTGTTCTATAAAAGTTCATCATGTTGTCTATGAAGAAGCATTCTGAATTATACCGAGTTTTTGAGAAGCCTGTCTTTAAAGCTTGCAGAGCCAAGTGATGAATAAAATATGTTACAAGAAAAACTGATTGATTTTGGCTGTTTATCACTTTATTATCTTTTTATTTTCTAGTACTCTGAACTGGTCCTGTGGAAAACCATTGAATTTTTGTCAGTGGCATGCTGTAAAAGAGAAGAAACTATTGGCATTATAAGTGGTATTCATATTTTTGTTTTATTTGTTTATTTATTCTTTAAATGTTCTTAATTACTAGTTCAAAGTCTGCATACTTTTGATCTCTGCGGTCTAATTTTTTCAAAGCTTGTATCGCATAATTTCATAATTGTCAATAACTTTTTTTTTTTTTTTTTTGAGATGTTTACTTTTTTGTTTAGTTTATTTTTTTCTTATTTTCCAAATTGATTTATATGTTTTTTTTTTTAGTTTTTTTTCCCTAAAGTGATGTTACTTTGGGGCAGTTAGTGACTATGTATTAAATTTTATAAATTTCATGTAAATTGAGAAAGTTATTAGGGCTGTTCTTAAAAGAAAAAAAGTATAACTTTTGGTAAAGTTACATCAATGAGTAAAACAATAAATATTTATACAGTAAAATTCAATGTGGTATTCTTTATTAAAGCATTTGACCCAGGCAACTCTTTAGTATATCATTTTATGTTATGCTATATTCTGTCATTTATTTAATCTCTATTATATGTAAATTTTTTATGTCAAGTTGCATATTTGACACCAAGTTAATAAATTGCTTGCAAAATCAAGTCTTATTTGCAACATTTTATGAAGTAACAATGAAATAAAGTATAAAAATCAATTTTTAGTCCCTTCAGATTAATTTTTTTACTCTGCACCCTCACTACCTCTTAAAAATATGTTGTAAGTAAAACCTTGAAACTCCTGTAACTTTTATTATTATTATTATTATTATTATTATTATTATTATTATTAATGTTGTCACTGCTGTTGTTGTTTAAAATGTAAACTGTAAAATGCTACTTTCAGAGATGAGATTTAAGAATTTAGTTTAATATTCAGACCTTTTTCAATGTTTATAAAGAATTCAGTTTTTTCATTTTTTTCAAAAATTTTCTGATTTTTCAGTAAGGCAAAATTGTATATAAGTAAGATAGATTTAGTATCAATAAAAATTAAAATATTTATTGCTCTTGAAATTCATAAGTATAATTGCTCAAAAGTTGTTTGGACATTCTTTCAGACTTTTTTTTCCTTTTTTGTTAATCTCATATCTGTACTTTGGTACAAACCAAATCGAAAACTAGCCTACCAGTTTTGACACCATATTACATGTACCACCATTAGTGGTAAAAACAGATGAAATATATTATTTTTTAATTTTACTAATACAATATGTAAATGTAAACTTTACTTCCTTAGTAAATTCAGATTTTTTAAGCCTGCAGTATTAACAAAGTGCAATAACCTTGTCAGTGTTCACATGTTGTCATATGTATATTTGAATATTACTCAAAAATATCTTTAGTCTAGTTTTTAACTGACTTCAAGAAGATCTAGGTTATTAATTGGGGTCAGTACTCAGAGGTGTAGCAAGAATTTTCAGTGCCCGAGAACAAATTTGCATCACTTCCTGTTTACCAAAATGCGCTGGAAAAAGTTTTATATACAAATTGGTGCCTTTTGGATCCTATGCCCTGGGACAAATGTCCCCCTCTAGCTACACTTCTGAGCATTGAATCCTTGTAATTTACCAGACTGGATATGAAAAGTATTTTCAAACTTCCGTTTAATTATTTATTTCTTTTGTTTATCTTCCACATATAGATGTGATCTTTGCTAAGAATGTTGTTATTTGATGATATTTTACTTGCTGTGCATGAAAAGTTTTTATTGCAAAGTTATCACTTTATTTTTTACTCAATTTTTGATGTACCTAAAATATATTACAAGTCCTGAATATTTTCTATTTTTTAATTGATTGTAATAATTTGCAAATTTAACTCACCGATAGTAAGTAATGTGTTTAATATTTATTTTGTCACTATTAGTTTGATGTTTGTTATTACGCACAGGTTACTGTGATTCAGGGATAATTTTATTCCAAATTGCTTTGATATGGGATTTTCGCTTCAATTCTGTCCCCAATTATTCTTTTTTGTGTTACCTCAGAGGATTTACCTCACAAAATAAAATTTTGTGAAGTAAATCCTACAATGTGTTCCTTACTTTTAATAAAGTATTTTGTGCTCTCAATCACTTTGCATATCAGTATATTCTAATATTAATAGAACATAGAGAACAGATTATTTTATAAAACAGTACAAGCATTTCTTATCTGTAAAATTAAGTTTTTTTTCTTTTATTTTTTGCAGGTAAAAAAATAGATTTTTTTTTTTTTTTGAGCTGCTATATTTAGGTTTTATTGCAGTTTTTTTCCATTTGCTTTTATGTTCAGTGGCAAAATTAAAATGTAAAAGGCAGCTTAAATTCTACATCTTTATTTTATTCATTTATTCATATTTTGTACAATTTTAACAGTAGGAACCCTGTTTCCCTTCCCTCTCTTACTCAGAAGGTTACAGTATATGTAAATGTTACTTGAAAGTATTTATTATTACCATACATAAATATGGTAATATGAAAAATGGTAATAAGAAAGTATTTATTATTACCATTTTTCGGTATGCTTTTGTGCTGTTCCAAAATTGTATTTAACCTGCTCCTAAAGGTGTTCCAAAATGTATGTAGATTTGCAGACTTTTTATTATAAAGTTATCCTCCGATTTTAGTGAAACTATAAACAAAATGTTTTCTGAATCAAATGAAAAGATCTGCTGACTTATTCCTCTGTAAATTCATCACCTAGTTGAAAGTGTTAAGCTGTGCTTTAGTTGGAGATTTAAATTTGACACTAATCCATGTACACACAAAACTAATTTTAACTAATTTTATTTTGTATGTATTTAACATAGATCTAGTTTATGCTCTAGTATATTCTAGCTGCCAACTCTTTCTGATTTTGAGCCTTTCTTCAGTCTTATTCAAATTATGGGGAGGGGGGAGGGTACCCTTTTTTTATTAGGATAGAATAGCAGTTATGTTTTAACTTTTAATTCTGTAATTACTTGTTGAAGTCATAATTTTTATCTTCCAGATGCTGTTAGAAGAATCCCTGAATGTGAAATAGTATTGAAGTACTCATATTGAATCCAGTGATTGTATTTTATATAAATGTAACAATGTAATACAATTAAACCAAATTTGTAAAAATTTGTTGTGTGTTCACTGCCATTGCTTTTATAATTCATTCAAACCTGCATGAGTCTCAATAAGAGATATCTTCCACTTTTTTTCAATTCGTAGGCTATTTTTTACTTCTGCAGTTCTGTAATAGTTTAAATTTTTTTTTTTTTAATTTAGAACGCATCGTAAACTAAAATTTGCTAGGCTGAAGACTACTCTGGACTTGGAAGTTCCATTACTCATGTTTTTATTAAGACTTTGCTTATATATTTTTATTAACTGTTTTTTCTTTCTTTTTTTTTTTTGGCCCTCGTATTAATTGAACTTTGTTCTAACATACTAATGAGTTTTTCTGGCTTTACTTTCATTTATTGTTCTAAATCTGTTTTCAATAGTATAATAATTCTTGCATAAAATCTATATTAAAAGAATTTTTTTTTCAATTTGAAGTTTTTAAAAGATTAAGTAATTTGTAGCTATTTTGCTGTAAAAGTGAAATTGAAATAAATAAAATCAAATTAAAAATAAATAAAGAAAGGAATGTGTATATATATTAAAAAATTAAGAAATGGCTTTTATTTTGAAGTATGTATAAATTATGTTCAGAAGAGGAATTTGGTTTTTTAAGAGGTGAAAAAAAAAATCTTTTTCTTTGAATCACCACCCTCCCCCCTCACCCAGACATTATCTATGGAGGTTAATATGGTTCACCCTCATGCTCTAAACTTCAATTATTTCTTTGCGTTATGGCAAGTCTACAAGAGGGGTGTCTTCTTGGGGGGGCTGACTTGGGTGGTGAACTTTTTAAGGATTCTAACCTGTATTCTTGCTCATGTCTCTAAACCTTAAATAATGGTTTTTGGACAAGACAAAAATGTTGGGTGTATTCAACAAAATGGGCATTGTTGGGGAATTATGAAATAATTGGTTTTGATTTATATTATTTATGTATTGGCCTGCACAAAAATATTTCTTTACCCCTTTTCACAAAAAAAGAAATCAATCAATATAAAGTAGTTTCCATTTTAGAAATATTTTATTCCTTTTTCTGGGGGGAGGGGAAAGAATAGAAAAATAGGTATTCTCTTAAATTTCCAAACATGATATGTACATTAACAGAGATTATCAGCAGATATATTTATATTTTTGATTTACCCAACAATTAGTTTATTTATTTATTTATTTTTTGGTTTTCAATTAAAGGATAGCTATTGCTCTTTTAACTTATTTTCGTGTTTCATAATTCTTGTATTTGTTCGTATAAATGACTGAAATTTAATTTCAAATAATTTCTTTTCGATAACAATTCAATCCTGTTCATTTCTTATTTATTTAAAATTTAAAAAAAAAAAAGACTTGTTAATTGTAATAAAGTTGAAAAGAAAGTTTGAATAAATTATGCTTAAAATAAAACCTATTTAAAAATCAAAATTATTAGTATTCTTTTGATTTTATATAAATATCTTATCATGAACTATTTTTATTGTTTTGTTAATACTGTTGTAAGTGAAAGTTGTTCTGAAATGTACCATAGGTAAAAAATAAGCTTTCAGGGATTTTTTATTTCAGCAGGAGAAAAGGTAACATTGAACATATCAAATATTTCTGCACACTGTTGAGTAATGTGGATGTCCGAAACTCTTATTTCTATTCTTGTTTGATCACAGATTACCTCAAATGAAGTTATAGTACTGCAGACAAAGAAAATTCTTATAAATCTCCTGCTGATGGATTTTACATAGCTCAATGGCTATACAGATCACCTCCAAGCATTTTGAAACTTTCACTTCTATTCCTGTTACGTTTTGACTAACCAAACAAAACATAAACTGTTAACGAATTCTGTAACTAAATAGATCTAGAGGTTATGGAGGTTTGTTTTAGTAACCATGTGGAACTCTTGGGGGTACCTTTTAGTGATGCCATCATCTTATTATTAAAATGAAACTCTGTACTCCTTCTTAATCTGTTTAATTTCAGAATAGGCTGTTATTTTAAATACTGTATGTTTTGTGTCAACAGTCCACATTTCACTCACTGGAATGAAAGCAAGAATCTAAAAATGCATGGGGTCAGATATTACTTGTACCATTGAGCTACGTAAAATTTATTTTCCAGCTGTTATGGATCATTCTGAACATGACAATAATCCAAGATAGCCCAGAAATAGATATCTAAGAAGTTCTGGATATGAAATAAGTATCAATTTCTGATCTTTGGATATTTTGAATATGAAATAGATAGCCATTTTTGGGATATTCTGGATCTTTAAGATCTTCTGGAAGTTTAATTATTATAACTATGCTACATATATACAGATACCTGTATATTATAGATGTTATTTACTCATTAGAGAGATCACACCTCAAATTTCTAATAGAGAAATCTATTTTATGTTGGACTTCTAATAGATATACCCAATATCCAGCTATGATGTATTAAAGATTGCCTATGGACAAACTTGGGGGGGGGGGGAGGTAAATGCGGCAAAAATATTTACTTGTCTTGTACGATATGAAGAATATTTTCAAGGCGCTCGATATTGCAGATACATTTTAAATATATTTAATTTAAATTCAATAGCAGCAAAGTTTTATAATTTTTACAATATAAAGGTTAAATATCAACTTTCTACTTTTTACCAATACTAGCTTTATTCCCAGTGTAATATTGAGTAAATATTAACCAAAAAAATTAAAAATGGTATAAAGTTATGTTAAAGTAATTACTTATCCATATTGAATATATTTCCAATGTATATCAAATACTATAAATGCATTTTAAATATATCTGAGGCAAATATTAACTTTGCTACTTTGTACGAAGTTACATTTGATACATTTGACGAAGTTACAGTTGATCTTTGTTTTCAATTTTTTTTAACAATATTGAGTTAACATTAAAAAATTTATCAATTGAGGACTACTTCAAAAATATTTCCAATACAACCCTATATTAAGAATATCTTTTTTTGTATGTTAAATTCAGTGGAAAAGGTATATTAGTATAGTCATACTGAAAGTATAATGTTATTTTGAGAATTTATCAGACCTAAATGCTAATTTTTACCAATATTGGAATTTTATTTACCAATATTGGAAACTGTTTATTCTCAATGTGTTCACTTACTACTTTGTAATATTATTGGTTTTTGATATCAATGTTTTCACAATATTGAGTTAATATTTAAAAGTTCATTGGTAGTGAGACTGCTTCAGAAATATTCTCAATATATAATTAATATATCAATACACACTTCATATGTTAATTAAAATTTTACAAATAATAATAACATTTTGAGCATATATCAGGGCTAAACTCTAGTTTTTACCAATACTGGAATCGGTCTTTACTCTCAAAGTATTCACATATATGTAAATTTTAATAATTAAAAGTAATTAGTACTTAATAATATTGGAAATATTTCTAATATACACTCAATATTATTGATAAATTTCAAATACTTTAAGATTCAATAGTATTAAAATTTGACTTCAAATGGGCAAAATATTAAATTTATAATATTGGATTTTATTTTCAATGAATTCACAAGATTGGATAAATATTGATGCTATATAGAAAATATCTTTTAATGTTTGCCAAATATTTAAAAAATAATAATAATCAATGCTGTTACCAGATACATTCATATATATATATATATATATATATATATATATATATATATATATTTATAAGGAATCATTTTAATTTTCCCAAAATAGTGATAGCCAGAAGCAAGGCATATGCAAGGAATAAATCCAGGGCCGTACCCAGACAAAAATTTCAGGCAGGTTCCAAACCATGGAAAAGGCAGAATTTTTCACAAAAAGACGTCATTATTATTATTTTATTAACAAAAATCAATTTTTTTGGGAGGGGGGAGGGTCCGGACCCCTGGATACGGTCTCGAATAATCACCCTATAAAAAGTGGCGGTCACTCTTAAAAAGGGTCATAGCTCACTCTTGATCAGAGCGCTCCACTCTTTAAGGGATGGCGTGCTGTCACCCTTTCCTTAGAGTGAGGCACTCTTTCCCGGAGTGGGTTTTTGAATTCTCACTCCTAGTCCAGAGTCAGAAATGTCACTCTTCAGAATAGTGATTTCTCACTCTATGGAGGTTGGCTGATTTTTGTCACGAAGGTAGGGTGATATATCACTCCTCAGCACTGGTTTTTCACTCTTGATTATTAAGAGAGTACTACGTCTAAGAGTTTTTTCGAGGCATCTCATTGTACGCGTTTATGTGTGTTCATATAAATGCGTGTACAATCTCTTTTGTCCGATCACGAGTCCATTTCGACGAGTTTTTCCCGTCTATACATACGTTTGTACATATGCAACTCACATATCTCAAAACTATTGGTTGTAGAATGTTAAAATTTTATATTTAGGATTGCTGTAACATCTAGTTGTGCACCTCCAGTTTTGGCTACAGTCGACTGGATAGTTTATTTACAGGGCCAAAGTAAAGTTTTCCCACGCTAAACTTCTCGCTGATCTTCAAATTTTATTAAAACATCATACAAAATACTATAAATATCTTGAGATAAGATTGGATTTATAAAACACACATATATTTTTAGATGCCAGCCATTTACAAGGCAACCAACAACCATCAGGTCCTTTTATATAAATAATAATTCAATCTTTAGAATCCCCGCACGGCCTTATTTCAAATTCCAGGACATGTTCTTTCAACATCTCGCTCATCTATTAAAACATCGGGTACGTTTATAAACTTATCCAATCTTTACTGCCACCCAAAAGATTTTTCATACATTACGGTCTATGGGCAGAAATTCATTATAGCGTATTTCAAAAGTATTAGGCTATTTCAAACGAATAAAAGTGATATATGTTGTTAAGGATCACAAAATGAATCTCTCCACCGAAAGTAGTGTCTCTATTTATAGTTCTTCTACAGGAACACTCAAAAAATTCCAACACATTAAGGTCAAATGGCAGGTTTTGAGACATTCAGCCTTTTCAAGCACAATACCATTCTAGCATGCAGTTAGATTATGGTGCAACGACGGTAACGTGCCTCCCTCAAAAATTACGCCAAAAGTCGCCAAGATTGGCGAATTTTGGTGTACATTTATATGTATTTAATCCTTTTATCTCAAAAATTATTGGTCTTAGATTGCTGAAATTTCATATCATCAACAAATTATAAAGATGCCATTTTCTTGGATCTCATCCCAGATTGTTGTTACATCTAGTTGTGCATTTCGATTTTCGGTTCCAATGTACTTGAGAGTTTATTTACAGGACCACCGAAAAGAATTTCAAGACATTAATGTCTATGGAAATCGTCAATATATTACGTACTGTAGTCAGTCATTGTTCAATTCAGTTGTCAGTCATTTGATCAATGCGCAAAATCCTACTATTTTTCATCGCCCTGGGTGAGTTTTGCCGAAATATCGCCAAATCCGGGGCCAAAATTAATTTTGTATTTCGCATAACTCTAAAACTTTTAACCGTAGAATGTTGAAATTTTGTATTTAGAACTATTGTAACATCTAACTGGGCATCTCTTTTTTGATTGCAACCGACTGGGTAATTTACTTACAGGGTCAGCCAAATGGGTTTAAATACATTAAAGTGTATGGATATATTGAGTTAATTGAAAGTCTGTGATGAATCACTATTTCTGCTGTTGCCCAAAATCTCGCGAACTATCTCAAGTTTGTTGGCTTTTTGGAAAAATATATCCCAATTAAGGCCAAAAGCAAATCTTTCAAATACAGCCCAGCTTGGCGATATATCAAATGTTTGGCTAGAATTCGCTAAACCATAGTATTATTGCAGTATTTTATCTTTTTCAAACAAAATACGTTTAGATGAAGTGCGCCGAAAATATTTTTGATTTTATAGACGTTCAAGGAAATCATGTGGTGTCCACATCAGATTTTTTTCGGTGAACTCTGGGAATAGTACAGATTTTGGAGTTCGTCCATACTCAGTGAAGGACGATTGAATTCAAGGGTGCCGGCAGGATCATTTCCAGGAGGGTGCACCCAAGATATACACATATACAGGGTGTTCCTGAATTCATAGGCCAAACTTTAAGAATAAATAAAATGCATATAAAGAAGCATTTTTTGTATAGCAGATTAGCAGTGTGAGGTTAGAAATAAAAAGTGTAGGTGGAAATATAGCAAATGCAAAAGGAATGAAAAAGCTCTATTGTAAATGCTCAAATTTGCTGGTAGTGTCTAGAAAGTGATTGGCGTACCCTTTCGAAGATGCCAGGTGTTCCATGAACGGTTGCAGCGATTACTAAAGTTTTGTAATGAGGCCCTCATCTGAGTCAACTGGAGTCTTGTAAACGAGCGCCTTGAGATGTCCCCAAAAGCAAAACTCGATACTTGATTAATCTAATGAACCTGCTGGCCAAGAGTATAGTTCCGTTTGTCCAATCCATCGGAGGTCAAAAATGACAATGAGGTAATTACGCACATTATTTGCGAAATAGGCTGGATCCCTATCGTGCTGAAACTATCTAAATTTTTCATTTCCAACCAAACGTTGCAACGCAGAAAAATGCTTCTTTGTATGTATTTTAACTACCTTCAGGGACACCCTGTATACATGCATATAAAAAATTAGACTATTTGGCGTTTGAAGGAAAAAGAGTCTTGACTGGAAAATGTAGCATTAAAATGTGAAATGAACATCGTCATAAATATTTTGTCTCAGCTGAAAAGTACAAAATCTTAAACTATTAATTTGGCCTAATTAGTAATACCTCAATTTAAGTATACCAATAATTATTTAAATTATATGCAATTTTGATAACATTGTTTAATATTTAAATAGACTACTTTTCCCAGAAAAACTGAAGCGAAAAAATGTATTTTGTCTAGCATTGATGTATATAGCAATTTTTGGCTTAGGGGTGGGTCCCCGCCATGTCCAGTACTGAAAATGGTAGATGGCTAAAATGTGAAGGTCAATAGTTCTGATCTGCCGCGCGGGTGTCCATCTAACGGTTTTCAGTCTTGGCCAGTTTTCTCTACATGTTACGTGAAAACGCGTTAGAACCCTTTAAAAAGTGCTCTGCCCAAGGTAACCTGCTCCTTCCATGACAGATAGCCCATGTGCAGGTTTTCCTTAAGTGCAGTTGGCAAGGACATCCCCGTATTAAAACTGAGCTCAAGTTTAAAAAATGACGCAGTGATGCCTTCACTTAATATTTGAAAAACCACCATGTCAAAAAACTCAAAATACAAATTTTCATCTAACAGTTTTTGAGTTTAAATCTCTGAAAAATTACCTGTTAAAAAGAAATGTTAAACTTTAAGCGTTAAGTCCTAAAATAATTGTATTTAATCATATTCACAATAGAGTCTGGATAGTTCGAGTCTCGATTGTTCTAGTTTTCCATACACCTCAGTTTGGGAAAAAATCAGTTTAGCTCCCAAATAATGACCAACACATATGAAACAGGCAATTTTTTTTAATTGCAAGACGAAAATTCAAATACTTGGTGCACCCGGAAGCCCTATCAGAAATCCCTCTTCCAAAGAAAGTGGGTGTATTTTTTCTGTAGATGTTCTCATAGACATTTCTGTGCAGTATTGACACGCTGCTTTGGCAATGGTGCGATACTGCTGTTCGGAAACTAGTCAACGTGTCAATACAAAACAGTTGATTATTGTATTCTGATATAATTAACCTGATCTAATCAGTAATATGATTACATGTAACTACATTTTTCATTTAAATATGTACTCAAATCACAAAAATTGATTTATTTCCATTTATCTGTTTATTAATTTGATGATTTCGATAATTCAAGACAAGCCCAGTCTCGTCTACCTCGAATATTATCGAGACTATTTCAAAATAGTTTTTCCTAATTGCGGGCACATGCCGTGACGCATTCAACACTACTACGACGGTAAGCGTTGGTCAATACATTATGAGGGCTCATGTGCGTGCGCCAACATTATCCAAAATAAAAATGTGGATGACTTCTCAAAAGTTTCAAATTCATGTACAATGGTAGAAAATATTAAGCCATAAACACAGGTCTAAACAGCTAATTTAATGCGACAGTTACACGTAGAATTCAAAATATCACACACACATTCAGGCTATTTTTTTATCTGTCTTAAGTGTAAAACAAATTACTTATATTTCAGGTTAATTATACTTTTTTCAAACTCCAGGGTGGTGCAAGTGCGCCCCCTTTCACCCCCCTCCCGGCCCCCATGGTTGAACTAAACAGAAATCACAAAATCATAAAGAGACCATGGCCAGTTCTATTTACCGTTAATGAGGTATAAGAGGTTTCTGAGATAGTGAATAAGCGTACTTTTATGATGGTACGTAATAGAGAAAAAACGTAAGTAATGTTTGAAAAAATATCAGTACAAAAAATGTAAGTACTGTAATCTCCACTCCTCCTCTTCTTAATTATTGAATGTTCCAACATACCGAGTCAGAACTAATGTGAAATCGTAAAGCTGCCGTATTCAAATTCTGCGCCTAGTTTTATAGAAACTATGTCAATTTGTACTATTTGATTTATTGTCTTCCGAAGAAATTTTGTACAACAAGCAGTTCGTGCATCATGACCACGATGAGTTTTTAGTCATGAGCATGAGTAAAGCATGATCACATTGTCCCCTTTTAAATATATAAATTCATTTGACAGAAGACCGACGATCTAAGAACACATGAAGCCGGGGTTGAGGATATCGGGATATATCATTCCCTGGGTAATTTTAGCATGAGCTTTAATATTTTTCCATCAAGCCGAATTTAAGTTTATATATGTACGGCCATAGTCGTCGACTCCATGGGGCTTGTGGGGACTTCAGCCCCCTCAAAAATTTCGTTCCAATCTTTCTACTGTCAAATATTTATTTTTCTATATTGGTTGAAACTCTTAAGAGTGTGGTGCTACTATTTTTCGATAAGACAAAAGCCTGTGGATACGGAGCTTTTTCACAAAGAACTCCTCAAAGGCTTTTGTGAGAAGTAATCGTCTCAAATGAATTAGTCAGAAGTAGCAAGAGATATTTCTTGACTTTGCAGATGATTAGCAGATAAAATAGCCATAAAAAGATGACCTTGAGACTGAGGGGGCGACTTTCTTGCAGAGGGTTGTTTTGTTCCTGGAGGGGTCAAGAAAAACGCAAACTTGAGGTTGTCGACAGCTTTCGGTTGAGAAGAAAGAGCAACAGCATTGTAGCTGAGGTGTCATGATTGCTTCTGGCAGGGTTTGAATTTTGCGCTCCCTCAACACAATGTTTGGAAAGTGTTCCTCACAAGGATTACGCCCCTAGCAGTGGTATACAGTAAGCCTCCGAAACCCCCGAACATACACTTGAAAGTTACCCCGTAGTGCGGGGGCAGGAGGGCGAAGAGACCCCCCACACAAGGAATTATTTTTAAAATGAAATTAAATATTTTGTAATTTTAATTTTACTTTCGTTTTTTTAAAGAAACCGCAGAATATTAGAATTTATCTTAATACTTTACAGAGGATAGACAGAAGAACAGACATATATTCAGAGTGTGTCACAATTCCCTCCCGAGTTTGGAAAGCTTATTAAAAAATATATTACCAATACAGCAACAAAGTTGACTTTATTGAATAAAGAATGTTACAAGCTTTTTTTTCATAAATGTTCAATATGTGAACCTTTCGTGATGTGGCAGCTATCAAGTCTAAAGTCAAATTCTTCCCTCCCATACTCGCTTTAACTTGTCGCGATCAATGGTAGCGAATGCGGTTGTGATCGTTTGGCGTAAATGAGGCACAGGGGGCACCAACACATGATCTTTTATATAACTCCATAAAAAAATCGCATACTTATGGTCTGGAGAGCGTGTTGGCCACGGATGAAGGCGATTGTCGTCGATTGAGCCTCGACCAATTCAACGACGAGGAAGCTGGTTATTTGTGAAAAACAAAACTTGTAATGTTTCTTTTCCCCGTAAAGTCAACTTTGATGATGTATTGGTAATATATTTTATAAGCCTTCAAAAGCAGGGGGGGGGGATTGTGACACACTCTATATGTATATATTTAGAGATACAGGAAGCTCGTGATTTGTGAAACAAAACCTGTAGTGTTCTTTTCTTCAGTAAAGATAACTTGCCGTATCGGTAATATATTATTTTTTATAAGCCTTCCAAACCCGGGAGAGAATTGTGACACACCCTGTATTTATAAATCCCTGATTAGATACATCGTTGGAAAAAGCAACTAAAAATGTGTAGGGGGATGCATTTTCCTCACGTTTTCTCCCTTTTTTTCACACAACTTCCTTAGCCTGAAACACTTGTAATAACCATTCTTCGATAAATCATTCGTAATATTTAAGCGAACTATTTTTCGTGATGAAAGAATTATTATCCATAGTAAAAAGTTTTCAACAATTAACCAAATACTGGGCTTGTATAAAAAAGACTCTTTTTAAACTTAAAAAAATTAACCATAATAAATTTTTGATAAATATAAGCTGAAAGCGCAAATTTAAAGTTTATTTCGAATCTCGATTTTCGAATCTTTCTGTCTAAACAGAGTTGAATTGATAGAAATGTGGCGGGACCGTTAGAAAATTGTATTAGTTTTTAGGGCTAAGCAAGATGAGTGGATAAAGAAACATCTTGAAGATTATCTGCGGATACTCGGATTCGTTACTTTATAGTTTTGCAATCGTGAAATTTTCTAATGCGAAATAAAAGATAATTGATCCCTTTTTTTAAATATATTGATCCAAAACTATACCAAAGAAAGTGAAAGTTATTTTAAAAAATCATACGCGTTTAACATAGAACCTCTTCCTTTTTTTTGAAATTAAGTTAAAAAAATTGATGTGCCCCACCAGTGGCCGAGCACATAGCGCTCTCAACTAGTAAACGGAAGGTGCCTGGTTTAAATTCAGGTCGCATCCGCCTACCTAGCCTTCCGGAGATTCCCGGATTTTCTCCGAAACTTTGAGTAAATACAGTTTAGGACCCCTTAGAAAAACACCCACGGAGAGCACTCCCCTCGGACTAGATCCCCCGAGTTGATAATCAACGTAATCTAAAAAAAGCGAAAAACACATTATTTCTTTCATGTCTATTAAATTATATACATTTTTATGAGCTCCATTTAAACTTATTTAATTTGAAATTAAGATAGGATACTTGAAACAATTATGCAGATTTTCTGAAATGTAAAAAGAATTTTTTAATATAATGATTATAATGAAAAATGCACATTTTGGAACGTAATTACAAAATTCCTGATTCTATGGAAACTATTAAACTATTGGATAGTAGTTTCTAACACCCCCCCCGGCCCAACGAATCATTCGAGCTCCCTCAATTTTTTTATAATTCGGTGCCAGGGTGCACCGCTGCCTTTCACAACTTCTCCAGAAAAACTTCTGGCTTTGTTTGCGACAAAATATAACAGCGCAGAAAGGTTCTTCGATTTCATAACTTACATTTGACTTTGTATGTCGAGACCTTTCACCGAAATATCCCATCCAATCACCCACCTCAGACAATTAGAATATCAGAGCTTAAGGAATTAAGCCGTATTCTTCCTGTTTGAAGCTATTTCTGCCAATTCTAGCCATTTTAAACGTCGTTAGTCATATAGGTCCATTCTGCTTGTTCGTGTCTGTAGTTCTCCATTTGCATCATTAAATGTTATTTAAATTTATTTTATAATGCGCATGCTCAAACATGAGGGTATAAACGATGGTCTACGTCTTTTTAAAAGCGTAGACATTCTGCGACAGCGAAACAAAACTTCGCAGACGACTGTCTGGATGTCGACAACACAATAGGGCACCTTGACTTGATGTTACAGTTTATTCCTTTAAGGACACCTTCCCTCAAAACGAGGCAAAATCAAAATTTTGTTTTGTTATTGCAATTAGTTTATTAGTAATTTATTTTTCTCTCAGATCGAAATAATTTTTAGCCATTTCTATCCATTTTTCGCTGTGATTCTAGTCACTTTTAATCCGGCAGAGTTGCAACTAGGGATGGACACGAGATCTATCGCATCGTCTCGCGTTCCTGTCTAGCATGCGAGACTAGAACGCGAGACGAAACAGAGAAAATTTTTCGAGGCAAGACGCGAGACGAGAAAGGAAATAATTTAGCAAGGCGAGACGCTAGACGAGACAGAGAATTGTCTCACACGATATTTCTCACGAAAATTTCTCGTCCATAAATTTACGATACGAATTGCTTTTCAATCAGAATAGAAGTGCTGTATTTGAGGCGGTATGCCATCCCCTTCACCGTATTTTTTATTTTAAAAGGAGACGTTTATTTTGTATAATTATTTTGAACATAATGATATTTTTATTTTGTGATTTTACAACGGTGTGATGTGCAAACAAAAAGGACTTTTTATAGACCGCCCAAATAGATTTCCGTACAATCTTTTTGTCAGCATTAAAAAATATAAACCTATCTTTAGAAATATAATACATATACGAAAAACGTCACTAAAGCAACGACAAACCAGGAAGCTATTTGGTCCCTGGTATTTTATTTTGAATTTTTAAGGATTTTGGTTTAGGGGGGGGGCTGGGGTTACAAATACTGCCAAACTCGGTTTTAAGTGACCTCGATTATAGCTATAACTCCAAAATATTCGTTACCACTTGCCCATAAGAACACAAGCCCAATCTTTTCATAGTGTTTTTTTCAACCAATATCTAATCTTTCCAGTTCTAACTTTAAAAGTTGGTATTTTATGCACTAACTGTAAGTATTTATTTAAAAACCTACATTCCCCCCACTTTTAATTAACCCCCCCCCCACACAAAAAATTAGAAATAATTTGAAGACAATTTTTTAAGGTAAAATATTATAATTCGTTAGTGACAATTTTCAAAGTTTTTCACATTTAACACTCCAGGTTTAGGTGGGGGGGCTTTAGCCCCCATAGCCCCCTCCGTGGGTGCGCCCATGACCGCACAGATTTTAAATGTTTTTCTGGATATTCTTGAATGTAAAATCTGTGCAGTACGTACCTCAACCTAAAAAAAAACCTGTTTGTTCATCTTGCCTTAGGCGTTTTCCCGTACGCTATCTCCCATAGTCCCCGGTCCCATTGTCCGGGGAATCTCCCCTATAGCCCGGGTTTCCTGCAAGCGGCAGCGTCCAGCGCTCGCCTTTGACAACCGCGAAAAAGTGCCCGAGGTGACATCTGTGAAAAACTGTCCACCGCTGTCGCGAAAGGGTGGTTTCCTGCAGGCGCGCGAGCGCGCGGCATTTTTCTGCGTCCACTTTCTGAAAAACGGTTGTTGGGCAGGCATTTTTCGTTTTAAGCTGAAAACGCTTCGCACACTGAAATTTTCAAAATTTTGAAACTGTCTCTTAACAAGCTGTACTACATACACTCAAAAAAAAATTCGAAATTTTTCATGAAATTATGAATGTTTCATGAAAAATTCTTAATAAGAATTTTTTCTGAAAATTTCACGAACTCCACTGCATTTTCGCTTATTGTAGTGCGTAAAGCAGCTTATGAAGAACCATCGTGAATTTTTTGGAGACCATGGTGCTGTTAGTTTATTTCAATTTGTGTACCAAGAGTAAAAACAGACCCCCCCCTTGGCTACGCCCCTGATTCTAAGTATTATATTTTTTACAAAATGATTGATATTGTTATTGGGAAATTACGGAAAATTATCTGCACGAAGGATCTAGGCCGAGAGGTACATAATGATTGAATCAGTGCAAAGCGGCATAGCGGGGCGAATGCCCGGACCCCTACACGTAGGGGCCTCAAAATCCATCTAACTATTTTTCATACCTCTTGGAATTTTTTTTTCTTCCTTTATTTTTTTTTCTTTGAATTCTTATTTTTTATTTTTTTTTATTTTTTTTGTATTGACTACGTACTTACATGTTATATCTGTTATTATCTAAAAGCGTTTAATTCTGACTTTGAGTACATACAAATGTATGAAACGTGCTAATTTATTTTCGTTTTTACCAAATATAACATGAAAAGGGCCCCTAGATTCACTCTCGCCCCTGGAACTCGTAAACCCAGGTTGCGGCACTGGATTGAATCAAGAAACAAAAAGTAAAATAGGATGTTTTTAAAAAATTTGTTTACCTAAACACAATAAAGAATCACAGGGCATTTCTAGACACAATTGAAAATTCGTTTTTTAGTATATTTCAGGTACAAAGTCCCTTTAAATACAAAATTAATACTTAATGATGAATTAAACCTTATTTGTTTAGAAAAAAGAACGTACAAAATGTATTTTGATATTTTTCATATCTCATTCAATGCATATGTGTAATAGCAAACAGTATATACATTTGTAACATGTAAATATATTTTTTTATTCTTTTGTATCGTTGAGTATATAATTATGAAAAAAAAAATGTGATTTATGAAAATATGCGACTGCTAAGTTCTGTTTAATCAAGCATTAATTAGTACTTATATTCTCCATTCACAATAAATAACTACTTATTAATACTCATTTAATGTGAATTCGTTAAAATCCAAGGTACGTTGGATGGTGTGTATTTCTTTTGCGCGTCAACGAATCCTCCACGCCAAGCGGCGTTCGCCGAGCGTCCACCAGATCTGGACGGCAAGTGGCGATCGCCGAGCGTCCATCAGATTTGGACGTCCCCTCCCGCCGCTTTCGCGAGTAGCAAACCACTTGTAACAAACGCATTCTCTGAACGCGAGAGGCACCGCTAAGGTCATTAATCACTCTGGTCGCTGGACGCCGGCCGCCTGCAGGAAACCAAGGCTTATTTCTTTCTTGGAAGGGACACGGCTTTCATGACCTTGACAAGTAGCTTGACTAGCTAAAAGCAATTAATTCCTTTTTATTTAATGTTGTAAATTTCTCTGATTAATATGAAGATATCACTAGCAGCAATCTTTGCTCGGGCTTTACCAGGCCTATGATCGGTGCATCGGCTATTCATCGCCTGATCATTACTGATCATCCTTAATTTTTCGTATGTTCATCTTTTCCCGATGATCGAATCTTGACACTGAGGTCTGATAGGCGCTTTCGAGATTGCGAAGGGTAAAGCGAGCAAACAGGTTTATATCGGTCTTTCTCCCAAGTAGCTGAACGGCTCGATATCTCCGTTCCTTCATTAATGTGCAAAGAGCATCATATGCACACCATATGTTTGTTTTAAGGTTGCTGATTGGCTAAGCTATTACGCGGAAGCAGTTTGAACAGTTTTCGCAAAATCTCAATATCTAATCCAAATTTTAAGACACTTTAGGGGCATAGTTTAAATTGTACGACCACCTATCGTGTCACTAAATTTTGCTTTATTCACTTAAGTCGTATGTGATGCCCCGACAAAAATTTACGCAGTTTGAAACGATTTTCAGAAAAAATCTCAAACTCTAATTTTTTTTTTTTTTTTTTTTTTAATCCGACGATTATAGCTTAAGGTGAGTGATTGCCTATCATGTCAGTAAATTTCATTCCTTTCGCTTTAGTCACTTTTACGTGATGTGCGAATAAAAATTTACGCAGTTTGAAACAATCTTCGAAAAATCTCAAAATCTATAGAGAGATTTTTAAAATATTCATTATAATGAATATTTTTAAAAATTCGAAGCCTATACTTTAAGTTAAGTGACCACCTATCATGTCAACAAATTTTATTTAATTCGCTTCAGTCAATTTTACGTGATGTGCGAATAAGAAAAGACAGAACGACAGACAGACAAACTTTTTTTTTTTTTTTTTTTTACGGCCATACACAGGTCCCAAATGCTTAAAACGGATAGAAATCGCAAAATCTTTTTAATTTTGAGTAGTGTACAGGAAAAGTCTAGTTTTATTTAAATAGAAACTTAAATGTTCCAATTCCGAACTTGAAACAACAATCGCTTCCAATTTTAGTATCGCCAATAACGTGTCAGACCCCGTCTAGTGGTTAGAATGCCCGGTTACCAAGCGTTAGTTCTCCAGTTCGAAACCAAGTCTTGGAAGCTTGAAAAATGAAGTTCAGATGGCAGCGTTAAAATTCAAAGAGAAGAAGTTCGAATTTGCTTTTTTTTTTTTTTTTTACTTTTAAAAAATTTTATCTAGCTGGGATATACCCCAATTTTTATCGATTATTTAGTTTAAAACTTTTATCAAAGGTCATAGGCTTCACATCCTAAGTTGCAAGGTGTTTTCTCTTCCGAGATGAATATAACCCCAATCGCATCGGCTTTACAACGGCTCTACGCCCAATTTTCCCCCCTTGCCGATGATCCAACCCTACTATTCGGGAGAGGACATGCCCGAGCAAAATCCGAGATAAGAGCCCCCGACGCGATGAAGAACCTTGCATGGCGCGCGCTGCGCTTCCTCCTTGTCCGATCATCGGCGTTTCAGGAACCGATGACCGTTTGCTACTAGGGATATGCTCTCAAAATATAAAAAGTGGCTCCTTTACTTCAAAAACAAAAGAATTTTGAGGCAGTCCAATATTTGATTAAATACCATTCTCGTATTTACTACAAAAAAAAATAAGTTCATGTCAATATTTAAATAAAAATTATTATTCTGAGGGGGGGATATTCTTTTTTTTCTGGTTCGCGTTTTTTCCGGTTCGCGTTTTTTCCGTTCGCGTTTTTTCCGTTTGGCGTTTTTTCCGTTCGCGTTTTTACCGTTTGCATTTTTTCCGTTTGGCGTTTTTTCCGTTCGCGTTTTTACCGTTCGCGTTTTTTCAGTTCGCGTTTTTTCCTACATTCAATTTGACCACCCTCTACAAAGATTCTGAATTCTTTCAACAGGGGGAAAAAATGTAAGTCTTTTTCGCCTTGCATTTCGGGGGTATTTTCTTATAGCTCCAGGCAATCCGCGTCCAAATGCCCCTTACACGGTGGGGGTTTAGGGAGTCGCACATCGCATTGTGAAAAAGCTTTGTATTTTAGAAAGACATTGTTTCCATGGGCGCCAGATAGGAAGGCAAGTGGCAAAGAATTCTACACCTAGAAGCGAAAAGCCTACCTGGCTGGTGTGCCACAGATGATGCAGAAAAGGGGAGGGATTTTTACAGTGGGTGTTAACTTGAAACCGGAAGCCAACCTGTCAAACTTTCCCTGCTCTTTACCTCCCGTGCAAAAGGTCGTTTATCAACGACAAGCTTAATTGGCATGCATTTCTTCGCTGTTTTTACGAACGGCGTTACAAAGTAAAAATACTTGAAACTAATTCTGCTATTAGTGAATTTAATCAGTACATCTGTACAGCTCGAAGCTTTTGCACTATTAATAATTATTTCAGCTCATTATTAAGGATTTGAAAACAAACAGTAAAAATCTGGAATGACTCCACTTGACTTACCGAACACTTACGATTAAGATCATTACCAAGCCTTTAAATAAATTTAAATCGATGAAAAATTCAAACATATATACCAAACTGAAGCTCTATGGAATGCGCCGTTTAAGAATTTCTTTCAAGAGTTCTTTCAAGAATTTCTCCCCATATGCCATAATGTAAAAGAAATCTTTGTCGTAGCCCTGTCGAAAAACTAAACGCCCTATACATATCAAAATCAATACCGGTCTTACGATGGTGGTTTATGACACCCATACACAATTTGAGCTCAATCAAATGTACCGTTTAAACGCTAGCGCACTTTCAAGATTTTCCCCAATAGGCCATAATGTAAAATAAATCTTTGTCTTAGCCCTGTAGAAAAACTATAACTCCTATACACACCAAAATCAATACCGGTCTTGCGACGATGGTTTAAAACATATATACCAATTTGAGCTCAATTGAATGCCCCGCTTAAGAGCTATCGTGTTCTCTCTCTCTCTCTCTCTCTCTCTCTCTCTCTCTCTCTCTCACACACACACACACACACACACACACACACACATCTTGTAAAAATAGCATTAATGAATTCAGAAGACCTCAAAACGTGTCAATACACCAAATTCTCGAAGTCGAATTTTTTCATGATTACCATAGTTTCCTTTCATAGTGCACATGTTCGGAAAGTAAAAATGCTGAAAATTAGGAGTTATTTTCATGTAATCAGAGTATTTTTATCAGGGCTCGGTAAACTGTGAAACGGAATACTTAGAAAATTTTTAATATTAATTATCTTATGCATTACAAAAGTAATTGTTGGGCATTAACATGTTTATTTCTATTTTTTTAGTGCATTTGTTAAACAAATAAGAGCTACAACGAAAATCCAATCTTTTTTTTCTCATACGAATTTATCCTAAGGAAACAAATCAATTAAAACCATAGGCCATCTCCCCCATCTCGCTCGTTATGTCTCGTTCCGTCCGGATCATCCATCACTTTCAAAACTCCTCCTCTCTTAGAAGGGAAACGAGAGGGCCAGTGATTTCACCCAATAGCTAAACCCATGTACCGATTCCCCGTACCTGATGTTCCGCACACTCTCTAGTACAGGTTCCATGTATCTATGGTGTATTATATCTATGTTGATGGGTGGGTGGGGGGTGAAGGTTAAGTCGTAATAAGCAAAACTTTTAGATTTTAATTTAAATACAGCAGATTCTTCCATAACATCATAGCTGCCAAGTTATCAAGTTTTTAATATTATATTGTAAATTCAAAATAATTAAAATAAGTGTTCAAACAAAAAATGTTCTAATTGGTTAAAAATATTTGTGTAAGCAAACACGATATAAACTACCGTGTTTACTCGCTTAATAGTCGCATTTCTTTTGCCGATTTTGTTTCACGGTAAAATGCTAGGTGCGAGGGATATCTATTATACATAATATTGCACATTCTAAAGCTGAAATATTACTGGAATTACAGAATAAATAATAAATAAATAAAAATAAATAAATAAAATACTAACTTACCAACTTTGTCCACATTATCTGCAGTATATCAAATAATATTTTTGTCAGCTGCACACGAAAAAGGGGTATTTTTCTTTTTATAGTAATATATAGTAAGGGCAAATACATGACTGTGGCGTTTATGCCGGAAAAGTATTTTGTCGATTTTTTCTGCTTCAAAACGAGTGTGCGACTATTATGCGAGGACGACTATTACGCGAGTAAACACGGTAAATATACTCAATAGTTATTTTTTTATAATTGTTTTCTAGAAATTATCATTTTCTATATTGTTACTTTTTCCTCGCCTTATGTATTTAAAATTGGTGAAATTATCTGTCTAATATTAATGCACTTGTGTTCTCTTACGGAAATCACTAAATTATTTCCTTTTAGAAATGTATTTAAAATTTCATTTATTTTACTACTGAAGTATTTAGTGCAATTTTTAGTAATAATTTAATTTAAAATACTTAAGAGGAGGAAAAAATCCGTTTTTCTAATACAGAAAAATGCAATATCTGAAAAGCATTCAGAAAAAAAAATAATAATAATAGAGCACTGATTTTAGTAAAAATACGTACACTTAAGGACACAGTAACACATCTCGGCGAGTAAAGAGAGGCATTTCTTGCAAAAGATTTAACATGTATTTTATTTCAAAATAGAGATAGAAACGACATTTTTTGGTATGCTGTATGTACAAACATAACATTCCATATATAAATTTAAAACAACGAATTTGATTCAAAAATTAGTCTTTAACCGGTAATTAACATTTTACATATCATTACATATACTAACATGCTGTTCAAAGAACTTTTTTGAACAGCGTATTAGTTTGGTACACTTTTCTAAAAAACTATTAAGTTTATTATTTTAAATTTTGTACGGTATCAGAAAACATACTGTCTGAGAATAATAAGAAGCGATTTTGTTTTTGTCAAAAAATAACTGTAAAAAAATCACGAAAAAACCTTTTAAAAACATAAAAATTAAAAAAGCACAAAAACCATTATTTTCAAATTGTTTTTCACTCAGATCTCTAATGTTAGGTATTTTTAAAGAAACAGATTAGGTAAAATTTTTTCTAAAGTTTCAACTGTTTACCTGAAACAAATTCTTAGAAAAGTGTACCAAGGCATTTAAAAAAAATAAATAAACATTTCGAGTAAAAGTGAAAAAACCAAAGCTTTATTGCAGCCAAAAAACGTTTGCTTGCATTTTAAAAACAATATTTTCAGTAGTTTATATAGTCTAAAATATGGAGTGGGGGGAGAGGTATATGTTCATAAGATCATCTTAAGTGTCGCTCTGTTTTCTGGCCAAATAACGGTAACTCATTTTATAGAATTGAACCTTTTTTTTACAAACCAGCTAAATCAGCCAACGCATGCTTAAGCATTCTATTTGCTTACATCAAGTTTGAAAATAATGTAACTATAATGCAAATAAGAGAAAAAGAATTTATACACTACTATAAAAATATCTTCAATAAAGGCTGCCTCTAAATATCATGATTACGATTCATGTCAGTGAAACATTTTTGAAAAAAAACAAAAACAAGTTTGTTGGTCATGTTTCTTAATTGCAGATAGTCTAAGCTTTTCATACGTACATATATTTTTGGTTCATTATTTTTAAGATTAGTTTTTAAATATGCTCATGTATCCCTGTATATGCTCATGTACTGTGTACAACGCTTTCTTTAATTGTACTAACCCCCCCCCCTCCAGTGACAGTTTCTGACTCATCCCAAGCCACCCCCTGCACATTTGAAGCAAGTGGCAGTGGGGGATTGAGATTTGAGCCCGCCTAGTATAGATAGTAAACATTTTTACAGCATACTGAACTTCTAAGTATTATTTTCGTGCTAAAATGTCTGAAAGTTAAGATGACCCCCATACACCTCTAAATTAGTACTCATATGAAAAACTATTATAATTATTATTATTATTTTAAGTAGACAAAAATATTACCTGCTTGGATTCATTTTTTTTTTCCATGCACTTTTTAAAATTTTAGAGTACGTGCTAAGTTACTACTTATTGGAATTTTATTATAATTACTCCAGTTTCGAGGAACATAAGGGAGTATGCGAAGAAACAAAATCTGCATAACGGTCTTAGTACACAAATTAAAGTAGACTATCGCACCAAGGATTCGAAAAAATTTAGGATGATTCTTTATAAGCTGCACTACATACCGAAATAAAGAATAACACTTCTTTAAAATATTCCATTTTTAAGAATTTTTTCTGAAAGTTTCGTAAATGATACAGGTTTATTGTTTATTTCAGTGTATAGTGCAGTTTCTAAAACATACATCCTATAAATTTGAAATATTTGACATAATTAATTTTTTTTGAATTTGTGTACCAAAATTTCATGGGGTTTTTTTCCGAACTACGGCGATAAGCTGTAAGTAGCTGTCATTCAGTTGCCTTTAAACAGGGTTTAATTTCTATCCAAAAAAGTGCAAGAGGACTGATTTTTTGTATTGTAATTTACAAAATTAATTACCTAATTTAAGGTATTAAGTTAATTTTTGTTACCTCTGTATTAGTTTGCGATGTAATAAAATTAATATCAACAGAAACAATTACGATGGTAATTAAAAATTTAAATTTAGTGTAAAATTTCACCGAGAAAAAAGAAGTAGTGGATCTGAGCTCCCATGCAAATTAAGCACTTCCTTTAAATACATGCAAGTACTTAGCACCCACGAAAACTTTTCTGTGGGTGCTTGAGATCTGACATACTACATAAAAAAAAAAAACCGTCCCTCACTAAAATTTTATTTTCGAATTATGCAGTTGCAAAGCACTCGTCGTCATCAGTGGCGTGACTATACTGTTAGGGCCCGTAATGAATTCATTGGATAGGGTCCTTCCTCATTGTACAGAATCTCAACCAACATGTTGCAGTTCACTTTTTCTAGCTTTCTATTTGGGAAAGGCTCCCCCTCCGTTCGGGGGGACCGTGGCTTGTGCCCGTTCTACCGCCCTATAGTTACGCCAGTGATTGTCTCATCAAAGTTCCTCAAGCGCATCTAAATTATAAAGGACATGGGTGCTCATATAGGGAAGTAGGTGAGAGCTCGGGTCCCTCCCTCTAGCCGTCGGTATAGTGAACATTTTTATATTAGCTAACCTTTTTTTCACTATTTCAGTACTAAAATGTTTGAAAGCGCGATTGAAGATGACCTTACAAATGCAGGAAATAACCCCTCCCCCCCTCGTCTTAAAGTACTCATATGGACGTCCATGCCGAAGCACCCACATACATTTGGCCTCATTAAAGATTTTCTTTTAAACTTTTAAAATATCACACAACTAATAAGCAAATAAAGCATTTTAGTACTGAAATAATGCAAAAAGTTCCGTATGCTTTACAAAGATTCATATTACGTAATGGCATAATTGGGGAGGGGGGGGGCGAACCCTCCTTGAGTGTACATCACTGTGTTGGGGTTATTAGACGATTGCTGGTGCTCAGCATCCAACGTAATTTTTTTTACAAGCCCAAAGCACCCACATAAACGTCTTTTCCTAGTCCTTTCTGCGAACTTCAAATTATGACTTGGCACTAAAATTTCTGTGGGTGCTCCGCACACAGAGAATTTTTTCAGTGCGTCCTTGAGCCCCGGAGCACCCACGTAGTCGGCGCCACTGTCCCAGACCAAAACTCATTTCCCTTACTTTCCCTGATATTCCCTGTCTTTCCAGGTCTGTAGAAATCCTGTAAAAGGAGCAGCATAGGTGGATACCGTTATAAAATAAAATAAGAATTAATTTTATTGACATGTCTGTAATTCATTTTAATGACACTTTTTATATTTTTGAAACCAAACCTATGAGTTCAACACTTCTCTTGTGTGAACTATGGCAAAGAAAACTGACAGTTTCTGTCGCTTTAAACAAAGGAATTGTTGCAATAGGTGATTGAGCAAGATAATTCGAAGGATTATTTTTATTATATATTCGTCATAAAAAATCTTGTTAATTCAACAATTTTATTCAAAATTTTAGAGGAATACAATGATATGATTAAACTTATATCACAAATAAACATGTTGTCTGATTGGAATGAAAAAGAAATCTTAAAACAGTGCAAAGACTTACATTTAAAATTAATTGATGATATAGATGGTGAATCTCTTTTCGAGGAGCTAATATCGTTAAAATGTCTACTGGATCAGAATATGATGGCAAAGGACGTACTAAATTTTATTTTCAATAATAACTTAATTGACACATTTCGACATACCGCAATCTCGCTATGAATATATTTATCACTTCCAGTTACAGTCGCTTCCGCAGAAAGAAGTTTTTCCAAATTAAAAATTACAAAAAAATTACTTACGATCATCAGTGAGCCAAGAACGGCTAAATTTATCAACCATTTCAACAGAATATGAAGAATTAGATAAAGTAGATATTAGTATTATAATTGAAAGGTTTTCTAATACAAAAGCTAGAAAAGCGTTTCGCTGTAAATAATACCAGTGGTTTCTTTTAAAAAAATTCTAACTAAACTAGTTTATTCCAAGCAATATCAGCCATAATTATCAAATAATTAAATTTGTTGTTGTAATTTGAAGCTTTTTACTCTTACGAAGAAATATTTTTACTCTGAATATATTTTTCTGAGATATTATCAAATCTCAGATATGCAGGCCAACTTTTAGTACTCTTTTAAGAATATTAATTTTTGAAAAGAATTTTGGACATTCTAATGTGACTTTCGTGGTTTTTTTCTGCGCAAACTGTTTTATAATTTTAGAAAGAGCTAATTCAGCAATTGACCAACCTACAACGTTTTTTTTTTTCTAAACATTAAACAAATCTTATTTCGTTTTTATTGATAGAGCCATAATTTTTAACCATACGTATTATTTCGTACCATGCTTTTAAACATTTTATTAATGCATTGTCATGCCTTTGAAAACATTTTAAACAGCACGCAAATTTTTAAATTCTGTAGTAGAAAGTTTTTTTCTCTTTTTCCAAATATTTTACATTCAAAACAAAATTCAGAATTTAATTTAATAAAATACATAAGCTATATTCTTTTTACTTTTTTTTTGTTCCATTTTCTCATATTGTTGCAAAAAGAGATACTGCACTTTCCATTTCAGTTGTGAATGTGAAAGTTAAATTAATCAGCCCTTTGATATGTTTGACTTTTTGTTAAAGCATCTACTGTTCTTGAAATTAAATTATATAATAACCATCTGCCATTATCTTCTACGCTGAAATCGGTCACTTGAATTTCAAACCTATCTTATGTAAATCTGGATAAACAAAAGAAGTTTCAATAGTCGATGCTTTCAAATAATATGGAAAAATTTTGAAATTAACTAATAATTCCAAGTTAATAATATAATAACCTGAATTATTATTATTAACTAATTAACTATTAATTAATTAGTTAATAATAATACAGTTTTATATGTGCACTGTTTGTTCATAAATAAAGCAATATAATACAAGGAAAACTACAAGCGACAAGTTTTAACATAGTTCTTAACTTGTCGATTGTAGTTTTCCTTGAATTATATTGCTTTATTTATAAACAAACAATGCACATATAAAATTAAAGTACTTTCAAGCTTCTTATTTAGATTTAAGGATTTTTTATTACTTTTGGATCAATGTCCTGGTCTCTGTGTAAATCGGAAACGTTATACCAAAGTGAGCTTTCTACTGAAGCGCATTCACTCGTTAAACGGCAGTATTCTATAATTATTGCTGAAAAAAAATGCACTTTATTCTCCCCTACCCTTTATTTATTGCTTTCTTTTTTTTTGTGTGTGTGTGTGTGTAAAGAACAGGCAACCCCTTGAAGGATACCAGACAAGTCCGCGCTTGAATTTAATGAATTCCATATCACTAGAACTCTGCATAATACTAATCTCATCTTCGCACCCATGGTAACTGTGAGCTACCAAGTACACTGTTTTTGGTTCCACCAAAAAGGTTTAAATTATGGAGGCGCCCATGTTCCCCGTTTTTGAAGCCAACGGCCATGCCCCCTCACAATCCCAGAAGTTCCGATATCGTCATTGCATGCATGTAAATTTTCAAGAAAAAAACTGCTGTTTCTCATTTTTTACTGATTTAACGTAAGTTTACCTCAAAGCCACATCTTTAGGCATAATTTTAATCTTAATTCTGTAATACTTTTACTGTTTATTTTTAAATAATCAATTATTTTTAGTAAACTTTTAAGTAGAAATAATAAAAATGAGAAAAATGTCCGACAGTTATATACTAAAATCATTCAGTTCAAAGGACAGTAAGGACAATTGTTAAGATATCTCAATATATTGGAAGTTTAAGAGAATAAAATTACTTATGTGCAATGTATATAGAGCTTTAAGCTCCTAAATTGTTGTATGTTTTATCAAATAACAAAATTTAACACGTGATGGAAAGTCGTCTTTTAATTTTTGATCTGGTTTAAACCTTAAACCAGACAATCCTGCTTCTTAGATTTAAATTAGTTTCCAGAAATAAATTGCTATTTCAGTTTTGGGGAAAAACATACAAAGTTTTCATTACAAAGTTCACTTAGTGATTAAAAGTCCTTGAAAATCAAAAAGATATAGTCCTTGAAAATCAATAATAGTCCTTAAAATTTTAAATGTAATTTGGTCAGCTACTATATTTAATTTGAAACCTTATCCGTTTTTTCCCCTCTACTAAATGAAGTAAACAGTATTGATGGAAATTATTCAACTTTCATATTTCTTTCATTACCTTAAAATGTTTGTCGATGCAAAGTATTATTATGATAAATGACCTAAGAAGGTTAGGGATGGACGCGAGACATCTCGCATCGTCTCGCGAGATGAAACGAGACGAGACAGAGCCTTATCTCGCGCGGGATTTCTCGCCTCACATAAATTTACAAAATTTTCATCAAAATGGATGAATACGCATGTAATTAAATCTTATGGATATTTCATATTTTTCTCTTAAAAAATTAATATTTCTAAATAAAATGTTTCATCTGCTATCAAAAAAATGTCTCTTTCACCTTAAGCCGAGCTATGCGAACGCAAATGAATGATCTACAGGAGCGATTATGCAAATACAACGCAGGATATCAGCGGAGCATTCAAAGATCCATGTTGAGAAGCAAGCCTGGTCACAAGTCTTCTCTGTTGTCTCTTCTTTTTGATGGTTTGAATGAGCAGGTTAAACCTGGGTTTCCGATTAAATGTGAAACCCATACCTTGCACAATAAAACGAGAGGTGGGGAAGGGGGAAGTAAGTAGGCTTTATTATAATTATCCCGTCTCCGTTGAAACTTTTTATGAATTTACTATTCTGTACATTGGGGCCGCTTAATTAGATTAAAATTTTATTTGCGCACCATGTCCTGAGTTCTGCATTATTTCTAACAAAATTCAAAGCTTTATATAATTTCAAAAGCAAATAAAACTTCCATCAACCATGCATATTACATTTACGCAATTTCGGAAATAAATAAATAAAAATAAATGTTTTTTCGGTATCTTGTCACATTATATGAACGAATTAAATCGGAATTTTTATCACTTCAAATGCACATATCAGTTAATATGGTAATTAATATATGTACTAATATTCTAATATTTAACTAATTGTTATTATTAATTTTATTTTCCCATAAAATAGTAATAAGTTACTAAAAATATGGTAGCAAAATCTCCGCTTATAATTTTGCGAGACTCGCGAGACGTCTCGCGTCGACGCGAGATGAGACAGAAAATTTCTCTGCGAGACGCGACAAAGGGGCTCCGAGACGTGACCGAACTTTGCCCCTGCGAGACGAGACGAGACGAGACAGCCCTGTTTCTTGTCTCGCACGTCTCGTGTCCATCTCTAAAGAAGGTTGAAGTGTATAATTGTTTCCTCATGTCTAAAGAAGATAATGTTCTCTCACTGTCTGTAAATACCTCATATATCTTATTTAACATAGTTGAAATTGCATTCTTACTTCTAATACATGTAATATGACCTAAAACTATTGTTAATATAATGTGAGCAATTTAATAATTAAGGCTGATGTGAAATATAAATAAAATTTATTTTTACCCATGTAACAACAAAAATGTCTTCCTAGAAATATAAAAGGCAATTTTTTATTGTAATAAAACAATTATCATGAAAAAATATAACCAGTTTTGCAAAGTATAGTATAATCATAAGAATTACTGTTTTTTTGTTTCACTTGATGTTTAAAACGCAATGCACGAAAATAAATTTGAAATTATGCAATTAAAAAACAAGTTAATACGTGTAAACAATCTTCCATAAACGTAAAATGGATAAAAAAAATTGGTTAGTAACTTTTAAATTATTTTTATTAACACTTTCCGGAAGTCGTTTTTCAATGCATCTCTATGCGTTCTTCAATCTTCTGGGATAATGAGGGGGCCTTTTCAAAAGGGAGAGTTTTTGAAGGAAGTCTGGTAGCGCATCCTCACTTTTTGATGATTTTGATAATTCAGCGCATCAAAGATACTCCTTTATCTAGATACACAATTAAAGAAAGAATCTTAAAACTGCCGGAAATGTAACAGATTAACAAAAAAATGACATTAACTCCGCTCCTTTCATATCGCTATGTTTTAACGAAAGTACTGATGTCACTAAATCTGCACGTTTAGCGGTTTTTGTTCGATATTGCGTAGAAAACGTCATTAAGGAAGAATTAATTGCCATAATATCGTTTCTAACAACTACAAAGGCCTCAGGTATTTGTACGGCTGTTAAAAATTCGCTTGCTGAGAAAGAAATTGATTTGAAAAAAATTGTTTCAGTAACAACTGATGATGCTGTATATATGGTGGGCAAAAAATGGTTTCATTAGTTTATTTCAAACAGACATAGGACATTCGATTCTGGAGTTCCACTGCATAAGTCACCATCAAGTCGCATGTGCTAAGAGTTCTTTAACATCTCTTCATATTATAATGGCATTAGTCACAAAAATAGTCAACCTCATATCGCTGCAGACTTTAAATAAGCGAAATTTTGATGCTTTGCTGGATGAAGTCAACTCGGTGTATTATGGCTGGTTATACCCCACTCTCCGAGCAGCCAACCCGCCAACCAGCACTTTCCCCTTTATGCGCCTCCCCCCCCCCCTGATTCTAATGTCTTTGGATTTCTTCCCGATTCTCCCATTCCTCTCAGTATGCTGTTTGGGCAACAAAAATCCTGATGTATAATAAATAATGTTTGCTGGTTGAGCCGCGTGAACGTACTTCAAAGATTTGTTGACTGCTTGGAAGAAATCAGACTGTTTCTGCAGAGTGAGGGGAAAATTGATCAATACCCACAGCTGTTGGATGTTACGTGGCTTTCAAAATTGATGTTTTTTACAGACATATGCCAACATTTCAAAGAATTGAACATAAAGCTTCAAGGCACAAATAAAACAATTATCGTCATGGCGGAACACATTCGCGCTTTTGGCGCTAAACTGCGTGTTTTCAGGAACGATATTATTTAAAAAAAAAAAAAAAATCGAAGATTTAGATGTACAGCTGCGGAAAAAAAAAAGTCCCACTTGCTCTTTATTTCGGCATCGTTCGTCGTACAGCAAAGTTATATACACCATTCGTTTTCAAATAACGCATACTTTAATTTACTATTAATTTAATTTGCATAAGGGGCCGTCTTCATATTTAATTATGCATCAACTTCGTTTTTCTCAAAGGCAACACTGTATTTTGACTTTATTAAACGAAAGAAAACCTTCAAATTACCCTAAATATAAATTTTCACCAATTTTCTACGATAATTTCCGGAGATATTGAGAGTTATTTTTTGCGCGTTTTTAAGGGACTTTCTACAAATCGAAAAGCGCTATTTGTAGGTTCCGAACTTTTCGCTTTTCATTCATTTCGCTCGACAGAGTTAAAAGAAATAAATGCTATTTTCAAGGAAAATATTGTTACCATCTCTCTTAAAGTTTTTTGTACTGAGAATATCAAGGGGAGAAAGTAGAAACTTTAGTCAGAGGTCCAAATGACCCGTGAATTCATAACTTCCTTGGCTCGTACTCAAGACTTGAAGGAAAAATGCAAAACGACTGCTCACGATTCTGAAAATCTTTCTAATTTTGAAATTGTTATTAAGTATTTCCCTTCATGGTTCTCTTAGACAGGTGAAATGTTGGCAGGGTCTGCTCTTCTGACTGCAAGTATGAATGTTACCCAGCTACGGTCGAACTAGAAGAACGGTTTCATGATTGAAAATTTATTTGTTTGAATTTCATGCAAAAAACGCAGTTATTTTTTTGCTGAGCCAGTATTATCACTGTGTTTGTTATTTCGCTTTCTTCATTTAATATTATTGTCTACAATGAGCAATATTCTTATAAGACTTTTGGTGGTACTTTAATTTATTGTCAGATGAAAATTTAGACAGAAAAACGTGATTTTGAATGTTTGCGAAAATATGGGGAAGTCCAAAGACCTAATGTTTCCAATATTAAAAAAGGTCAAATTCATGCCTGGAATGTTGAGGATGTTAGTCTTTCAGAAATAGGATGTTGTGTATTAGAAGACATATACATCTACTGCATCTAATTGTATACCTGGAAAATATTTTATTTGGGAAAACAAATATTTTCCCAATAAAATATTTGTTTGTATATATTATTGGCAGACGCAACAATAGAAGCTTTATAGAATCACCATCAAACTCTAAAAACCTCTAATTTATTTGCTTCAAAATTTGATTTTTTTTAATACCGCTATCTTTTACTGTGTTTTTGAGCAAAAGAAATCTAATTTAAGCTTATTTTAAACAATTTTCAAAAAATTGTCACTTAATAAATTTATATATGGTCCCTTAACTCATGAAAATAACACATTTTATTTAATGTAAATTAAACTACTGAACGTAAAAATTTGAAATTTCCATCTATTCTATTTCCATCGAAATTTGGCTAGGTCGCTATTCATAATCTTTTTGAATATTAATTTAATAATTCATAATTCATATTAATATTTTATTAAAAAATCATAATAATAGTGAATTATGTTTGGGTCGTTTAGTTCTAATAGTACGAATAAAAATCAGCTTCTTATTATGAATATTATATGAGATATGATTTAAAGTATGAAAAAATATTTTAACATATGGGGAGGGGGATTTTGGGTGCTCATAACTCACCCATTTTTGGTTCAAATTTATTGAAAGTGGGTATCCGGGGTTAAAATGAGCTAAATTTTTGAAATATGAAGTGAAATCTAGGGGTTGCTATTGGGAAAAAAATATTATTGTGAATTTTAATATGTAGATGGCCCCTTATGTAATTTTTATGCATAGTAAATTAAAGTGTACGTCATTCGAAAACCATTGGTATCTGTAACTTTTCTGTACGATGATCGACGGCCGAAAAAAGTACAAGTGGGACTTTTTTTTCCGCAGCTGTACTTGAGAAAACAGACGAAGAAAAAGTTATTAATGAATTTATTTCTGTAATTGATTCTTCAATTAAGGTATTTTCAACGAGATTTTCTCAGTTCAAAGAATTATCGGAAACGCTCAAGTTTACTTTGTACCCTGATGTGATTTCATTCGATAAACTGTACTTATCCCATTTTGATTGGTTGGAAATTGAAGAATTTGAAATGCAGCTGATTGATTTCCAGTCTAGTTCAATATGGATTCAAAAATTTATTGAAACAAGGAAAATGTTGGAATTGATTGAAACACATTTAACAAGCAATATAAGTAAAAATACCAGTAACAATATTTTGGAAATATGGAATTCGATTCCAGACACATTTAGCTGTTTGAAGAAGACTTGTGTGACTCATGCTATTTTAACCATATTTTCATCTACTTATGTTTGCGAGTCATTATTTTCAATTTTCAGAGATGAATAACATAAAACACTCTCGCTTAGAAAACCGTTTGGCAGATGATTCCAGTTCAACATGCATTCAGCAACATCTTACGACCCTAATTTAAGTTATTTGTCATATAATTTACAACAACAAAACTGTCACAGTAATGTTACTCTAATTTGAATTATACATATAACCGTATTTTTTGTGAGTAAATAAAGAGTTTTGAGTTGTTAATATTTAGTTCTATTATTTTCCCAATAATCACTAATTCAAAATTATTTGACGGCACGTCTATGGCCTCATTAAACACTTCTTTAGAAAAAATTGCACGTTGATCTATAAAGGTTCACCACCCCTGCCATATTTAAGTTTTTATTTTCTGCTTTTTCTCCAAAAGAGATTTTTAAGACTTTGCCTTTTCGCAAAATAGCCTAACTCATCCTAACGTAACTTTAAAAATTAACATTGTAATGCTATGAGACTCGTTTGAAGTAATGAATATTCATACTTTCATGATTTTTCTGAGCAGTAAGACGTTAATTTCTATAACTTTTAAAATGCTATGTACAGTTATTTATGAGACTTATCTCATAATTAACTATATATAATATTTGAACTCTCAAAGAACCCTCAAGAAAGGTTGAATAATTTTTTGAACCCTCAAGGAGGTTTCAGCCGTCAAAACGTAATACACATAATAAAAATATCTTGGATATGCCATTTTACAG